>CM067219.1:24810324-25176039 GCA_034190945.1 Octodonta nipae | reverse complement strand
AATGAAAAATCTACAATAACACTATAAGCTCAACTTCGTTAATTGGTTTTTCTTAATAAATAAAATCGTTATCCAAATTCCAAATAATTAATCCTTATATATTTTTTATTTTGTAGCTAAAACATTCTTATTAACTGAAGCGACAGATCTTCTCATACACAATTCATATTCTAAAAATAAATACTGTAGCCCCTGTAGTTTTTGCAAAATTTCAGTCAAACCTATTGAAGATATATTTTTTAAGAGGTCATATTACCTCACCGGATGACCCTATCATTATTAAGAAACCACCGATGGAAAGTAGAAGAGTTGATCTCGAGACCTCTCATCTCATGTTTTTAAAATTTGAAGTATAAATACATATAAATACTGACAATATTTGGTTATTCTATAATTTATGTGGACGAGTCCATTCGAAAAATTGCTAAGGGGTGGTACATGTTGGATAATATGGATTTATGTAATAAATGTAGCAAAATAGAATACCTACACTCCATTTAGCCACAAATGATAATGACGGAGCAATCATAATTTGCAAAATACGAAGGCTGTTGCAAGCGATTTTTCCATTTGTATATGTTTGAATAAAAGATCAAAACATATTTATCTAAGATAATTTGGCTTGTCATTAATTAGTATTTATTAATAAAAATTTCTTAACAGGAATTGAAAAACAGGATAATTGCGTTGTTAACTAATTGAATAATACCATTTTTTTTCTATTATTAACGATTATCAATTTGTATCAGCGTTTCATTTCTATATCTTCTATATATAAATAGGTAAAGATAAAACGATTAGGTACCATTTTCTCGTCTGACTTTTAACCGATTTTCTACATTTTTGTTTTGTTTAGTAGCTACTGACGATCGTCAGTGCATAATGCTAATATTAATTTATAATATTGGTTCATTTATTGAATAAAATATAATAAAAATTCATTATTTACGTTCATAGTGTCAACGCCAAACAACTGACAGTGCTGCCTATTTGAAGTGTGCCGCCGCCGCCAGACGGTCAAAACCAAAACATTGAGTAATTATACTTATATGAATGGAGCGATCGTTAGATATATTCTTAGAGCATGTACTTCTGAAAGGGGCATGCAAGCGTTGTTATTGTTTAGTGGTAAAATACTCAATGTACTAGATCAATATTGATTTTTCGGACGGGTTGCAGTAACTTTCATATTAAATATTCTGTTTTTAATGTAAATTTAATTATTTGATTAATATATTCTAACAACCTTCCTGAAAGTGTTGTGTAAAAAATTTTCAGACAGCGGACAATAGAGAATGTATTAAATATTTAAGTTCACCTAAGATTGTTGGTCCTCTCTTTTCTGTAATATTCCTGAACTTAACTGAAACCGCAAATGACGAAAACTTTTAGGTTGCAAAGAACAATCTTCCAAATATTATATCGAATATTTTGCCAGGAGCGGTTCTGCCAAACGTTTGAGGGGTCATTCATTTGTCAAAAATATTTCGAATACCGATATTTGATTACATTTTTATTTTCTTTTTATTTCAATAGATTTGACAATATAAGTGAACAATTTTGGTCATTACATCTACTTCTCCGATTTCTCAACAACTCTGTTTCTTATAAAAATATACTTTTTACAATTTCATGATATAGGGTCGAATTTCGGCCACTGGCGACCACTAGTAATAATAAAATATAAAATGTACTGAACGTGTACCCAAACGAACCTACTATTATTTACTTATGTTTAAAAAAAACAGTGAATAGAGAAGGCAAATTTCCGTTTTTTATTTAAATTTAAAATAAGTAGGTATGTCGTTTACATATTACAAATTATTGCTCCATCATTATCAGCAGTGTCTATCTAAATGGAGTTTAGGTAGTCCCTTTTGCTAAATTTATTATGTAAATCCATATTATGCTAGGAATATAAATATGTGTCTGCTTAAAATTAAAAATTTGCATCAAGATTATTTATTATAAGGATGTAGTTACTTATGTACCATGCCTTAGCAATTTGTCGAATGGACTCGTCCACAAAATTTATAGAGAATGGCCATATATTGTATTTATATGTATTTATACTTTAAATTTTGAAAAAGTGCGATTAGACGTCTCGAGATCAACTCTTCTACTTTCCGTCTTCTAATGATAGGGTCATCCGGTGAGGTAATATGGCCTTTCAAAAAAATATGTCTTCCATAGGGTTGACGGAAATTTTGCAAAAACCACCGGGGCTACAGTATTTATTTTTAGAACTTGAATTGCAAAGGTTTACCCTTTCAGTTAATAAGAATATTTCAGCTATAAAATAAAAAAATATATAAGCGATTATTTTTTTTTTTTGGAATTTCGGGTAAAGATTTCATTATCTAAGAAACCAAATAACAAAATTGAGCGTATAGTAGCTCATTTTGTAGGTTTCTCATTTCTCTTCAACATTGCCCATAGTAGCAAACAAGGTTCCATGAGTGGATTTTGTGTAAAAGGTAAAAAACTAAATTGTTACCGATTTTTTGAAAAAACAAAAACGTATCGATAAAAAATGTTGAATTTTATGTCAATTAGTCATGTTTTATCAATAGAACACAATGTTGGATTTGTTCTACTATTAATTTTGTCATCAAAAGGGCTTTTTCTCTGTAAATGACCTGATCTACTAACTGTTTGTTGTGCACCATTTTGCTCTGACTTCAAATTTGCATCGGATTTTCGGTAAGAGGTTTGCGATTTGAAATTAAGAGGTTCGAAATCTTGTAAACGTTGTTGCATTGAGAAAATATGTTTACTACTATAGTTGAGAGTTTAATTCAAGAATATTTTGTATTATTTTTTGTTTTTATTAAGACAAAAATTATTAGCCTTAACGGTACGATAGGTAAGGTGGAGGTCACTACACTTTTTGGCTTTTGTATACATTTTGTTTTCGTACTGGTCAATTGTATGTTGTTCATTTAGTTGTCTATTATAGGAATAAGAAGAAACGCAGATTTTCAATTAAGTGTGTTTGATAGGGGGCGGATAGTGGTTCATTGTTTTCAGATTGACCATGAAGATTAAGAGGTCATTCTAGAACAGCAGAAAGTGAATGTCGACGTTTGGATATTTTGTCTTAACCTTTTCGATTATTGGAATATCTACAAGGTGTTTGTTGGCGTATAAACGTTTTTGTTGTTTTCACACCGTTTTTATTTTGTCTTACCATAGACATAACGGATTCTGCTGGGTTGAATGACAGGGATGACATGGCGCACTATGAAATATTGGAACAATTTTTTCCATTGATCAGTTATCTATGGATATAGTAATGTTATCGAGATAATTTTTTTTGTGAGTTAAAGCGTGGCAAACAATTTTGTCCACTTTCAGATCACCTTGGAATTTCGAGTCAAAGTTGATGATTTCTTAAAAAAAGGTCCTAGGTTAATTTCCCTCTTAATTCAGTTTTTAGCTAAAATTTTGTGTTTCTATTACATTTTTTGGCTGAACTCTTTTGTTGGGTATTTAGAATTAGAAAAGATCGATAGAGATCATTTGCCATTCGCTCAGAGGTCAGGAAAATGAAAGGTAAACTCAGTCTGAAGGCTCACGCCAATTATTCAAATTCAAATTAAAATGTAAGCCATTACATATACTGCAAAACGTTTAGCTTCAAAGTAGATTTTTTTTGTAAAAATAGATATTTCCGCACTTTGTAAAAATGCTACTATTTTCTTGTATTTTATTTTAATTCTAAAATTTCTTCGTTTTTAGGTCTGTTATTAGATAAGATCAATAAAAGTTAGACGAATATCACTAAGTAGTTCACTATTTGGATGCTTAGGTAGAGCGGGTAGTAGAGTGTTTTATAGAATTTTGGATGTAGCCACTCTAAGGTCATCCAGATGTTACTCAAAGGTAACTTACCCGAGTGTATTCCTTAAGTTCTTGTGTAATGTATATTCTGGTACAAAAAATATTATATCATTAATATCCTCTTTATCGTAAAATATATAAAAGTGATGACGATTTAAAAAAAAAATTAATAAATTCATACTGATGATAGTTTCAGTCTTTACATGATGAAAATTCATATTAAAATAAATACACTGATGTAGTTTTCACTTAAATTTATTTACTATTGACAATTGTTTCACCAGGTAACTGGCTTCTTCAGAATACAACGTAAGACTTACGTATAATATTCATTTTGGGTGGCAAATTATAGAATTAAATGGAAAATAAAAAATTATAATTGTTTCTAACGGATCAGGTAATATATCAAATCAAAGGGCTCATTATTACGAATACTAATATATATTTTTTTATTTATTTTAATAAATATTTTGAAATATTTAAAAAATATATTTAAAAAATTACCCATTCCCTCCTTTATTCCCCAACTATAAGACCTAAATTTTTTTGTTTACAAAATATGAAGAAATCCCTAATATTAATATTGCATACATATTTATCATATTTTTTAAATTAATTGTTTACAAGATATTAACATAAAGATATAAAAAATTCTCATTTCTCGCCTTATTTCCGAAATCATACTACCTAAAGTTTTGAAATAATTAGGGGTACTTGGGCTCACTTGAAATTTATAAGAAAATTATTAAAAAACCTCCATAGTAATTTTAGGGACAAATTATACAATTAAATGGAAAATAGAAATTAAATTTTCACGTATCATGTAATATATCAGATAAAAGGCTCATTATGTGAATTACAAATATATCATATTTTTAAATCATTTGTTTAAAAGATATTAACAAAAATATTAAACATCGACTTAATGCCCACTTTAGAAACTACACTATTTAAATTTTGAAATATATATTTTATTTGTGTGTTTAAATAATTGAATAATAGATTTAATAATTTATAATTTAAAACTTTACCTATTTTGCCCTATATCTTCCAATCTACAGAACCTCAAAATTCAGAGAGTAGAGTATAAAAGTCTTCTTTGAAGGTTTATTAGTAAAATAAAACTCTAATGTTAATTTTTGGGGGCCAAATTAGAAAATTAAAACATATGTATTCTTATAAAAATTTAGTGAATCCTGAAGCAGATAAAGTAAAAAGTCTATGTGTGGAAAATGAAAAGTGTATATTTTTTATAAATTCAAAACGCTTCCTTTAAAAGATATTAGGGCAATTATAAACTTGTCTGAAACTGGAACATTAGAATCTTGAAGGTGGTACCCTTAGTATGCGAGTCCAACTCGCACTTCACCAAATTATTCTCTTATACAAGTACTGTTTACTTTGCCCAACGTAGCAACTATTACAATTTAAGCAGTTAACTTTACATATAGAGATTCAGTTTTAGGTTTAAATTTGCTGCAAAACTTTCTTTTATTATCACAATTACTCTTTTCTATAACATTTATATGGTGAGGTAGAAGACTTTTTTTCTGCCTGTAGATTTGTGGTATATATGATTACGATTTATTTAGTAATGTCATATTAAATTTGTCTATAATCTTAAATACTCAATTTCTAAGTTATAATTTATTAATTGAAACAGTTTAACATTGAAACGAGATCAGATTAATACCTTGAAGTGTTTTTATTTTTTAGATTCGAGTATACGAGTATAGCTTTTTGTTAGTTAGCTATTATTTTCTAATTCTGTAACAAGCTTTTAAGTCCGTTGAATAAATACTATTTTCCTTATTTCTACTATTCGTTTGATATTGTGTTCAATGGGCGTCATTCAACTGAACTACGTATCTGCTTAAAATGTTTTGCTGAAATAATTTGAATTCATTTCTTAGGTAAACTAAGACAAAAATCCACTTGGGTTTTATTAGATAGGGCGCGTAAAATTTCAAGTTAAAGAAATGAAACCCGAAATAAAATATTTTCTTGGATCCGTAAACATTATTGTTGAAACTTAATAGGTTTTCATTGTTGATATCTTTGTACAAGAAAATACATTTCGTACACAAATAAATTGAAAAATTTACGTTTTCTATAGCATCCCTATAAGAGGATTACTTACCACAATAAGAAATGCAATAAAAGTATCAATTTCATCTCTACGAAGAGCACTAAGTCTTGTCAACTTTTCTGGTAGAGAAAGGCTGATGCAATCGGGGTTGTCGAAGTTTGTTTTGGGAGACTTCTATTATCCGAGAAACATTTTCTCGAAAGCTGAATAGAGTTCCAGAGATTTTTAAACAAGTTTTCTCAGATTCTTTGTAGAATACCATCGAATTTACTTGCCAACATGCATTTAATGTCGTCTCTTTGACGTGAAGGGAGCCTCGGCTAAAAGTTGCTCAGAAAGAAAAAAAAATGAATTATTTGAAAAGTTTTAAATGATGTAGTAACATTATCCTAAACGCAGAATATATTTCTTCTAATTTTTTGGTGAATAGTTTTCTAAATTATACTATTATACTGTTGTCGCACAAAAAGCGCATTAGTATGGATTATTTTAATAGACTCATATGAGAAGTATGCAAATCCTTTGGTGCAAATTTGCTCTGAGTTTTGTGAATTGCAGAACTTCTAAATACGCAGTAATTTTCACGTTGGCAACTTTGTACTTGCAAGTAATTAGGTAAAGGGACGACTTCAGAAAATTTAAAGTAATATAGATGTAACACTAGGAATTTTTAGACAAGTTTCAAATAACATATTTGCTATAACATTTTGAACAATATATTAGATAAATTCCTTATTTAATTCAGAAACAATTTTATTAAAAGCTTCAGCACAAATAACTGACTAGAGATTAATAAATACACTGAGTGGCATTAAATCGGATATCCTAAAATATAGACCAAATGCAAAGTGGAGTAACATTTTTTGTTTTTGGGTCAATTTTACTGATCCTCTTAGCCAAATGAATACAAAATATTTCACTTTTTAAAAGAAATTTTAATGACTGGAATAACCTTGTAGAGGGTGCTTTATACCAGGGAAATCACGAATATGTTTTTAGTCCAAGTTTGTAAATGTGTTTCTTACCAAGATCCACCTTGTTCCAATCGTTTATATGTGTGGCTCATCTCGAGAGCGTCATTTGTTATGGAAATAAACATCTATAGAGAAAACATTGTAAATGTTCAAGGTTGGCAGAGCATCAAAGTGGCAATGGAGTTTTGGATACAATAACTGACTAAACACCATTGATATTTATTTTAATGACAGTGTTGCCATACATTTTGGCAAACATGAATTTGTGTCCAGAATTTGTACTGGGCATTGTATCTTTATTTCAAGGCGAAAGAAATCAGTTTTACGTCTAAAGAAGATCAGCATGTTTTAAAAGCTATTCTTAAAAGCAGGGTCTTACTCCTGGCGTCCAGGATTAGCTCAGGAGATCGTTAAATCGTGATGATCGGCAATGAATCACACATCAGAAATGTCAATATAAAGAAAAAGAACGGTAAGAATGTTAATTGAATAAATTTGGTTTTTTGAAGCAGGAGCTTACCAGAGAGGATCGGGTAGCCCGTTTGTAATTTGCTAGAGAACTTCAATACTGGACCGAAATGAATGTTTTGTTCACAAACGAATCCAGAAACTGTTTCAGGTCTCCAAATGGTGGTCGGACGGGAAACAAATATGCCGAAAGTGCTTTTACCGCAAGAGTGAATTTCCAAGGGGGCTCGCTCTGTTATGGTGTGGGGTGGTATCTTGACACAAACACCCAGCTGTATGCACTTTAAAGAAGTAGTCAAAATACCGAAAAATACGTGCCCGAAATTTTGGAAGCACATGTACCACAGTAAAATTTAATTGAAGCCAATTTTATTCTCATGCAGAATAACATTAGACCTCATGTTGCACGTGAATACCAGAATACTTGGGCGAAGAAAACATAAAACGGTTAGAACGGCCAGCTAGCAGCCCGGATCTGTCCATTCTCTTAGGTTTCTTCACCAGGAACATTCTCATCGGTCAGGTCCACGTTTACCTTCTGTTATTCCTTCAATTAAGTATTGTAGTAGTTGGTATTTTCGATTTCTTATCACTTGGCTAAGATACGGGATTTTCCTTCCCTTTATGAGGTTTAGTAACTCTCATTGTTGAAAAATTTTATTATTGGTGATGTGCTCTCTTCAAGAGACTAGAAGCATTATTCTGAAAAAACATCTGGAACGCTTCTAATCTATTTAGCATCTCCACCTTCAAGGCCTATGCCTACATGTCATATTATGTTAGCAAACGATTTAAATAAGTTTTTCCCAAATTTATATCTAATTGATAAGAGTATTCAGTTACCCAAAAGGTTTCCCATTCCGAGGAAAGGGTATCTGACAATTTTAATTAGAGAACACTTCACTTTTGGATTTGCTCTATTTGCCTTCCATACATTTTAGTATATGGGTGGAGATTTAGGCTTCGACTAACTATCATAATCTTGATTTTAGAAATATTTACTTTCAGCTCCCTACTGATACAATTCTGCCAGTTAATACTGCGATATTCAATTACTTACTATATCTGAGGTGAGATAATTTAAACATTCAAAATTGTCAGGTCATCAGTTGAGGTGAGCGCAACTGATGAAAGTTCTCGAATAGAAACAATATATTGTCTTGCGTTCAAGGGATTTAAAAATATCGAAAAGATAGTAGTTCTTTTGTTAATCAGTTTTCGAGCCTTACCATAGACGTTTGGTATTCGTACACCTTCTGAAGAAGTGTTAAATCTCTTGTGTTAAGACAATTATTCCAGAGTATGTTGAATAGCTCCTTTTGTATGACTTAATCAAAGAAAGGGAGAGAGAAAAAACCCCAATCTAATTTTTTTGTAGGGTAAATTATCTCTTAAATTACTTACGATAGTGTCTAAGTAGGTCTTGGGAAATATACGACAAATATCATTCAGAAAAATAAATTTACGATAGTGTTCATTAATTACAAACAGTACTCTTCAAATCAATAAATTGAGCCTCTTTATAAATTTTATTTTAAATTCAATTTGGCACCAGAATCTCTAGTCAAGCATGTTCCTGTAGCGCCACCTGCATGTTCTTATAGCCCAACTTGACCATACAATGTATGGCAGAACACTCCCTCTAAAGGAGGGATAATTCACCAAACCCCAGATATCCTAGATACCAAAAGGGTTTAGCTCTGTGAGAGCCCTTGCCAGGTTTTCAGGCCCGTGGTTAGAGTCGTGGCAGCAGTTTCCCATAAACTTCCTGACCGTCCGGGCTGTTCCTAACAGGACGGCTTTTTGCATTTGTTGGTAAAGATGTTCGTCCAGACCGAAGTATTTGAAATTGTTTAATAGATGTTTTGGAACTAGTCCTGTCGTTGACATTACAAATGGTACAGTTCGTGTGTTGTTCATGTCCCACTGAGTCTTTATTTGAAACTCCAAATCCCTATATTTGGCTATTTTCTCAGCCTGCTTGATATTTACATTATTTCGAAAAGATTGTTGAGGAGGTCTTGAATTATTTTGTCTATTCATGGGTTTTCTCTCCTCCAATTTTTTTCCTGTAACAGATAACTATTAAAAAATTTGTATATGTAGAACAAAGTGTAGTAAGGCAATTTCGTAAAATTGCCCGGATTACTGGCTGCCTGTACAGAGATTCTTCCTCACAGTTTTTCTGAGAGAAAGAGATGTCTATAAAATGATCAACCAGTATTCCTGTATATAAGTAATGTATTGTATATTGTGTAATACTTATCTGTGTATGGAGACATTTCAACTCCGAGTCTGGAGTCGTTGTCAATCGTTTAGTGTTGTTTTCGAGGTTTTTTTTCTAAAAAATTTTCGCTTTGATTTTGAAATCAAAGCGAAAATCAAAAAAAAGTCAGTCAGTATCGTGCGGTCCCAGTACAGCTTGTAGTTGTTATTTTCTAAAACATATTCTGGTTTGTATTTAGAGTATGGTAATCTTACCGACTGTGATAGTTCAATTTTCAGTGCTAGTTCCTAGTGCAGTATTTTAGCCGCATCATCGTGTCGTTCTTTGTATTCAGTTGCAGCGAACGCTTAACAACCTCCTGTGATATGCTGGATGGACTCAGATGTTTGGCAACCGTACCTGCATCTCTCGTTGTTAATAGAAGGGTGTTTAACGATGTACTTTAGATAGTTCTTAGTTGGGATTACTTGATCTTGGACTGGCAATATAAAGCCTTCCGTTTCAGGATACATATGACCAGAGATCAACCAGTAGTTCGACGCTGCACTGTCGACATAATCTTGATTGACGTCATTTATATGTCTTCCATTAAGGGGCTTCTCTTTCCATTTCAGCAGTTTCTGATCAGTGGTCTGGTGGTGTAATTGGACGTGTTGTTGTGTCAGTCGCAGTGGTGTTGAGTCATCTACCTGGCACATGACTCTGTGTAGATCAGAAATTCTGCGACTTTCTGGAAATGACTACGCAAAATAGAAATTTGTTGATCTAATAGTTTGCTTAGATCTGCCAATCCTCTTCCTCCTTCATACCGTGGCAAAGTTGTACATTCAACAGAGCTCTTTGGATGGTGATCTTGAGCTTTTGTTAGTAAAACTCGAAGTTTTCGTTGTAATTTTTCAATGTTAAATCAATTTTGAGTTTATTATTATAGAATTATTGGTCACTTTAGCAAAGCAATAAATCTTCTTCTTTATAATATGTTTATGAATTTTAATATTCTATGTGTAGTTTCTATAGTAAACGTTGTAACCATGTAATAATTAGTTTTATAGTTTCATATTGAATCTTATTTGTGGCAATTGTTTAGAATTACTTACATATCCCTTTTTTAAACATTTAGCAATTAGGGTTTAACGAGTTTAACTGCGGTTGACATTAAGTCATTAAGAAAAATTCTCTTGCATAAAAAGAATACAAGTTCTTGTACAATGCAATTACAACACTAATTAGTGGAGTTACGTAATTCCAACAGAAAATAAACCTAAATGATTAATTTGGTTAGGAGGAAAAATTTTCATATATCCTACTTAATTATGAAAGAAAATACAGAGGGTAATAAAATAAAAATAGTTTTCAAAAAATCTGGTTCATAAAACTCAAACATTGGTAGCTTATAGAAACATGAATTTTTGGGCTGGAGATTCTTTTACAGTCTGGAAATCACTCATAGAATAAAATTATTCCTGGCTTTATTTAATAGAATTTATATATAAAAAACGATGGGTCACAATTTTTGAATTTAATTGTACGTTGTCTAAATAAAAATTAAATATACAGGATGATTCAAGTCTAGCACAGTCGGTACTCTTCATTTTTAAGAAATTAAATATATATTTTTTTATTTGATTGTATTACATTGCCACGGTACACGTTGGCTGTTAAAATGCCACACCAAAATGTTACCTGACGCCAAATTTCTACCCTACCTAGTTATGCTAAGGGCAGAAGAAGGTATGTCCGGTAGTCTCAGTGATGATGGGGGGGGGGTTCGTTTTATTTGAACGTAAATAAATAGAGAAAATAAGGGCGCCAGGTAGATTCTCCTATACCTTCTAAATACACATAATCAGGACACCTACCCGTCCTAAAATATCTGCTGTAGTAATTTTTGCTAGTTTGGGGGCACTAGATTTCTAAATATAAATAAATAAATGTTGTAATCAAAAGGAATAATAAGCATACCACAGTTCCAAAATATAAGTTTAATTTGCGCGAACAGACTAGTACAAGGCGCTAAAAATATGCCATAGGGCACTCTATTAATGCAAAACAGTCTTAGAATGTTTAAGCTAAATATACCTAAAGAAAAACTAAAATGAAACAAATATACACTTAAGGACAGAAACACAAACTGTACATATAAACATGTGAGATCCTGAATAACCTGGATACAAATATATATATATATATATATATATATATATATATATATATATATATATTCCTCTAATACAATAATTCTAATCATTAGAATATTTAACTAAATCGACAATATCAAACACTACATTAATGGGAACCGATCATAATTACCTGATGTTTATCATTCAATAAAATTCAGAATTCCGACGTTGGTGTCTCATCTATACTACACTCGAGCTCGAGGGTAAGTGCAATCGATCAGAATAATAATAATAAACCCGATAGTAGGCTAATGGTCTTTACTTTCGGTTAACAAATTCCATCTTACTAATTTCAAATCAAATACTAAAGTTTATATTATTATTGTAAAAATAACTGATAATGAAACAGTAAACAGATACACAAATTGTTACTTATCTGAAACCACAGCTGAAGCTGAAGTTAGAGTCCCTTGCACTCGCTCCACCACTGGAACTCTGATGATAGAAATACAGTGTTTGTGTATCCACCATCAACTAGTTCATCTGCATGCTAAGTCCATGATCGGCATGATACCATAATTCCAAACCAGGTCTGTGTTCTAGTGTCGTAATAGAACAGCAAAATATAACCCCAATCTCAATGGATGGAGAACAAAAGAGGAACGCAGCACATAGAAACAAAAACAAATGGAAGAAAGAACGAAAGAACAGGAAGGTAGATAAAAGAAGGATCCTTATCAACCAAAGGGGTTCTTATACCAAAGGTTTCATTGTGAGGGTGACCCCAAATACCATGACCACTCCGAAGAATTACGCAACAACAGAAGTTTTCAAATCCTCAATGAGAGAAGTATCCCAGCAACTAATCAACAGTACTACAATATGCTGGAACACAATATAGGGATTTCCATATAACTCCCGAACTCGGATGCCTTATCAAAAGCCAGTATACTAGTGGAAAATCCCTTAAAAACAACTGCACGACTTCTCCAGTTAACATCACACAATTTTCTACACGCACATCCCGCCTTGTAGACGACAATGACAACTGTCAAGAAACACACAATGCCAACTAATAATATTCGATAAATCAATTCGTCTCCACAGGTCGAATTTAAACATCCTTCAAAAATAAATCAAAACCAAATATAATAATAAGGCAAAATCGGCGCGCAATCAGTAGGTTATCGATCGCTAACAGAACGGACGAATAAAAGCAATATTTTGACCGGTCTTAAACGCGTTCAATTATACTGAGTAGCTAAGGCAAAAATATAACGTAACAACATTTAAATAATGCATCTAGTTGTTGGCAATAACCCAGTCTGCAATGAAACTCCTCCTTAACATTATCTACAGTTTGGGGCGATGTATTTCTTATTTCTGGTGATATCCTTTCTGTGCGATCTGCAATGCTTGTTGACTGTGTTGTATAGTTGGCCACTCTGTAGTATTTTCGTTTGGTAGGCTTGCTTCTGTTGCATTGTATTATAAGTTTGAAAATCCATACACAACTTCGTCAGTAATCGCATTTACTCGGTTGTTAGTGTTCCGTCTATAAAAATTGGACCAATAAAATGAACACCTAAAACAGCACAAACTTTAACTTTTTGAAGATATTGAGTATGTGTTTCAGGCATCCAATGAGGATTCTCTGCTGACCCATACAGTTCTGCTGTGTTACCCTCCCGTTTAATGTTAAATGTTGATTGGTCAGAAAAAAATGATACTCAGAGCGATTTCATTTCTGTGTAGCTTATTCGTCAATAATTTGCAGAACTGCACTCTATAATTTAGATTGTCTTCTGTTAGCTCCTGGAAAAAAGCCTATTCATATGGATAAAGTTTTTCTTTATGCAGATACCTTGAAACAGTTGTATGACTCACTTTATTTTCACTGGAAATTTAATGTGTAATTAATGTAGGACTGTTTTGAACACTTAATAAAATATCAAGTTTCACATAATGTTCTAGGAAGTCAATGGTTTGGCGTGTCCAAGTTCTTTGAATTTTACGAGAATTTTTGAACACCTTGTCAAATATTAAGCGACTAAGGTAACATCTAATGAAATAAGTTTGCCACTTCAACTTGACTGCAGCCATTATTGTCGTCAATGATCACCATTAAAATCTCATAACGATGAGGCTCATGATAATGTGGGCCGTAATGTTCGACATCTCGTAATTTCAGAGATATTTAATACTCTCCTCGGGGTGTCATTCTTGTGTAAGCAAGGCAATACGCATATGTATATTGTTTCTTGTCGAGAACCCTTATCATCTGCACTTTCCACAAGCGAATATCCTCTCGAAAAATTCTTTATGTATTTGATACAAATGATTGAATATGAATACTTTCGCGGTAGAGAGTATTGAATATCTTTGACTGATGAAGTTAAAGTGTTAATATTAAAGTGATATTCTAACCTAAGAATTACGGAATAAAACCAATGTGAAGGAACGGCTAAATGGAGTTTAACAAAATATGTTTCTTGTGATTATTGATGGGTAAGTAACGCAACAAGCAGAATTATAGATAATGACCAAATGAAGATTGTAAATTGATCCAGAAAAAAATAATCTTTGGACCGGAATTGTTCTCAATACAATCCTATGCAAACTAATCTACAATTTGTAATAAGCTTTTTGATTTCAACTTTAATGAATTTATTTCCTAGTGTAAATATATTATCGGTTGCATACGATGTTCGAAGATATCTTAATCGAGTTTCCCAAATAAATGGATGGGTAAACGAAGCCACCTTCCTATGGGGGTCAAAAAATGTAGTGTATAAAAGTAAACGCGAAAACATAAAAGATTTGATTGATTTTATTTATTGAATGCATAGAACGCTGTCAAGCAGAGATTTTGAAATTTAACAATATTAATTTAGTTATCGAACATAAATATGATATAGTTTAAGCCTCGCCTTGAAATTCAAAATCCAAAAAACATATACACAGTATTGTACTAAAAAAATGAGATGACGTCGATATTCGCAGATGGTTTACCCTGTATTTATTACGATTAAAAATTATTAAATAAAATCAAAATCTATAGGTCTCAGGATGTTTCCATTTTTATTGTTTGGTTAGCTAAAAATTAATTACTTTCAAACTTCCGTACTGTGTGATGGCATTTAACAGTAAACAACAAACACGTTATAACTTGAGAAATGTCAATAAACAGAGAACGAGATTACAGAGTTCCATCGGTTAATATATTAATCTTCACCGTTGTCATTGTGAATAATTATAATCAAAATGGTAAAAGTACTTAAATGTAAAGAACGGTAGAACGCAAAAATCCAAGTGTTGCTTTGCAATAATCCTCTAAATTTACCACAAGAATGTTACAAACCAAAGTACAACCAAAATTTTACGACTCATCTGGAGAATATATACATAAAATATACAGGTGAATTGAATTAATGTATCCCTTCATAAACGTTTGTTGCAACTGTGAATATAGGCATGCGAGCAGATAATCATTTCTTATTCGTACCTCGAGATCACAGTTTTACTCTATTTAATATGATAATACACCACAATAACACTACAATACAAAATACCCTTAGATTATTTACGTTCATGAGGAGGTACATGATCTAAGCAAAATACCGCTTAACCGCAATCAAGACATTTGACATGTTTGATTAGAAAATAGGTGTCACAGCACTCTACTAATTTTTTATTAAATGTTCAAAGGTAGCATTCACAAATCGACAGTGAAAACATATTTATTATATTTTAAGTTTAGTAATTTAGTCAATAAATCCCTATATAATACTAATTGACACTTAAAATACTAGACAATAATTTGGTTCAATTAATATCGCACAGAATTTCCAATTATCTTAAATGATTATTGGTAAGCTCTTAATATAATTATAGAAAAATATAGATGCATCCGCATTTGGGGGTCGATAACAATTGGTTCTTTTCATCTAAATATGTCAATTTTGTTTTCCGATTCTGAACGCCACCTGTGAAGGTTTAACCAAATGCATAGAGTGCTGTGACTATGACCTATTTTCTTAATCACAAATTCACATTCAAAGATTTGCATGATCCTTAGTTTTGTAGTGCGCGTAGTTCAGGGTAATCCAAATTATAAAAATGAAAAATCTATTAAAAGTGTTTCGTTGGAGATTAAAGAACTGAAATCGGTTGAGCGGTTTTTTATAGTGCATAGTAGATGATTTCGATGAAGGTGATCATAATTCGTAAGGTTTAAGATGTGATATGTGTAAGTGTTAAGAATGATGGCGAAGGACAACATTTCAAGGTACGAAATGAATATTTGCCGGCCTCTCTGTATTTATGGTTATTTGATTACTTTATATTTGAAAATAAAATGAGAGCGTAAACTTTTTGAGAATGCGCTGATAGGTATGTACCTATATTAGTAACGAATATAGACTAGGGTCTATATTCGTTGAAATTAGTCTTTTTAAAGATGGATCATTTTAATTCGATAGAAAGCTCGTTGTTGTTGATGTTCTTTAAATTGTGATTAAGAAGATTAAGAAATGAGAATAATGCCATTTTCATTTTTCAAGTCTGGAGTCGTTAATATAAAAGGTAGAAAAAAAGTTCTCATAGTTATTTGTTCTAATTGAGATTTGTCGTAAATACCTGTATTCAAATTTACGTTTCTACATTACGGTAGCGTGCAACTACCATCAAAACTTGTTAATTTTTTAGTAGTCGAGGTTGGTACCAGTAGATCTTTTCATCCTTTGTAATGCGCAGGCGCGTTTCCATGTTAAAAGGGCGGGCATATGAAAGTTTCGAGCACTTTTCACAAATATGTATGGGGGACTAGTATTAATACCCTTATATTATAAACGAAGTAACTAAAAAATTAATTAGTGAAGCTTTATTTGTACATCTTTCAATTAAAGCAATTAACTGCATTAAATTATAACAGTGCTTAACGTGATATTTTAGTCCACAAGACGAAAATGAGGCTGATCTATTTGACAGGTTAGGACAAAAATGATACTCATATTAGATTTAAAGTAATTAGTATACTGATAATTAATAAAATAAATATTAGTAATACAAATTTAATTAATTTATTATTACTATGGTTTTATCGGTCATTGTCTTTTATACTACAATTTGTGATCTAAATTATGTTGGCTATTCATCTTTCGACTGACAGATATATGAAAGTTAATTTAGGAGATTTTCACGATATCTGTACAAAAATTGTATGTAATATTACTGAAGGCTGAGCAGTTGGTACAAATAAAATATAAAATTCCGTATACAAAGATTTATTTAAACTCAATTTGCATCCTTATGTCTGGTTACGGTACATTTTGTACAACTGATTTTGAAAAAGTTAACACTAGTCTTATTTAATGTTATATCTTTTAGCAAGGTAATGTCTCAAAAACGCACACACATAAACACATATATGTATCGTTATTTACATAATCAAATACTTGTAATCGACCATCACTTAGTTCACATCTCTAACTCATAAATCATATTTAGCACATTTTAGACAAACTTTGAACTGTTTATTCTTTTCGTTGATCTAATAAGCTTTCGACGAGATCCGATATAAGGCTTTGGAAAACTAATAAAGTCAAATAAATTCTCTAAAAATGATTTAGTGTACACATGGCTCCCACATATTCCATGACATTAATCCTCCATTCTTTACTGATAAAATGTTATACATGTTAATTAAAATCGTTATACTTATAGTACACTTTAAGTGTATAACTATTTAAAACTTTACTACTAATACTAAATTAGTACATTATATTGAAAATATTGTATTCACGTTATAAACATACATAAAGTGCAGTGAATAATTTGTGAAGTGCTCAAAAAAATTGACAGAGGTTGACGCATGCGCATAATTTTTTTTCGAATATGAAAAGACCTATGGCCTATTACGGTGTAAGAAATGGGTGGTGGGACGCCTATCCCATGGTGTAAAAAAAAGTCGCTACTTGTACTAATGAACTGCAGGTGGCTCTGTGGGTCGAAACCCACTTGCGCTTTTCTCATTGGATATTTCAGTGTGTTTTTGGTTGCGTTAGTATAAAATATTCTGCAGCCTGATTTTCAAAGAATTGTTTGCTAGTGTTATACCGAATTGTAATACATATACAACAAAAAAATCTATATTTCTGTTTGTGGTATGAAATTCTAAACTATGTATGTGATAAAATAACAACTTACAGAATATCATATAAACTGTATTTGGTACTTTAATATTAAGCTTCTGCATTCAGTTATATCCATTTCAATTTTCTGAGATTCAAATGCATGAATCGTCTTTGTTAATTTTAATATATTCTAACAATATCTTCGCATTAATATTATAATTTAATTTATAAATCATTATTAAATGCAACTGTTATTTGAAATGACCTGAATAAATATATATTAATTTTTAAAATTGAGATTTTCGTGTTCAACGATTAAGTAATTACCTATTCAAAATAATGCTTTAAAACTACTTTCTTCTCTATTATCAAATTTCATGATATATTATAATTATTATATCAATGGATTAGGGTTTACCTTATTCTAAAATTAAATCAAAACACGAAATAAATCATCAATAAATCAAGTAAACGATCGCCGTGAAATTTGGACATCTGACCTGAAACTTCTTAAAAAATTCAATTTATTCATATTTCACTTCTTTTTATCATTTACTGGAAATAGAATAGTTTTTATAAATACACCTTATTTACATGTAGTTATTTATTATTTCTTAATAATGTAAACTTAAATTTATTATGAGTTGTGTTACAAAATCTTTCAACAACAATTTTTAGTTTACTATTAGGACATTCTTGACCAGTTCAGTTGAAACCGTGGTTTCACCTTTTGTATACACCCTGGTACCAAATCATCAATATAAAAAACTTGATTGGTTAAATAAATTTTGCAGGTGAAAACCCCATCAGTTTGATATTACATTCATAATAATTGTTTATTTTTTTTTAAATTTGCTAGGCGGCCTAAATAAAATCATGTGTCTTTATTTACACTGAATTAAGTTCGGTGTATCTACATAGCGGTTTTGTGTAAAAAATAATAAGGCAGTCAAAAAGTAAGTACACAATTCGCAGGTATTTGATCAAGTATATTTTTTAACATGAATAAATAAGATACGAATAAAAATGTTGGGTCATTGTGTTGTTAGTGACTATTAATTTAAAAATTCAAAAAATGTTTACCAAAAGTTTCTACAAGACTTGAAAATACCCGGTTTTAGCTATTTACTATTTGAATATTACGAGTATTTGGTAGATATTAGAGAGTTAATTAGTGATTCAGTTCGTTCTTAAGCTACATATAAACAGAAATACTGAATATATTAAAGGCATTTCATGTGTCAGGCATTTTACAAAAATTTGGACCAAAAACTTCATTGATCATCGTTTTTAAAATCAAGTTTCAATATATAGTTTTTAGTTGGGGGGGTCTAGGGGGACCTTGTTTCTTCTTCTCTACATTGGCCAAGGTGATTTACGAAAATAAGTGATAAAATTAATAGAACAAATCAAGATCACCGTGTTCTAACGATAAAGCCTGACTAATAGATCTTTTCACCCTTTGTAATGCGCAGGCGCGTTCGGCATGGTAAAAAGGCGGGAATATGAAAGTTTCGTGCACTTTCACAAATATGCTTAGGGAACTAGTATTAATATACCCTTATTATCAAATACACTGAAATATTAATTAGTGGAGCTTTATTTGTACATCTTTCAATTAAAGCAAATAACTGCATTAAATTATAATGGTGGTTAAAGTGATATTTTCGTCCACAAGGTGAAAATAAGGCTGATGTATTTGACAGGTTAGGACAAAAATGATACTCAAATTAGATTCAAAGTAATAAATATACTGATAATTAATAAAATAAACATTAGTAATACAAAATACAAACTTAATTAAGTTATTATTACTATGGTTGTATCAGTCATTGTCTTTTTTACTACAATTTGTGATTTAATTATATTGGCTATTCATCTTTCGACTGACAGATATATGAAAGTTAATTTATAAGATTTTCACGAAATCTGTTCAAAAATTTTATGTAATATTACTGAAGGCTGTACAGGTGGTATAAATAAAATATAAAATTCACTATAAAAATATTTATTTAAACTCAATTTGCATTTATGTCTGGTCACGGTACATTATGTACAACTGAATAGGAAAAAGTTTACACTCGTTTTATTTATTGTTATATCTTTTAGCATGTTATTGTCTTAAAAACATATACACATAAACATATATATGTATCTTTATTTACCTAATCAATTACTTGTAATCGATCATCACTTAGTTCAAATCTCTACCTCATAAATCACATTTAGCACATTTTATATAAACTTTGAACTGTTTATACTTTTCCTTTATCTTAATAAGCTTTCGACGAGATTCGATACAAGACTTTGGAAAACTAATAAAATCAAATAAATTCTCCAAAATGATTTACTTTACATATGCCTCGCACATATTCCATGACATTAATGCTTTTTGCTCCATTCTTTATTGATAATAATGTTAATTAAAATTGTTATACTGACAGTTCACTTTGCGTTTACAACTATTTAAAAGTTCACTACTAACACTAAATTAGGAAATTACATAGAAAATATTGTATTCTTGTTGTAAACAAACCACAAACAAACATAAAGTGCACGGAAAAATTGACACACGTTGACGCATGCGCATAAATTTTTTTCGAATATGAAAAGGCCTATTAATATAAGTACAATTCAACATTTTTTCTTGATGCGCGTTTGTTTTTTTAGTAAAAAAGCCTCGATTTTACACAAAATCTACCCGTTTTTGCTGTATTGGACAATGTTGTAGAGAAATGCAAAACCTACAAAATCTGCTAATCGGCTCGATTTCTTTAATTGGTTCAGTAGATAATCCAGAAGTACCCTTAAAATCAAATTTTTTTTTTACGATATGTACTCCTGATCGGGTCACCAAGCTATACATTGATACCAAATTTCAACCTCTTCCGTCCAGTAGTTTAGGAGAAAATGGCTGTGATGTGACAGAGGCCGAAATCCTGAGTGATATTATAAGGTTATCCGTATATTGTATATACGAAACCCTAAAAAGGATCTTCCCGTTAAGATACAATTCCATTAACTAAACACCATTAAAGTTTCAAATTCTGGAGATGAAACTTTTGATATTAAAAATGCTAATGAGGTGGTAAAAAGTTTTGGAAGCTATGATTCAGAATAAGACAGCACTGATGACTTGAAAGCATTGCAAAATAAAATAGACTATTCTTTATCCAAAATTTTCAAGTTTCTTGTAGAAAATCAGTTGTGCTATCAAATCTAAGACATAATATTAATTTATTAATTACCTATATACTGCCCTTTTTGATTATAAAATCTTTTTAAAGCTGAATACTGGACTGTCACTATTTTCTACATAATTTTTTTCTTATTCTTGCCATAAAATAGAGAACTGTAACTAATCCGATCAAGGTAGAGAACACCGACCTACAAAACGCCCAAAAAAATAACTGATACATAAGTTTTACGAGAAAATGTCAAAAAAGAATAACATCAACAGCTGAAAGAAAAGCTATCCTATAAGTAGAGATCGAGCCTTCTTTGCCAGATCCGGAAACACAAATAACATGTGGAATGAAGGAAAGGCTATTCTAGAAGATAGTATATTAAAGATTCTAAAACCACACCTAAAAGAACAAACAAACATACAAAATATGTGGATTAACGTAGAGAAATAAATGATATAAACGACACATAATATATGTAACCGAATATTGAAACCCGAAGGAGTATTATAGAGGTTAAGAGAAAATGGTTAAAATCCAAACATAGAGTAAAGAAGGCCTGCAACATAGACAAGTCGTATTCCACCTACACAAAAAAGTGAAACAGTTCGTTACACCAAATAGGAAACACACACCTCATAATCTAGATGACCCCAATGCAAAATTAAAAAACTCAATTGCAAAGAAAATGAGATAATGGGGGAAATACTTCCGAACTTTTTTCAACGATGCCAGAGAATAAATACCAACAGAGTATTAAAGTATGCCCAACAATGATGATGAGCGAGATCGTACATGCTATTAAACAACTAAAAGCAAATAAAAGCCCAGGTTCAGAGAATATTTACTATACTAAAACTAATAAGTCAAGATAACTTCGATATAACCTTATATAACAAAATCAACGAATCAGGGCACATCTCTCATGATTGGTTTACCTTCCTTCACTCTCCGAAGAAACATAGTGACCAACTATGCAGAAATTAAAAAAAAAGTTTATATTTTTTTATGTTAAAACATTTTTATTCACTGAAAGAGTAGATCTTCTGATACCCAATATATGTTCTAAAAGTAATCATTGTAGCTCGGGTAGTTTTATTCAATCAAACCTATGGAAGGGCTTTTATAAGCGACATTTTACCTCACCGGATGACCCCATCAGTATGAGTAAACCAGGATTGGAAAGTAGAAATATTGATCTAGAGATGCCTCTCAGTTTTCCAAAATTGCATATGCATATGCATATAATAATTAAAAATGTTTTGCCATTCTGGACTGATTGTTGTAGACAAGTTCCTTCGAGAAAGGGGTGGTACCTGTGAAACTCATTAAACATTAAAATCTCGATAATGATGGAGCGGTCATTTTTAATAAACAAAATACGTACCCTATTGTAAAAGATTTTTTTGTTTGTAAATAATTCAATAAAATATTAAAAAATATATATGTAAAGAAGCTTGTCACTTATTTGTATTTATTAATAGGGAATTTCTTAACAGAAATCTGAATTGAACAATATAAAAATTACATACAATATACTTGTTAACTAATTAAAGATTAACAGCAACATTTTTTTCTATATATTACAATTTGTATCAGCGCTTCGTATGAATATAATAATAAAAATATATCATAACTTTGAGAATATACGCTTCTTACATATAAAAAATGTTTGCTCCATCATTATCGTCTGGGTCTATATAGAGTTTTGGTATTCGATTTTACTAAATTTATTATATAAATCCATATTATGCTAGAAATATAAATATGTGACTGCTTAAAATTACAATCTGCAATAATATTATATATTATAAGGATAAAGATTCGCAGGTACCACCCCTTAGCAATCTCTCGAATAGTCTCGTCCACAGGGACCAGTTCAGAATGGTCAAATATTTTCAATTACTATATGTACCTACTTATACTTTAAATTTACGAAAACGGAAATAAAGGATCTCTAGATTAACTATTCTACTTTCAAACGCTGGTTTATTCATAATGATATGGTCATCCGGTGAAGTAATATGGCCCTTTGAAACAAAAAGGTCTTCCCTAGGTTTGACTTAAATTTTGCAAAAACTGTCCGGGCGTAGAACGTAAATTGGGTTAGGAGTAGGTGTACTCTCTCAGTTAACAGGGTTTTAATTATAAAATAAAATATAAATATATTTTTTTGAAATTTTGAATAAAGGTTCCGTTATCTAAGGAACCAATTATAAAAATTGAGCATATAGTAGTTCATTTTGTAGGTTTTTGATTTCTCTACAACATTGCCCATAGTAATAAAAAAGGTTTCACGGATATTTTTTGTGTAAAAGGGAAAAAACTAAATTGTTACCGATTTTTGAGTTTTTTTTTGTTAAAAAACAAAAACGCATCAGTAAATATCGTAGATTTTATGTCAGTTAGGCAGAATTTATGTTTAGAACTGTTTGATGTTAGTTCTATTCTACTATTAATTTTTTCTGTAAATTTCCTGAGCTACAAGGAGAAGTCCCTATACTAAGTAGAGATTTTTTTATTGGTTGTAGTGTGCGTAAATAAAAGAGATAGAGCGAGCACTGAAGTTGCTTAATTTGGCCAAACGTACAATCCAAACTTATCAATAAAATTCCTTCCATTATAGACCGGGAGCTAGTACATAAAATAGGGTCGATAAGGTGCGTGCAGTTTCAGTTTATAAATTGGGGGGCGCTACTTAGTACCTCACTAAACGCCACTTCTTAAGGTCAGCACAGGTCGGATATGAAAATGCCAGCCGGTTTTCCTGGACGAAAAAATTGACTGAAAAACCTCATAAGGGGCGCGCGTGAAACCTTTCGTAACGTCTGGTTTGAACGTCAAATAAGAACGGCATAATAGTGCAAGAAGTTTTGCAGACCGAAGAATACTCGTAAGAAGTGATCGAAAGTGCCGGAAAACTCATCTGAAAAACCTCATAACGTGCGCGCGCGAAATTTTTTAATTAGATTTTTTCGGGTTTCAACTAAGAGCGGTCTAATAACGTAAAAAGTTTGTCAGGCCGGAAAACCTCCGAAACAAATTAAAGAAAATCGGTGTATATTTGAAAAGAAAATTTTTCGCATTCGGCTTAATGGAAAATTACGCCAACGTCGCCAAAAACGGTCTTCTGCGCTGCGAGAAACTAGCGGCAAGATCAGCATCTTGCCTCGACGTTCCTCAAAGTTTCTTGGAGTGCCATGAGCCGGTACTCATTACTGAGTAATTGTACCAAAAAGTACAACTAATTTGATCAGAATCGGTTGATAATTGGCGCAGTAAATGAATTTATAAGAAATGCCCGTTTTTTGCGACGTTGGCGTTGCCAGTGGCTGGAATAAGCGGAAAATGAGTAAGCGCTATAAAATCGCGCGCGTGATAAAACATTATTATATTTTAGCGGGTTTCCATCGTATACTAATACTTTTTTATTTAATTTTGGGTAGCACAAACCGATATTTTGAATGGAGCCATCAAAAATAATTTTCCATTAAGCCGAATGCGAAAAATTTTCTTTTCAAATATACGCCGATTTTCTTTAAGTTATTTTCGGAGGTTTTCCGACTTGACTAACTTCTTGCATTATCAGACCGCTCTTAGTTGAGAACCCAAAAATCTAATAAAAAAATTTCGCGCGTGCACGGTATGAGGTTTTTCATATGAGTTTTCTGGCACTTTCGATCACTTCTTACGAGGGTTTTCCGGCCTGCAAAACTTCTTGCACAATTACGCCGCTCTTATTTGAGGTTCAAACCACACCTTACGAAAGGTTTCACGCGCGCACGTTATGAGGTTTTTCAGATGAGTTTTCCGGCACTTTTGATCACTTCTTAGGAGGGCTTTCCGGCCTGCAAAACTTCTTGCACAATTACACCGCTCTTATTTGACGTTCAAACCACACGTTACGAAAGATTTCACGCGCGCCCCTTATGAGGTATTTCAGTCAATTTTTTCGTCCGGGAAAACCTGCTGGCATTTTCATATCCGACCTGTGCTGACCTTAAGAAGTGGCGTTTGGTGATGTACTAAGTTGCGCCCTCCAGTTTATAAACTGAAACTGCATGCACCAATCGACCCTGTTTTATGTAGCTCTGAGACTATAAGCAAATAAATCTCTTTTGTAGTGGTCTTCAACACCCATGGGATGACGAGAGTATCGTCCACTTTTATAATATACTCTGAATGAACTCTAAAAAAAATATATACAAATATTATTACAATAGTCCGAGTACTTAACTCAGAAGATAAAATTTTTTCCGTCTGGTATTTAGGTTTACATGCAAATTATAAGTAATTTGAAGACGCGAGATGTAAGACCGACATCTAGGATTGTTCCATGTAATTGCTGTTCTCCCTTAACTCCTAGGACAGAATGTCACAATAAAATTTTCAGGTTACTTCACCTCAGAGATATTGAATACTCACTTCGAGGTGTCATTCCTTTGTACGCAAGATAATATATATAATATATACTGTTTCTGGTTAGGGAACCTTCGTCAGTTGCGCTTCCCACAATTGAATGTCCTCTCGAACACTTCTTTATGTATTTGATACATTTCCTTAAATTCCCTAACCAGAAACATTATATATTATATATATTGTCTTGCGTAGAAAGGAATGACACCTAGAAGAGAGTATTCAATATCTCTGACAGGTGAAGTAACCTGAAAATTTTACATTCTGTCCTAGATGTCGGTCTTACATCTCGCGTCTTCAAATTTAACGAAATGTATTAAATACATAAAGAAGTGTTCGAGAGGACATTCAATTGTGGGAAGCGCAACTGATGAAGGTTCCCTAACCAGAAACAATATATATTATATATATATATTGTCTTGCGTACAAAGGAATGACACCTCGAAGAGAGTACTATAAATAATGAAATTCGACATGCCACCCAAGACAAGCGGCAAAGCTGCAAAGAAAGCCGGAAAAGCTCAAAAAAACATTTCAAAGGCAGACAAAAAGAAGAAGCGCAGGAGGAAGGAAAGTTATGCTATTTACATTTACAAAGTATTGAAACAAGTACATCCCGATACCGGTATTTCCAGCAAGGCCATGAGCATCATGAACAGTTTCGTTAACGATGTTTTCGAACATATTGCTGCTGAAGCTTCCAGACTGGCACTCATCAATAAACGTTCCACTGGTACAAACAGGGAAATTGAAACTGTTGTTCGTCTATTGTTGCCCGGTGAACTCGCCAAGCACGCTGTTACCAAATATACCAGCTCTAAATAAATCAGACACTTTTCGCATTAATATTATACTTGATCAAATAAATTCTAACCGTTCACAAGCTACGTTACTATCTTATTATGTTTTAAAAGATAGTCTCGAATTTGAAGAACCATTATTTGTTTCGTAAGGTGTTGGTTTATACAAGTGGATAATTCATCTTAATCCATATTCGTTTCTCGTTCATCTTCTCTGTCAGCGGAATGTTGTACGGACTTTAAAAAATTACACATATCTAATAATAATATTATTAAAAAACGGAAGACTAGTTAGATATTCTGTGGACAATTTACATTGGAAATACTTTTTCTATATATTTGTTGACGCTTTAGAAATTCTAGGTGAAAAATTGCGGTGTATATAGATCTTCCTCTCTCGCTCCCTGTTTTTGGTACTCTTCGTTTAAGTTCTAATTGGTGCGTGTTTGCGTCAGTCAAGTGACGTCTAGTTATTGTTTGCAGCTTTAGACAGAGGCTGGTATGTCCACTCGGTTTTTTTTCTCTCTCACCCAGCGTTAGGATTCCACTTGTACAGGTTCCCATGCCCGAGGCACGCAATTCTATGCTCAAATCATCGTAATTTGTGGATCCCTTAAGACACTATCATGACGTCATTATCAATCTAGAATAGGCTTTGCGTTTCTAATGAGGTTGCTCCAAAATAGTTTCGTTAAACAAATGACGACTCTGGACTATGAAACAAACCCGCTACCAAAAAAAATAATAACGAAAACTGGATTTGCGCCAAAAAATAATCGAGCTTTGAAATTTTGTAAAACAATATTTTGTCATATAGGTGTAGTATGGGTTAATATCCTAAACGGGAAAAAATCTGTTTGCATAAAAGACCCTTGCACATTAGAAATCGTAGGGGTCGGTGGAACAAATCAACACATTTGACATTCGTATTCGTGCTTATCGAAATATTTCGACAGCTGTATGAAATATTTGTTTTGCAAATGAGAAAAAAGGCCTCGAGAACAGCCGGCCGCAGTTTAAAAGCTTGTCGGATCTATAGTGACGGATATTAAAAAAGACGGGAAACTTTTGCGAGGTTTACGATATGCCGTAAAATTTAAGGGCGTGCTCTTATAAAAGATACAAGCTACGTCCTAGAATAACGACACGAAGGACGAAACACTTTCATTTCGAAAGACATAAAACACTCTCTCCGCCTAATTGCGAACGATCCCGGGACAGTTCATGCGCAAAGTGATTATGATGATGCCGTCGAATATGTTTTGCAGAACTTTTCTAATAAAAGCGTCTTGCTAGATTAGCTCAAGTAAATTCTAGACTGTATTAAATATTGTTGTTGGCGTTTAAAGCTAAGTACCTATTTATTTTTATTATATTTTATGTAGTAGACCAGTGGTCCATAAACATTAAAACTGGAAATTTGAAATGAGAACTTTTTATGCAAGTTTTGCAGAGTGTAAGTCAAACGAATTTATCAGCAAGTGTCGCTATTGCACAATGTTTATTTATCATTTTAATGACTTACCTATCTGGCCTGGGTACGAGGAGAAAAATGCAACACCACCAAGGTCTAATTATAACATTAGTAAAGAGACGTTACGGCATTATTAGCAATCAGTCATTTTTTGTTTGCATTTTTCTGATTCTATATCTATCGATGTTTTAGCAAGTTCTGTGAAGCAAAATATGTTGACCTATTCTTTCTCAATTCTTCTTATACTGAGATGCTTGAAGTTCAATACTATTTTGACTCTATATTGCATATTCTAATGTTTTCTTTGAGTTATCTGGAATTGGTTTGGATGTTAATTCCGTTTAGATAGATAATCACCTATACCAGTGGATTTTCGGTTTTTGATCTTAACTACTAGTTCTGTTCTAGCCCGTATATGTTATATGACATTACTTTTCGTTTCAATCTACCTCCAAGATGGGGCCGGGCTGCATAGAGATCGTGTATCTCATATCTGAATTAATTCGATTTTAAGCTTGCGTGCATTGTTGTTTCTCTTCCGAAGTTTTTATATTTTGTTCTCCTTCGCTAATTCTGTTTTATTTGGGGTGTGCATCATACTGTTTATTATTTCAATTAGATTTTTTTTCAATAGCTTATTGCTTTTTTGGTGGTTTTGCGTGGATTTCTTTATTTTTTGAGGCTCGAATGTATTATTTTACGTTTTCTGGTAGGGATTTTCATCTTGGTTAAGTAATTCGAATACTTACGCTTGAAAAAGGGCATTCCCCATTATCTTGTTCATTTTGTGCAACTGATTCGAAAAAAGGATTTTTCTTAAAATTTTCCAGCAATACGTTTGTGTTCAAGGTAGTTCGGTTTGTAGCCCCAGGGGGCAAAATATCTGACCAAAGAAAGCCTCGTTTGTCCCGTTCATTGACATGTGAATGGTCTATTGAAAATCTTGCCATTTGCTGTTTTCAGTATTGCTCTTAGTGCCCTATCAACTCCTTCATAGTCATTAGTAAACATAATTTTTTTTTCATTAAAAATAGCACAGCCCTTGCCTTTCGAGCAAATATTTCAAATACTTTGATTTGTTTCGTAAAAGACGAGTGTATGGGTAACTAGAACCTTCCAATTTATCATTCATTTTCATGATTTTCGGAGAGAATTAAAAAGTTTCATTGGAGTAACTTCTTTGAGAAGTAAAATATTAAAATTTTGATTTTTCCAATTATCGAAAAAAATCCATGATGAGATCCAAATAAGCATTAGATATGAAACCACTCTGAACCAAGAGTTCCATCAGACGACACCAGGTGGTGTGTAGTTTTGCTGGCAGCAGAAGCACGTTTTCTTTCAATTACTTCAAGTAAGAACTTTTCATTTTTTTGGAAAGAGGGAAAAGTAACTTTAGTTTTATTACCATCGAGGTCCTTAAATGCTTTGACAAAAATAACACCAACACCACTTGAAATGTAAAAATTGTTCTTGAATTATATTTTCAAAAAGTTGAAACTCGTGTTTAATCTCATACCAGGTCGTTTGGAATAAATCAATATTGTTACGGATTACCGTGGGTTTTAATAACATACGTCGTCCAGTTAAAATTACAACTTTAAGTAACGTTAAAATCAACTTTTAACTTTAAAATACAATATAAAACATAACTTCCACTGTGACGTTTACTGTCAATCATAAAACTAAACTTAGAGCATATACTTCACTAAATGTGCTACTCAACTGAACTTAACTCATTCTCATAGAACACCTATTTATATACTATTTGACCTAGAAGTTTCGAGGTGACATAGCACTAATATAATATAGACAATTACATTTGCTGGCAGTCTCAACTAGTTTGTATATACAGGGTCCTCCTTTGGTCGTTATAATATGTTAGTGCAATGGCAGAAACTTAGCAATTACAAAAATATTCCTGAGTCACCTAGGAGATTTGTAAATTATAGTAAAACTACACCTTCCTTGCTTATCAGAGGTTTTTATTTCCCCCTTGTGATTGTTTCTTACATTTACAATAGAAACGCGATTGCTTATGGTTCACTGTGACAGCTGAGCGTTATGTTGATAATACGCTACAAAATAGGTACTTTCCGGCTATCCACACGTCTTATTTCTGTAATACAACTCACGTCCCAGTATTACTCATCGAAGAAGCAGGCGTTCATGTTTTGCCGTGGCCACCCAGTTCATGACGATTCGAACCAGCTACCACAAGCAGATATCAACCGTTTCATTCTTTTTATGCCGAAATATATATAAGAGTGTATACAGTTAGGGGGTCAAAAAACACATTATTATTTTTTCGCATTATATTGTAACTAAATTTCTCTAAGCCGGCCCTGGTTTCATTCCAGTACGAGATCGATCGCTTTTAGGACAAAAAATTGATCTCGAAATGGCTCGGCAGCTGTAGAACTGATAATGGAATTGTACGAGAGTTTTCGATGCTGGTTTTAAAAGGAGCGACCCATAATCGCGGCAGTTAGTTACTGCAGCGAAGAGCTTATATATAGAATTATTATTGTGAGATTCGAATCAGCTGTTGTATATATTTGATGTAAATAAGAGTTCTAGAAAGTGGTAGTGAAAATTAGGTTTTAAATTTTAATTGAACCCACGAAATATATAACAATATGTTAAAAAATTTCTTGCGAATGTTATCGTTTCATTCTTCAGGTTCTTATACTTGCAATGTTACCTAGTATACTAATAACTAAAAGTGTGACTGACCTTGGTACATACTATTCAAGCAAAATTTGGTGATCTAATTTATCAAGGGTTATGTTGGCTTTAACACATATATCTACTGTATCTTCCACCAAAGTGGTGTTCACTTGTTTTATAAGTTTCTTTTTCTCAAACCCGCCAGTAATTGTAGACTGCCGTTTGGTCCTTGATGATGACCTAGAAAATTTACTGTTTATATGAGTTGCCGACTGTGTGCTTTGTTTGTCCGTGTTGTTACATTCCAGAGGAGTATTACAATATCTGCACATGGCAATAATTGTATTTTGACAGTACGGTCATCTTTCTCAAATTCTTTTACACGTGCATTTTCCGAACACTGCTCAGTGCTCAAATGTGTTTAGTACTGCAAGGAGCGTTCATCCGATATTTCGTGGAATCATTGTGACGGGCATTCAATCAATATTTCGTGGAATGCAAGAGGTCGTTTGTCTGGTGTCTCGAGGCAACGGCTAGCTTCGATTGTTCGAGAATCCATGAAAAAAATCTCTTGGCGGCTCTTTAATTCAGAAATATATAAATATAGCAAGCTGACGAAAGGATTCATTCAGTATTCGGTTGCCGTCTAGTAAACAATACGTGTTCAAGATAAATTGTATATAGCTGTATGAATGTTAAGTTTTGTGGAAATAGATTATAGTAGGTTCCATCGAGTTTTTTTAAATAAATCTACGAACCCAGAGTATAAAATGAAAACATTACTGTATGATCAAACTAAGAAGCGTCTTTGCAAACTCAGGAAAAATTCGTATTATAGTCATGCTAGATAGGTTGTATGAGGCGGTGTGACGATTATGTTTCGAAGTTATAATAAAAGTTTAATCACGTTATACAAATTTTTGGTATACGTTGTGTTATGAACAAACACAAATTTCTATATTCACGTCTATTTCCAAATATCACATTTTTTCTCATAAATTAACATGTATTTCCTAAAAACAAAAATAATGTACCTGTAATAATAATATTATAAATTGTATTGCTCATAATTCTTGAATGTAATTTGTCACATAGCTCCCCAGACATGCGCTAATGAATGCTGACAAACGAATATCGTAATCACAGTTAAAAAACAAACAAAAGCTGTTTGCGTTCGTTACATAGAACAAAACGATTAATCGTGTTCGAACACTGTGATTGGAAACCGGACAAATAACTAACAAGACATAAACCCCTTAATCTTGTTAATTCTCAATGAATGCCATTCCAGAATATCATTAGGTAATCGCTAACCGATAAAACAACAAATAACTGTATGTTACGTAAACTAAAATGCCAAAAGCCGGCCTACATTGTAGCATTTTGTAGGTTGCATAATCCCCGTTTTATTATTGGTCGGCTTTCCTATTGTTAAACCAGGACTGGGGTCAGGACGGGGTGAATTGGGGCTCGAACAGGGCTGAGTAAGGGGTTCGAGGCTCATAATTATCACAAGTAATTGTAGTTGGGGTTTTAGTCCTGCCGTGACCCAACTGACGGTGCACAACACAACCTGTCCTATAGATTCCGTTCTATAATATGCATAAACATAAATATATCGCCGATGCTGATCATGGTGCTTTCCTCGTTAATGCTGCTGTTTTGCTGTTAGAAACAATTTTCTCCGGTTATTTATTAGGACATATCTAACCGGTTATTAGATTGAAGGTGTAGGAGCTTGTTTGTATAAATTTATAAGTTTGTGTCTAGAGAATTCGGTTTGTTTTAGTTATACCTGATAAGGAGGAACGGGTTTCAGAATTACTATTTCTTATTGTTTTCTGAATGTTATTTGTGGCATCTTCTAGTTTATTTTAGATTTTCTTGGGAATAATACCACATCAGAGTTCAAACTTGTGTATATTTTAAAACCAAACGTTTCAAAATCCTGTCGGATTTCGTTTTCAATGGATATAAATTTATAAAGTAAAATTGAAATATATGACAATTATTTTGACAAATATGTTTACGTTACTATGGATAAATTTCTTTGATTTTAAATATACAGGGTGCACAAGAAATTCCAAAGATCATTATAAATCAAGTTGGAAGAACTTGAAAAATTGTCTTCAGAATTTATTTGTGGCGTTCCTAGGGACGACTTTCTTTTTAAGATAGTGCATTTGCCAAAAAATGCGATCAAAGAATTCTGATAATTCAGTGATCCCATTAAAGTCATAAGGGAAAACCTAGGAAAAACCTCATGAACTATCCCGATATAGGGTTGTTCAAAAGGATATGCCCATTGTTAATTTCATCTTTAATTATCGGCAACCAGACATGACTGAAATCTACGGAAGTAGAAGCGATGCAGTCGTTTTCATTTAACAGAATTAAGGCAGATTCTTTTAATTTTCGTTTTGTGCAGTGTTCTTCTTTGTGTAATATTGTTGTGTTTTGAAATTGTATTTTATGGCCTTGGTCCCAAGCATGTTCACATGCATATCCTTTTGAACAACCCTATATCGGGATAGTTCATGAGGTTTTTCCTAGGTTTTCCCTTATGACTTTAATGGGATCACTGAATTATCAGAATTCTTTGATCGCATTTTTTGGCAAATGCACTATCTTAAAAAGAAAGTCTTCCCTAGGAACGCCACAAATAAATTCTGAAGACAATTTTTCAAGTTCTCCCAACTTGAAAAATTTTTTTTTTGATTTATAATGATCTTTGGAATTTCTTGTGCACCCTGTATATTTAAAATCAAAGAAATTTATCCATAGTAACGTAAACATATTTGTCAAAATAATTGTCATATATTTCAATTTTACTTTATAAATTTATATCTATTGAAAACGAAATCCGACAGGATTTTGAAACGTTTGGTTTTAAAATATATACAAGTTTGAACTCTGATGTGGTATTATTCCCAAGAAAATCTAAAATATACTATTTCTTAATTATGTAGATATTAAAATTTTATTTACCTATTTTGGCGATTATTGATAAGTAAACTGTCTTTGGAATTTAGGCAAATAATTAAATTCTGAATTCTTGTCACTGATAAACTTGAGGCGAAAAAATCAATGCCAAGTACAAATAATTTTGATATATTTTTAACAGACTTCAAAAAGAAGGAGTTTGTCAATTCGTCTGTATCTATGTTTTCTGTATGTTTGTTCAGCGATTTCTAGCAAACCGCTTAAGGAATTTCCACTGTTTGTATTGGATTCTATTCCGGAGGATCGCGAAGTGATCTCATTTTTTTTTCAATAACATAGCTTGTACCGTTTCTTAGAAAATGGAGAAAAACTTTTTTACAGATTTTCTCATACACTATGCTTTGCTGAAGTCGACGGATTAAAAATATAAAAATTAAATATTCGAAAAATGGGATAAATTAAAATGAGATTGGATTAGTTCCGGGATATCTCAAAGTGGTCCTATATATTTTTTCAAAAACATAGCTAGTACCGTTTCTTAAAAAATAAGAGAATAAAATTAACAAATTTCTTATACAGTAAAATTAGGTGGAGTCGCTGGGGTTTAAGATTTACCTGTTTTGTTTGGAATTGGGGTAAATTGTAAACAAATTGAACTAATCAAGATAAATGTCAGTTAACATGTATGTACAGTATGTATTCATAATTCAAACGATTTCTTTTTATTAATAATTTTAACAGAAAAAAGTTATTCTTCATAAACAGATTTGCGTGGTCTAATACGTAAACAGTAATCATTCCATGTCACTTTTTTAACTGTTGACGAGGTTTGCCATAAAAAAGGAATTTTGATTACAAATTAGGGTATCTTCATTTTTGTTAAAATCTAAAATTATCATTAAATAGAAGTAATTAGAATTAAAAACTGCACTCAAAATTGTTTAATAAGTATTTCTATAACTTTTCGAACTATAAGGGTGTTTTGTAGAATGTTCGCCAAACATGGAGGGCAGATAGGTCGGCTCATGTGCTATATTATATAGCCCATATAAAGTCTAGATATCTTACGGTTTTTGTTTTTTCTTAATTTTTTTTTTCTTATTTCTCAGATTTTTACATTTAAACTTTTTTATTTTTCACTGTAACTTCACCAAATAAAATTAAATGTAATCTATGATGTTTGTTTGCTCATCTGCATTCGATATTTGACACAAATGATTGTTTGAAAAAAATATATGAGTCGACATATGGCGAGGTTCCATAAAAAAGTAATTGCGACACCTTTTGCTGACTCCTACGGTAGTCTCCAGTCGCATCTCATCCCATATTATTTCAAAAGCAACATTTATTCTTGCTCTTAACTGCTCCTTCGTTTTTATTTCTCTTACACAAACGAGTTGCTTGGACCGTCCCCATACAAAAAAAAAGGAGTCAGGTCTGGTGACCTTGGAGGCCAGAGTATAGGGCCAGTTCTGTCAATCCAAGCGTTTGGGAATGAATTGTCCAGGCGCTCTTTGACATTTCGCCTATAATGTGCTGGACAACCATCTTTTTTGAATATTTTTGATCTGTCTTCCAATAGGACTTCTCAATTGCATCCGTAGCGGTAGAAAGCGGTTTGAACAAAATTTATAACAAATCATTGCAATTCGGTGCATGTTTTATTTTTTGTAGTTCTCACCTTGTAAGTTACAATCTCAAATTTTATTATGATACTGATTACTTTCTAATACGTGTGATATATCGTTGGAAAGGTGTTGAAGTAGAGAAGTTTTTGTAAGCATTCGAAGTTCTTCATATGCTTCTTATTTTTTTTGTAACGTGATAAAGTATTTAACTTATTACTTTTTTATGGAACTTCGACATTTGCGTCAAATATCGAATGCAGAAGAGCAAACAAACATCATAGATTCGATATAAGTTTATTCGGTGAAGATACTGTGAAAAATAAGCTATCTAGATGTTATATGGGCTACATTATATAGCACATGAGCCCATCTATTTGCCGTCCATGTTTGGCCAACGTTCTACAAAATACCCTGTATACTAGGTTTCAAAAAGTATATCAATTTTGTTTAAAAGTTTTTTTATTCCTCAAATTGTAATTAAACTAATTAGAACTGAAATCTGCATCCAATGGTGCTGTATTATTAAAATTGTAATTAATTGAAATTTGATTGGAAATAAATCGAAATAAATGTCAGTTAAGGTTGTTATTATTATTTATTTTAGGTTGAACATGCCCAAATAATAATTGAAATTGTGAGAAGCTTCAAGTCACAGTGATGTATCATTAGATTCAGCTCAACAGAATTTAAAAAAAAAACTTAAATCCGAAGAACATTGATATGTATTTCATTTTACAAAACCCACAGTTTATTCAAATATAAAAATTTACAATATTTAATATATTTAAATTGGTAACAAATACTATAGATCTAACTGATAGAAAAAAGAAAATGTTGTCTTCATATCTACAACTTAATAAGAAATACATGAGTTTATACAATCTCAAACAAGTTATGATTCTGTTAAACTGTGTAGTTGCAATTAAGCAACTCAAATTGTTCCTTTTTGTGATAATCCACTGGATTTTAGATTTGTGATATTAAACAATTTTATTCAACTACAGTGTAAAAGTTAGCATGTTTTTCAAGAGTAGCAATCATTTTCTATGTAATAATCAGTGAATTGTGTAATATTCCTTTAGTATGTTAGTTTTTTAGATATATCATTCAGTGGCTTTTATGTAATGTAATTGAAAGAACAGAACCCCAGTCCATGACAAAATCTTGTTCTTAGAAGTCATAGTTTATTTAAAAGTATGTTGTTTTTGGTGCACAATTTTAATAGTTGCATTAGTATTTCAATACATATGTGTACGTTGATTTAGTGCAGCGTCATGTACTAATAGTTGTTTTAGCACAGGAAGTGTTAAGTTTCCTATAAAGGCAATGGCGGACTAAGGCTAAAGGCAACATTGTAATTCCGGACCTATTTTTCAGTCATGACGCATAATTTGCGTTTGGTATTTACCTTAGTCTTAGTCCGCCCCTGTATAAAAGAACTTAACTTAAAACTTGAAAATAGTTTGACTATTATATGTGACGTTTTGATTTTTTTGTGCTACCTTGTACACCTAAAAATATCTTTAGTTACATTACTGTAAAACTATCAATATATTCAAGTTCAGATAAAATTTTTATTGTAATTCCATTAGAATGAAGCCTTGCAACAACGGTTGAAGTTTTAAATATACTGTTTGTAACCCACTTCCAAAAAGAAGGAGGTTATCAATTCGTCTGCACGTTTTTTCATGTATGCTGAGTGAATATTCAAAAACGGCTTGGGCAATTTTGATGATTTAAACAGCATTACATTACATGTTACAGATATCATATAATTTTATGTAACTTAAGATTTACGGTTTTCCAGAAAATCAGAAAAAAACAGTAACTAAGGGACTACAATTTAATGAATTTCAATGAATCTACACTGTTTTCTCTAAAACGTCTGAATCAATTTGAATATATTAAGTTGTATTCTACAAAGAGATGTTCCAGTTTGATTCCGTATAATTTTCTATAACATAAAATATACCGTTTTTCTAAAAATCGGAAAAATATGCGCAAAAAACTGTAAAAATCAATGTAATTGTAAAAAAATTTCATCATAAATATCTAGCCTAAATGTCAAGATATGCCATGAAAGTACGTACAGGGTGTTTGTAACGGTTTTCATTGCAGTCGAGTAAAATTCCATTAGTGCATCGAAAGGAAAAATTTTTAGGTGAGCTATGTTTTTTATATGGCATACGATGTTAGTTGTGTGCATGCATAGAAATTCAACCAATGTCCGCAGTTGAAATATTGGGCGGAGTAAAATTGCAGTTAGACAGGTGGGTTCAACAAATCTTATAAATAAATGTGATATTGGGTGGTACATAAGCAGTTTTATATATAGGATTGTTGAAATATAATGTGAAATATACTTAAAGTTATACAGGGTGGCACATAAGTAGTTGCATATGCAAGGTGGTTGAAATAAGAGTGAAGTAAAACTATAGTTATACAGTGTGGCTAAAAAAACTTTAAACGGTTAAATAAGCATATGCTACATGGCTTAAAGTGCAATGTATTGAAAAGAAATATTGTTATGTGAGCGATATTTTCTTTACGGTATGCGATGGTAGGTGTGTGTGTACGTACATGGAAATTCAAGCAGTAAGCAATGTGCGCAGTTGAGATATAGGGTGAAGTGAAATTACAGTTATACAAGTCGGTTCAAAAATCTTACAAGTAAAGGTGATTCTTGGTGGTACATAACCAGTTGCATATTATGTTTGATGGATGTTTGAAACATAAGGTGAAATAGAATTAAAGTTATACAGGGTGGTTCAAAAACTGTTGTATTGGGTGGCACATACGTAATTGCATATACTAGGTGGTTGAAATAAGAGTGAAGTAAAACTATAGTTATACAGAGTGGATAAAAATCTAAGAAAAAAAACGGTTAAATAAGCGCATGCTATATGGCATAAAGTGAAATGCATCGAAAAGAAATATTGTTATGTGAGCGATATTTTCTTTACGGTATACGGTGGTAAGTGTTTGTGTACTTACATGGAAGTTCAAGCAATAAGCCATGTGCGCATTTGAAATATAGGGCGAAGTAAAATTACAGTTATATAAGTAGTTGCACATTATACGATGTTTGAAACATAAGGTCAAATAGAATTAAAGTTCTACAGGGTGGTTCAAAAAATTTTGTATTGGGTGGTACATAAGCAGTTGCGTATACTAGGTTGTTGAAATAAGGGTGAAGTAAAACTATAGTTATACAGAGTGGAAAAGAAAACGTTAAAAAATGTTAAATAAGCATATATTTGAGTTATAGGACGGAGGGTTCAAAAAATGTTAAAAGCAGTTGTGTTTACAGGATGGTTGAAATATAAGGTGGAGTGGAATTATATTTATACTACAGGGTGGTAAAAAATGTTATATAGTAAGGAACATAGTAGTTGGTTATACTTGACATATGGGGCGAAGTAAAATAATAGGTATACAGAGTGATTTAAATAATAGAAAAATGGAAAAAGTTAATAGGGTGGAGAGGATTAATACCTATAAAAAGCGATTGCAACATTGTGTGGAGTTGAATTATAGTTGTACAAGAAGGTTCAGAACCAGACAGAAATTTATATTGGGTGATCAATACACCGAAACATATACAGGGTGGTTGCAATATACGGTGAATTAGAGTTACATTTATAGGATGTGGTCCAAATAATAAAACGAATAAGAAAGTTAAAAATATGTGGAAAATATACACAAAAATACAAATGAGAGAGAGAGAAATAGAGAGAGAGAGAGTGAGGGAGATAAGAATACGCCAAAATAATCAATAGAATTGTACCTTAAAAGAATATTTGTCAGAAAATAGTAATTGATTGCACACGGTTTCTAAACGGTTTTTATTTTAAGCCAGTTGAAGTCGGTTCTTTTTTATATATAAATTATCATTTTCAAGTATAGTGTTGATACCAAAAAAGTAAAAATAAGATATTTTATCACTGCATTAAAAAAGCTTTAGTTGTTACAAAGAAATGTTATGCAAATTTACAAACCATTGTGTTAATTGTATATTAGTACATGACAGTACATGCATGGTTAGCAGGAACAGATTTAGATCAAATTTATTCATAATCCTCCCTATACTCCATGACTTCTAGCTAACAGTGATGTAACAAAATTAAGTTAACATTGTATGTTGTTAATACAAAGGTTAGCTAATAAGTGATGTCCACACAAAAGGTACAAAATATATAGAGCTTTGTTACATTGATGTCATGCTACTAGGCTAGTGTTATTCTATATAATTTTAAGGGTAATATATTATTAATTAGTGTGAAAGAAATAAAGAGACAATTGTGGATGAACCATTTCTGTATTATCGGAAAATGTCGAGTCAGGTTTAACGAATTCACTAACTTAGATGGATCTCACTTTGACTTCGGGATATATACCTTAAAATGTAGATTTTTTTAAATTTTAGCGAGACAGAAGTAGCTTTCGAATCTAGTTATTTTTTCCACATATATCTGGTTTAATTCCAAAAATAGTTTTTTTTATCGTTTAAAGAATTGTAGTAAAAATGAATATATTGATATAACACTTAATCATGCGCTTCCAAATTAAGAACCCTTCGAGAGATTAATCTTATATAAAAACTAATCTTGCGAATAAATAAACTGTAAAAACTATTCAAACAAGCAATGGTGACAAAAAGTCTTATTCCTGAAAATACGTATGATGGTAAGAAAACACGATTTCGAAATCATTTCGGAATTAGGATTTATACACGTTAGGGTACACCAGTTTGAAGCTGTGCGTACAATCAACCGTTGCGATTGCCTGGAGAAGTCTAAATTTCTACTAATTACTCTAAGACGTCCAGTTGGAGATACATTCGGATCAGGAGCGGAATGATGAATCCAACGTATTTCAGAAGGTGTGAATGATGATAGGCAACAAGAACGAGAACCAAATCTTTGCAACCACAATCGTGTGGAATGGTGGATAGATTTATCAGGACCGTGGAACAACACCTATTCAAAGTCGTCAACAATAATCAGCGTGATTAGGATGGTTATATTTCGCAATTCCTGTTGCTCAGCTGTACACAATAGAACAGGACGGACTCCAGTCAGAGTACTGTAGGAGACGAGCTGAGATTACCCTGTGATTTGACCTTTGGCTCAGCAGATGAACTATCCATTGAGGTTAACGATTATGCTGATCATTTCCACACAAAAATGCAGTCCACACCCGAACTAGCCCAGACGCAGTATGGCTATACAACCCCTAGAGGGGTAACAGCAAGTTCTCTAAGCTCACACCAACCTCAGGTGGTCAACAGGAATAAAGACGTTGTCTCTCGTATTCCCCATAATCCGAAAGGCTGAGATAAAGGTTCATTTGGATCGATTGGCTCCCTATCAGGGAGAGGATGCTTGCGGTCGGAATTAAAGGAGACAGTGTTATAACATATTAATTTACGCTGCCAAAATAGGTACCCTTCGAAAAATTAATTATCTTATATAAGAATTAATCTTGGGAATAAATAACTGTAAAAAAAATAAAAAAACAATGGCGACCAAAGAAGATATTCCCGAAAATACGATTAATTTTAAAAAACGGGAAGGTAAGTAGATAGCTTCGTATCGATGATCTGTTTTGATGCGAATAGAGACGTTTATATTGAGTGTAAAAATTTGTAAATGAACATAAAGAATATTTATTTTTGTAATTTACGGTATACAATTAATATTTATATTCAGGGAAAGGTAGTTAAATGTATTAATACATTCTTAAAATAAAAGTTTATGAAAGAGCTATTGTTTGACCTAACCCAAGAAATTATTTCAAGGCTTCTTTCTACGTCATATGAGTAACATGTAAGTGGAGCCCAAGTAAAATGTTTATAAATATTATTTTCTTGTTTGTTAAGCACAGGATTGCCTTGCAGACTTGTTTTCTACATTTGTACTCCAACTACTACAACTAAATTATATGATATGTTATTGTCAAAGGTTAGGACCCATGGGGCATTTTGGGCACAATTTTTACTGTGTTAGCGTTCAAGAAAATCCAACCTGTCTAACTGTGCACTCATGATACACTTTTGTGTGCTTGAGTAGTTGGGTAATCTATAGATTTTATAGCCTTAACTAATTTCGTTAAGTGCGCTTCATATTTTTTTATGCCTATATTTAAAAATTAGTATTATGTATGTTATTACATGTTGTATTGCAAAATCATATTTCTTTGTACTTTTTAGAGGACAAACTCTTGCAAGGCACTGACTTTACAACAATGACAAATAATCTCTTTACAAAATCGAATAAATGTGGTTAATTATATGAATTCCGAATAAAATCAGTAAAATGTACATCATAACACTGTACTACGTATTACACATAAAAAATAGAACAACATATTGTTTACTGTATTTCAATTATTGGGTCTGTACTTCCCAGTTTAACATCTCAAAGATATAGCAGAAATATAATCTATATCGTACTAAATGGGAAGATTTCTTCCTTAGACAAAAAAATATGAATTTAGCATATTTTAGTTTTTTTTCCGAGACATGTCGACAACAATTTTGACAGTAATAAAATGTAACTGTTATCTGGTATTTTCAGTTGTTATATGCAAATAGCAATAACAACAACAACTGTTATTTAAAAATAGCAGGCTTACGCATTTCTACAAATCTCTTTACATGATATTTGGCGTATTCGCCAGTAGTAAATTTATCATTTAAACCAGTTTAGTGCGAAATTTCATCAACTTCAACTTGGAATGGAATTCCTTCCTGCAACTTAAATGAAAACTTTCCTATATGTAAAACCTATTACATTCTTTTTGGAAGTAGGAAGTAAACCAACCACTACATGAGCAGAGTAAAGCAAAATTCTGCATAAGAGAAACATTATAAAATGTTGACAATGTCGCTCTCGGGTTGTCTAATCAAATTTTCATTTTAGATAAGTTTGTAGTAGAATTAGTGCAAATCATTTCTCTAGACAAACAAAAGACTGGCTACTCATAAGTCATCACGAATCTATGAGATAGTGGGTATGGTGTCATACCAAAAATTCCTTTATATTTAATATATATATTTATATATCATAAAAAATAAGCAATTTAAGAAAACAAACGAGATCGTACTCATGTCAAGAGTGATATCAAGAGAAATCATTTGCAAATGATGTTTAATACTATTTCAGTGATAAATCGGTAAAGTGGGATACAATATCAAAAATTAAGTAAATAATATTCTTTACAGTGAGTCTGTCAAAGAAGAAGAAACTTTATTGTTGCTAACAAGAATAAAAAAAGATAATGTTTCCTGTTGTAATAAATCTACTTAGTGCTTCAATATCACTTTTTAATCTATAGAAGCTCGTTTTTAAAATTTGTTACTATTGTTTAATTTAAAGTTTAAAGAACTCCGATTTCAATACTGATTAATATTGTTGTACTTATTTCAATATGATCGGGATTAAAAAAATATTATTGAAATTATGCCTAGTCTTACACAGGCATTGACTGATTAATAACTATTTTTTCTCCTGTTCAATTCATTCAACTTCATTATTTTAGAAAACTAAACGTCCACATGTTTACTAAATTGTTCAGTGTTGTATTTGGAGAAATGCATACTTGAAATTACCCTGTTATAGAGGTTGCATGCATTCAGAACTTAAATAAAGAATCCATTAGTAGGTTCACTGAAAATAAAATTCATTCAAAGTGTATTAGATAAGCAATAGAATTTTAATTAATTTTATCTTATATTTCGGAATTCAGTTCGGAATTTATCTTTTAATTTCAATCTAAACCAATTACATTCAAAATATTTCTCTCCAAAAATATAAATTTGTTCTTCGCCGCTCTAATTAATGTTATAAATAACTGGTTCGCTGTGGGGTAATTAAATGATGGGAACTTTCGACTTTAAATAAAACACTTTTAGAGGCAGACGGTTTTCATCGGCCTAAGTTTTTCTTCAGAAGGAGGGAAAGCTGTTAATTTATAATTTAATCAAGAAAATCATTCACCCGTTTCAGCTTATTTATCATATTAAGTTAATTCTGAAGTGTACTAAAGTTTCTGAAACAACTAACCCAATGATGAGGCTACTGTGATGAAGTTATTGAGCGACGTAGTGTGAATGGAAGTTGTATTAATCATTAGAGAGTATAGACTTGTAGTAATCAATGAAATTGAGAGGCTTTTGACACCGCTGATAATATCATGGCATGGTCTACATTATATAACCAAATTAGTGTTTACGACAAAATGAGATTAATGAATCTTTACATAGCGAAAAACAAAGTTGCTTACCGCCGTCTGTCCCTCTGTACACTTAGATCTCTATATGTTTTAAACTACGCAACGGATTATAATGCAGTTTTCATCAGTAGATAGAGTGATTCAATGGGAATGTTTATTGGGTACCTATATTTTAATATTAGTACAATATTTCATTTTAGGCTGTCAGAATAAGAAACCTTCGAGAAATCGTTCTAAAGAATAACTAAACTTACGATTAAAGGAAAAAAATAAGCAATGCTGATAAGAAAGGGATTCCTGAAGAATTCTATTGATGTTAAAAACACCCTTTCAAGTTCATTCCGGAATTAGAGACCATACACGTTGGTACACCAGAAGTGACATGAGACATCCTATCTCGAACTAGCGAGATAGGATATGCATAAATTTAGTGGATGGGAACACGGTGAACTGCTGTCCGATATTAGTCATCGTTGTTGATTTAAATAAGTATTGTGATTTATTTTGGTCAAATAAAGACTTTTATTATGACATTTTGTAATAGAACCCAAGTTAAGAATTTTCTACAATATTGGTTTTTGTTAATTTGTTTCAGTATGACGATAATTGTTCAATCAACGCGTCGCTGCTATATTCGCTGGGCGACCTTCTCATTAGAGAGAGCAGTGGGAGAGGACCTACTAGTGGCATTATCATTATAATATATAAATGATATGCCTCTCAATATGAACTTACATGACGTAAAAATTGTGCTTTCTGTTGACGATACTTCTATAGCGGTGTCTTGTTTGAACGTTGATAAGACTGTTGGCTATACTTAATATAGATAATATCCAAGTCGAAACAAAATTGGAAACAAAATGTTTGGGTGTCTATGTAAACGACAACCTAAGATGGAACTCTCAATAAATCACGTTTGCAAACAACTAAGCAACGCATACTTTGCTATAACCAATCTAAGATATAGGTTACCAACAAACTTATAAACGTTTATTATAGCCTGGCTTATTGCCGTCTTTCATATAATATCATACTTGGGGTAGTTGTCCCTACGCAATCCGTGTATTTCTAGCACAAAAAAGCCTAATACGCCTAATCTTTAACTCAAATTGCACTGACTCATGTAGGCCTACATTTATAAAATAATCTATTTTGTCAGTACCATCTATATTTATATTTAAATGTATATTATTTGTTAGAAGCAATAGTAACAAGTTTGTTAGAAACTCCAGTGTCCGTCATTACACTACTAGGTATAATGATTAATACAGAGTAGAAAAACATAACAGCACACTGTATGAGAATTCACCCTACTTTTTTGCCACAAAATTATTCAATCATTTACCCGGTAAATTGAAAATACTCAGTGGCAGGAAATTTAAAATTGACTTAATTTTTTTTTAGAAAAATGTTACTATAGTGATGCTGAGTATTTAGAAGACTCTACTATGTTTTAAATTTGTTCATTATTAAAAGAAAAATTTAACTAATCATATCTAATATTATAAGTGAGCAAACTTTGTATGTATGCATGTTCAGATTTTTTCTAAATAAATTCAAACAATTTTGATGAAGTGTTTCCATTTGGTAGTTTCGATGTTTTGTAACTGATTTGCCAGTGTCTTCATTTTTTTCATGGTTTAAGTGTATCGTGTTGTTCTGATATTTAGAAATTTCTATAGGTTCCCGCATGAGGCGTGTAGTGGGAAGTGGTATGTTGGTATTGTGTAATATGGTCTACTGAAAGTAGTGTATGCTCTGTGACAGCCGAATTTTCCGATTGTATCAATCGGACAATTTGCTTTATGCATTGTTACAATTTACTGTTGCATTTAATTGCATTGTTTTTTCATTTAATGAAAAACTTAATAAAAAAAAATAGTAAATTGAAATTACAATGTCAAACAAGATTCAACCGTTGCCGACAAGTCGGCGGGTTAAAAAATTTACTTACCTGATTACTTACACAATCACTTGATCGTATGTTGCCAAACGGTGTATATTTGCAGTACTTTTCTGAACTTTTATTTATATTCAGAGATTTAAAATTTATTTCCATAATGCTCTATGTCACTTACAGACAAATCAGTAAACTGTTCCCTTACTGCCAGTTACCAGTTGCTGTCAACATGACAGTGAAAACTAGTTTGTATATATAGAGTCTTCCCTTTGTTGCAGCTGAAACTTTCCTTGACAGCGTATAGAAAACGCACCCACATATATCGTTACCCTCAAAAGAATTCAAATAACTATCCTATCCAAAAAAAGGAATGTAATCAAGACTCTCACGGAACGAGTGTCCAGAAACTGTAAACCACGTTATCTAAAAGACCAATTAATTTATTTAGATCGCGCATTTTAGGCAAACAGTTACTCGGCTCATGAGATAAGTATGTGCTTAAAATCGGGACAGAAATATATGCCGAGAAAAGATCAAGATTCATTTGAAATTCTGAGGGCATTTATTAAAAATATAACATATCGCATTGGAAAGGAAAGCTTTTTAGGAAACATCAGATCAAAACGGTTTTCAAACCCTCTCAATAACTTCGCCATATACTTTCATCTCCTAAAGATCCCAGTGAGGCACGGTCAATGTCGGGAGTTGACAGGATACTCTAAACCCATGTCGTAGAGCATACTCTACTTTCAGAAGACCATGTTACTTAAAACCCATATGTTATCAATCATATCCCACTACCGGGAAGCCGTTGAAATTTATAAACAATAGAATAATTTTAATAGGCAAGAAGAAATTCTAGAACTAATTAGAAAATGGAGGTTTGAGTAAAAAGAGGACACACTCTGTGTAAGAAAAAGTGTCCACAAAATGGTTTCAATTAGGGGGAGCCACTAGTACCGACCGGATAATTTGTTCGTAGAAATCAGTTTTCTACGAACAAACCTACGTGAATAAAAATAAGGTTAATGTGAAGAATTCACATCCAAAAAATGCAAATTTACCCATCACAGTTCAACAACCAGATTTATATTTAACATTAGTAAAGTGTTAAGTCAATGAAATATCTTGTACATAGATAAAAATGACTTACAAGCAAAATTTTATTCACATATTTTTTAGTATTTAAGATAGATATCCTTCATAAATTAAACACTGAAGAAACCATTATTACATAATTACTAAGCTGATTATGGCATTGTCCACCAACTCGAGTACTTCAACAAACTTCTGAAGATATTTTCCCAGGTGCATTCACCAGGCGTACCTTTGGAAATATTTAAAATACAACTACAGTAGAAAGATGCCAAGAATAGTCATTTAATAGTAGCTAATGAAGCTTTTTGTCCAACTAGACAAGAAAACATATATGGAAAACCAGTGTGTGAAAATGTTAGAATCCTTGAAAAAAAATTTATTCTAGACTAAAATGTAAGTGAAATGTGTTCCATAATGATAACAAAAGAGATAATTTAATTATAGCAGTTTGTTCAGTGATGAAAAGAATTGTTAATTACCTTTTATCCAGAGAGAGGTGAACAAGGAAGTAGAAACACCAACTTTGTATAGGGACACTTTTCAAAATAAATATGTAATATGAACACAAGAATGTAAAAATAAATAATTTTTATTTACATCAATTCACCAACATCTATTTGTTAATAAGTATAAAAATATTACAAATATACACATTTTTCCATTGTTTAACTATTTCAAAAAGTTTTATAACAAAATAACAATCAAAAAATCACTCCGTTTCATAAAAAGTCAAAAAAGGGGCACACGCTTATTAACTTATGTCACAATTAATACACTATAAACTCATATCACTTGTTGAGATTACAAAAAACGGAGACAACCATTTACAAAGAGAAGTTCGCATAACAGATTTTCTACGTTTTATTTACGATTTTTACTAATAATTACATCATTCTCACTTTTTCAGCCGCTTCACTTCTAAATGTAGGATTTGTATATTTCAATCCGTTGACAATTAACTTCATAACATACCCTGTGGTTACACTTACGCTATTCTGGTCATTTCTTGAACTTCTTATTTGAAACCGTCCGCTGGACAGTTTTTCAGTTTATTCCCATATGTTTGTCTTCCTTTTACTCTACACTCCATAATTGCAAACCCCACCTCCTTAATACCACAGACAGGAGTTCCATACCGCTCAAAGGTCATTTTCCAGGCGAATATTCTACGTTTATCACCTACTGACGCGCCATTGAAGATGCCTGGTAAAGAAATTTCAATAAACTACGGCCGGGAAACTATAGTTTATTCATTGACACCGGTCGTGAAAGCACTTTTAAAAAATTCAATGACGAATTTAGAGGCACATATATTTATATGCAAATAAAGAAAAACTATAGTTTTTGTGCAACTCAATGCAAATAATCGCGGACTGAGGAGGGTGTGAAATTTGAGATTTAGATTAGCGTTTTCAGTCGATCGTGACATACAAAAACTAGAGTTGTCATGTTGAAGCCTTTAACACGACAAACTTGTCAGAGATCTATATACATAGAGAATTTACCGTTGTCCCTGGGTTCAAATAACCGGTCAATACAAGTTAAAATATTAAACACAGTTTATGTATGAAATACATAAACAAATATTCGAGATTTAGATTAGTTGAGGGAAGCCCAGCTGCTGACGGTTCATGACTGGAAACAAATAATGCCTTGCGTTTAATGTCTCAGAAATTCAGGAAACCATAGTATCACAATTACCTTAATAGGTTCTAGGTAACCTTCGAATTCTTTCTTGTGATTTCTACCAAGAATCACAGGAAAAACGTGTTACACACAGCATGACTCCCGAATTGAGGTTTTTGTTTTCCCTGAAACTCCTAAATGTCGATATTCATTTCTCCTTCAAATATTTAATTCATTTATAGGAAATATATAAATAATTATTCGATATATCAGTTCTTTGTAAAATCTCAATATGATAGTATCAGTTAAATGCAATTATGGCAAATCTTCCAAAAATTTATTCCAATATTTGCTTTTTGCATATTATTACTGATTGTGATTTCTTATATTCCAAAAATCAATACTTTATTTAATTAGGATATTAAATATACGTGCTCATACAAATCATACTAACGCAGGTTTGCAAACTTTCAGCTTAATTGAACATCGGAAAGTTTGTCATATTTAATGTAAACTAAAAATGAAACTAACAGAAGAAGAAGTTCTCTTCAGAAAATTTAAACGTCTAATTAAAGGAATTCGAATAACCAATCTAGAATTTTTCCTTTATCGTATATTAGAGAATGTGATTTCATGGATAAAAACTAATTTAAATTATTTCAAAGCAAATTCCTAATTTAATTAGAATATTAAAACCTAATGCTCACATGCTGATATAAGTCATACAGTTTCCAAATTCCATATATCGCTATTCCAGATATCAATTAATATCTCATTAGCTCATACGCGTTTCCGAACAAACACAAAGTTTGTGTCTTCATCCGTACCGACTGAAACAATTTCCAGTGAACGAAGATCATTGTTCTTTACAGTGAAAAACATTTATCAATCTGTCGTGAGGGTGAAAGGAGGCAAAATCAACGAAACCTTTTTAAATCTCGGTAATGTTCTGGAACGAACCAAAACTTTCACATATTAGCGCTTCAGCGCATCGTTAGAGTCGCTAAATTAGCGAAATCGAAATTTCACCACTTGGATTGTTCTTTCTTTCATCGGGTCACAAATCTTCGTTGTGTGCTTTCGTTCGTGTTGTCCTTAAACTCTTCGGATTATTTCTCATTCATAAATTATATTTTTTTATACAGAAAGTTGTTAATAGTTTTTTGTAAAATAAGCTTTGCATCAAAACCCAAAATCATATGCAAACATCTTGACTTAGACCTAGTATTATATATATATATATATATATATATATATATATATATATATATCAAGTTGCACGTGGGCGATTTTGATTCTTAAGAAAGAAAAAATCGAATATAAACATTTTTACGGAAGAGGCCGACGGTTTCGCATTGTGTAATATCGTCACTATTAAAATTTAAAATTTTATATAATATATATATTTTATATAATTATATAATATATATATAAAAGTTTATAATTTCCTAATATCATACGCTTTAAATTTATTAAAAAAATGTAAACTTTTATTTCTCATATTGATGATATTCATTTGTTCTGTTGCATACCGTCACCTTATGCGCTTAAATTTTTAATTAATTTAATTGTTTAATTTGTCACCAAAAATTAACATTAAATTCTCTATTTTTTCAAAATTTTAGGTTCAATAGTTTCGGAGATATATTTTCCTGAATATCTTTTAAACAAATCTATTTACAAATAGGCAAAGACAAAACGGATCGGTACCATTTTCTCTTATTTTTATTTTTGTTTTGCTTAATAGCTACTGGCGAAATTTAGTGCAGAATGCTAAAATTTCTTTATAATATTGGTTCATTCATAAAATAAAAAAAAAATCCAAACTGCCAATACCAAACACTGGCGCCAGATTGCTTGGAGAGAAAATCGTAAGATGAATTGTCTCGAATGAGAAAAACGAAAAACAAACTGAATTAAACGAAAAACTAAGAAATTTTGTTTGGTTCTGAAAGCTATTCTACATTATCATGCTATTGAGATCCCACCCACAAAAATTTATTTTATATTATAATAACCATTTATTGGGTACTATCAAGTTTTTCTAAATAAAGTTTGTCAATTAAAATCAGAAATTTGTATTGCCTGGCAACTGATCAATGTTTTTCCGATAAAATTTTATTATTTTAACATTAAACTTTTAATTTATATTGTTTCTATTTTAAAGGCTAATAGTTTCATACAATTTAACGAAGATTACAAAGCCCATGATTTAAGAATAAAGAGTGAAATTGAAGATAAATAGTTAGATCTGACATCATGGCTGGTGCGTTCCCGCAATTTGTTTAGTGTATTGGTTTCAATTTGATTGAATTACTTCATTGATTTTTAAACTTCTGCACCTTTTCTAAAACTTTGATCCCGTCTGAAGAGACGGCGCTTATTGTTGTTTTTTGCGTTACGATTTCGCGAGTTAGTAGCTTCGTTCGTAACGACCTCTAAACCGCTTTCATTTTGTTTCTTTTGTGTTTACAAAAGCGCATCATTTCTTGTTAAACCCGCATTTTTGTTTGCTCAATCAATGAACATTACGTCGCTATTTTTTGTGTAACGGGTTGTCCAGAAGAAGCTCTAAAAACTGTTCACGGGGCTAGCCTCTGAAGAAAGAAGACCTAAGAAAACACCAGAGCTTCGACATAAAAGGTTAGTGATAACTTTTATTTGGTTGTTCGTTTATGTGACGGCACGTGTTTATTGATTGTTCCGCTAAAGGTCATTCATCAATTATATACTTGCATTGAACCAGCATTGAACTAAAACCGCAACATCTAATTCATACATTTTTTTTTTTGGATATTCTATGGAATGTTCCATCGAAGACATTTCATAATTTGGTCCAACTTCGAGCCGGATGCAATTTTAGTTAATTTCGTGTAAAGATTATCGAATAAATTACATAATTTGGTCCAACTCCGGGCCGGATACATTTGAGTTAATTTCGTGCAAAGTTTAATGATCAAACGATTGATTTTTCATTGCAATTATTGTTGAAAACCGCATTGAATTTTCGTTTCTTTATTTGTTAGAAGAGAAAGCAAGTTCGGGATATTCACTCATTCCGTTGGAAATAAAACGCATCTTTTTTTGTCCCGTTAAAAACCTTACAAGAGATCGTTTTGTTTGTTTGGTTATTTTGCTAAATTGTTTTGAATTTATTTGACATTTGGTCAGATATTTACGACTTCAACAGTAAAAAATTGTACATTTTTGGAATAGTATTTTGTTTTCGTTCTATCGTGTTAGATTTGTTCAGTGGCGTTACAGTGATTTTAATTTATTGTTAAGATGTCAAAAACCGCTTAAAATTTACGTAAATTTAAAAATCATCGACAATCGGAGTTTAAAAGATTAGAAGATATTTATTTTGCTGCCGAGAAAGCCTTAAGAGGTGACGACGTTGAATTGTTTTTTATATATGATTGATATGATTGATTCAATCCATTCCGAATTTTTTAAATATCACAATTCCATTGTTGGATTAATTTCAGATGCAACCGATGATTTTGACTTTGAGGATGACATTCGCAATAAATTTGAAAAATTGTTTTATTCAATTAGGTCTATTTTTGCTAAACTGAAATCTGTTCAGAATTCTACGCCACAAAATATAGCTCAGGAACAGGAAAGTGTTGCTTTGCCGCGAATTGATTTGCCTTCATTTAGTGGAGACATATTGGAATTTGGTACTTTTATTGATTTGTTTGATTCATTAATTCACAATAATGAAAAACTCAGTGCTATGCAGAAGTTCAAATATTTGCAGTTAGCTTTAAAAGGGCCTGCTTTTGAGGCTATTAAGAATTTTAAACTAACACAAAACAATTACGTGAGTGCTTATGAAACACTTTTGAAAAAATTCAAGCGAACTCGTTTAATCGCGGAGTCTCATTGGTCAGCTTTAGAACAATTCCCCCAACTAACTTCAGTTAGCCCTTCAGAGGTTCGGAAGTTATTGGATGACTTCAGTGATAATTTGGAAGCACTGAAGAATTTGGGTTTACCAGTAAATCAGTGGGATTTTTGTATCGTTCAGATGATGTTGAAACGAGTTCCAAAGAATTTAGCCGCCAAATTTGAACTTTACCATGGTACTGTGACCGCTCAAGATGACTTTCCGATCCGCTCGGAAGTTGTTGATTTTTTGTCGAAGCATTGTGATGCCTTTGAACATGTTCAATTATCCCGCAAGGCAAAGCAAAGTGTTGACAAAAAGTTACCATTGAATTCAAAGCAACATTCTTCCCGGTTCACTACATCTTTGTTTGTCACTAAGAATAGAAATTATTTAGTTTGTAAATCCGATCATGCGATTTACAAATGTTCTGAATTCTTGAACAAATCAGTATCCGCGCTGTTTAAGTTTGTTAAAGATTTTAGACTTTGTTTTAATTGCTTGAGCGATTCTCATCAGTCGAATCGCTGTAAATCTCTATCCACTTGCCGCAACTGCGTACAACGCCATCACACATTGCTTCATTTTGTAAATCGTGCTGATTTAGGTATTGGCTCTGAATCTAAAGCTCCCCCCGCAAACCTGGCTTCCACATCTGGTGGATCCAGTGCCATTGATCTGTTGAAAGTCCCGAAACTTCTCTACCGCAGACTTCTTGTCATAGTTCACTTTTGTCATACAATTCAAATGTGTTGTTATCTACCGCTTTAGTTGAGGTATTAGATAAGCACGGTTCTTATCAAACTTTGCGATGTCTGCTAGATTCTGGTAGCATGACATCATTCATTGCGAGCAAGGCTGTGAAACGCCTTGGCTTCCGACCTATGCCCGCTTCGATTCAACTCAACGGGCTAGGTTCTATGCAGAGTCCTTCTGCTGAGGGCTCTCTTACCCTTTCTCTTCGCTCTATAGTAAAGCGTGAGTGCAATTTTGTTGCTGATACTTTTGTTTTACCCCGCATTTGCAATGATATGCCTGTTGCGCCCATTAACATGGCTAATATGGCATATCTAACCAATTTGAAACTTGCTGATCCTGGTTTCAATAGCCCAGGCGCTATTGACCTTTTGTTAGATGCCGTGTTTGGTTACATCCTTATGGGTAGAGTGTATTCGAGTTCTGTTAACTCTCACTCTAAATCAGTCATAAACCCAACTTCGCTTTTTTGTCAAATTGAAGATGTAGTATCATTAGATGATTCACTCCAAAGGTTCTGGACAATTGAAGAAGTTCCTACCGCAATGGTTTAGTCCCCTGATGATCTTATCTGCGAAAAAATATTTTCCGAGGGATGCAGGAGATTGGATTCAGGTAGATTCGTTGTGCCCCTTCCTTTTCGAAATACACTTCCTGCTTTTGATGGAATGTATAATCCCGCCGTACAACGTTTCTACTCTTTAGAAAGACGTCTTCTACAGCAACCAGATCTCTACAAACACTATTGTGATTTTCTTAAAGAGTATTTGGAGCTTGATCATATGGAGTTGGTTCCCGATCCATCTACTTTTTCTGATTGTTACTACATACCGCATCATTGTGTTTTGAAACCTGATAGTAGCACAACCAAACGTCGTGTAGTGTTTAATGCATACGCTAAGATACCTCATTGGTTATCTTTGAATGATTGTTTGTTTATCGGTCCCAAATTGCAGCAAGACATTATCGCTATTTTGTTGACCTTACAGAATTTAGTTTTGGCTCACCTGCATGCTATAGAAAACTTTTCTAGTTGTGAACTTCACGCATTTGGTGATGCTTCTGAGAAAGGTTATGCCGCTGTTGTTTATTTTGTGTTCGAAACCGCATCTGGATTTCGTCAAAGTTTTTTTGTGTTGTCTAAATCGAAAGTTGCCCCTTTGAAAACTTTGTCACTTCCCAGATTGGAACTGTGTGCTTCAGTTTTTACCGATAAGTTGGCTCATTATGTTTATGAGAAATTCAATAGTCGTTTGTTGTTCAAGGTGATTCGTTGCTGGTCAGATTCCACGGTAGTCCTTTCATGGCTTAGTTCTTCCCCGCACCGTTGGAAGACATTTGTCAGTAATCGAGTTGCTTACATTCAGGAAAAATTTCCTTCTTCTCATTGGTTTTACATTCAATCTTGTGATAACCCCGCTGACTTGGGTTCCCGCGGCACTTTGCCATCAGAGTTATTAGACACCATACACTTTGGTGGAAAGGCCCACAATTGTTGATTACCGCTTGTTCGCTGGCACTAGTATCCGAGCCGCTTGCGGCACGACGAGTCCTTGGGGAGTTAGTAGCTTCGTTCGTAACGACCGCTAAACCGCTTTCATTTTGTTTCTTTTGTGTTTACAAAAGCGCATCATTTGTTGTTAAACCCGCATTTTTGTTTGCTTAATCAATGAACATTACGTCGCTATTTTTTTGTGTAACGGGTTGTCCAGAAGAACCTAAAAAACTAAAAAACCCCACGGGGCTAGCCTCTGAAGAAAGAAGACCCAAGAAAACACCAGAGCTTCGATATAAAAGGTTAGTGATAACTTTTATTTGGTGGTTCGTTTATGTGACGGCACGTGTTTATTGATTGTTCCGCTAAAGGTCCTTCGTCAATTATATACTTGCATTGAACCAGCATTGAACTAAAACCGCAACATCTAATTCATACTTTTTTTTTGGATATTCTATGGAATGTGCCATCGAACACACTCCAATGGCAATAATTTTATGTTCACGACCAGTTCACGACCAACCTCATTGTAGCGGATTTAATTTCAATTTGACATATCATAACAATGTTAGCCTCTAAGTTAAGGTATCTTCTCAATGTGAAAATTATCGATGTATTATTTTCAAAATTTCAGTTTCAATGAACTTAAAAAATTGTCAAGAAATGAAAGTATTATTTGACGTAAATTATCAGGAGATGCATTGTATTTCTTAAATGTTTTGATAGTAATCCCCATGAAAACTTTTACGTAAGTAAACTAACTATTTAGAGATTATATAAAATAAGATTATACATTTGATTTCAGATACAAACAATTTGACTATATTTTTTATTTTATGCCATGTGCAAATGAAACTTGAATAAGTGTTAGTAATATATTGCTGTTTTATTCGATATAGGGCAATCTTTTAAATGTCTAAAATATTAACAGTCAGTCAAAAATTGTTATGTTGTTTTAACGAGATATGATATTCTGCAAATATATTTTTAATTATTTATCTGACAATATAATTCAAATGTTTGTTTATATTATATTTATATATGTATCTTAAGATATGTAATTTTTGCCAACGGCACTATGGCTGTCGAAATTTCATTTCGATGTTTTGGCGTCTACAAATGGATTTCTCGGGAAAAATCGTATTAACGAGAATAATAATTATGATAGCTGAGTTTTGAGATTACAAGAGTTTCAATACAGGGTGATTTGGTAACTTCCTTGACATTGAAACTGCTCTTGAAAAAATTTTTCAATACAAATTGATGTGTAGGATCTTATAATAATTTTATCACTATTTGATATTTTTCTAACATTACATTTTTGCAGCTGTACCATTCAAGAATTTAAAGTAAAAATCCTTGCTTCGGCGATTATTGGATGGGTAAAAAGTTGTGTTGTCATTTTTTAAATTGACTGAAATATAAGGCGTTGTAGATTATAATTATACAGGGTGATTCCAGATATGATAGAAATCAAATGTTTCTTGGGTGGCCCACACGCAGTTGCATATATAAAGTGTTTAAAATATAGTGTACGGTGCAGTTATAAGTATTCAGGGTGGTTTGAAAAAATAGTTATATAGAGTAGCCCATTGGTGTCGAATTATAGTTTTACCAGGTGGTTCAAAAATGTTAAAAAATATAATCAGTGGTCCATGAGCAGTTGCATATACAAGGTAGTTAAAACAGCCCCAGAGTACAATTATAGTTACATAGTTACCAAAAATTTTGATTTTGGGTAGTCTATTAGCAGTTACATATACAGGGTGGTGGAAATATATTATGAATTGGAATTATTATAATGAGGATTTTAATGAATGTTAGAGAATTGAGTGCAATTATAGTTGTGCAGGGTGGGTACAAAAAATTATTTTATAGGGTAGCCCACTAGCGGTTTATAGGGATCTTGGAAGGGCGCAGTAGACTTATAGTTATACAGGGTGTGCACAGATATTTGTCATATTAAATTAAGAATTACGAATTTGCACACAAATAAAGGCCTACTAATGATATCTGAAAAAGAACTTGAATTTCGTTACTTATTCACATAATTGGTAGAATTTCGACCAATGGGCTACAGCTAGTTAATTTTTCTCTATTAAACTGAAACAGTGTCCAGCCGAAAGCATTAAATAAGTGTAGACAGAGGGTATAATGTGAAAGGCTAAATATAAAATAATATTAATGTTATGCCACCAATCGGAGGTTACTTACATTTTTTTCCTAGACGTTCAAATGCTGACACACTTGTACAGTTTATCTTAAACTTTTACTTTATTTACTGTGTTCTTCTATGTAGCTATCATTTATTAACATTATTTCAGTTTTATTCACATTTCCATTCATTTGGTTTTTCTATCCTAAGACTCATGCATTTATCAATTTTATATTTAAATTTTAGTCTTGGATTTGTCTTTGTATGAAGTGAGTTTAGTTGCTTTTAGGTTCCAATATCAAATTATTGTAGTTGTATTATTTACTGTACTGTCCATAAAAACTGTGAATATTAAATGATTATGTTAATATCTAGTGCTATATCTAGTATTTCAAATTCTTCATTTCTTTTAGTGAACTCTACTGTTGAGAAGGTTGGTACCATATCGATAAAAGTTAAAAGTATTTCTTCTTGTTTTCCCTTGTTCTCTCAATCTGTATCAGTTATCGTTTCTTTCGATGTCTGGTTTAAATGCTGATTATTCTTAATTTTAGCCAACAACTACACTTGCTACTGTAGTCTACGATTTTATGACTTGGTCGTATTTTTGCTTGCTTGATGGTTTTAGTTTGCTACATTTCGTTAGAAATATTTTTTATTTTTTTCTAACGTTATGAATGTGTATCTTTTAATGTTCGTTTCAGGCTTGTGTTTTAGGAATTATTTAATAACACAAAAATATATAAGAAAACATACTTGATATTCTACACTCGTATCCACAACTGAGTATACAGAAGTTTTTTGTTATCGGAACTTATTCTGAAAAATTTTAGAATGTCATTCATTTCTAATTATTTTTTTCAAAGAACCTCATGCTAAATTACAGTGTATGTTGTCGGATAAGTATCCTTTTCTGTTTAATGTATGAATGCAAACGAAGGTCAACATTTAATCCCATAACTATTTCACTTATTGTGCCCGTTTTTCATTAATTTGTGGTTATTCCTTCCATGATGACACAAAATTATAGTCACGCTCTTACGTATCTTTTTAGTCCAGTAGATAATAGAAAACAATTTAAGTGCTGAGTATGAAAATTTACTACCACAAGGTCACAGTTTTTATGATGATATTTTTTGCATTCATACAGAAAATGAAAAGATACGGTGATGCGTTGCACTTTCTCAAATTATATGAAACAAATAATGGGAATCCAATAAATAGCCCAACGTTGAGGATACAGTTCAATTTCCAAGTGAAATGGAGAAGTGAATTGGACGTATTTTACTGCATAGCAGCGGTTGCATGTTATCCTTGCCATTCTGTTAGATTTAAGGCTGACAGGGACAGTCTTTCATGGGAAAGGATAAGGTAAGTGGCGCTCCTTATCAGGGACATTTAATAAATTATGTCGGTATTTGCTGCAACCGAACGGTAAATCCTCAACCGTTTAGAAATGCTTCTTCCATGCTCCCCTTATTGAATTAAATTAACTTCAACAGTCAACTTTCGATGTTTAAAATTCAACAGGGAAACCGTTTAGTTGTTTATGGTTTTTCCTTGTTAAACATTTACATAAAGTCCTTTCAAGTTATCGTTTGAAATTGCATTAATACATAAATACTGTTGGAGTGTTTAGATATATTCAATAATATAAGGAATGGACAAATCCATCATGAACATTTAAATAAGGAATGCAAAATCTGGATTCTAGATGCAAAGAGTCATTGACATTTTGAAATATCGGTAGTATCAATACCTTTTTGTACAGTTCTTATTCACTTATGGATACTTATCGTAGTAAGTAGAGAAGAAGGTATAACAAGAAATGTAGTTCAAGTTTATGATATATTGTAAACTATGCCTGAGACTGATCCAATAAATTGAAATACTATTCATATATTTTTTTTAGAGGGGCATTTCACACATTTTGGACAAAACTCTATCAGTTTAATTGTCATCATTATTAAATATTAATACAATTCCAGAAATTATAATAGTTCTTCTGTGTTGTTGAAGTATGGATTCTTACATTGAAGCTATTTACCAATAACCATTACTGCGTGGACGGAAGATTATGGCTAAACTGATATATATTTTTGAAATTTTTGGCCAGGGGAGGGTGAGAGGGAGTGAGAGATACAAACTAAAACTATTTCACCAGAATTCCGACACATATACGGGGCGATTCATATTGAAGTTACATTTCTTAAAATGGACACCCTATATATTATTACATATTTGGAGTCTGTAAATTTTAATAAGACTTTATTCAGTATCCATCTTACCTAAAATGCACCGTCTGGGGGCTATTAGATATTTCAAGGTGAATGTTAGAGCTATCAGGTATCATAGGAGGCTTTAGTTGAGGGAACCATTGACCACCCTCCATTCTCCCAAGTGCCAAAATGACTATGATGAACGCTTTTTATAGACCCAGGTTTCGTCACTCCAATTTTTAAAAGTTTAACCTTAGATAACTTGATTTTTATAAATGGAATCTCCATTTTATCTGATAACTCATTTACTTTCCTTTCCTCCGATATAAGGTTTTGTGTATCTGTTTCTAACAGTTTCTTCAGAAATCATGAAATCAAAATGATTAAAAATTTTTGTGTGATTTGTTATTATTCCTAAAATATTTTTGATCTTAGTAGGCTGTGGAGTTTAGTTTCCATGCTATCTAATATTAAATTTCATTAACTTTAATGTTATTATCGATTTTTGATATGTATTTTTCATAATTTCCTTTATAATTCTCAATTCCATATTACTATAAAGTTTTTTCTAACACTCAGACGTTGGTAAACAAACAGGGAAGTTCTGTCACCTTAATTTCATATTGAAAATAATAATTGTTCTCTGCGATATTTTTAGTTTTCAATCTTAAATTACGTTACTGAAAATGGTAAATTTTACTGAAATTGAAATGATCGATATGATTTTCATTCTTTAAAAATGCTTTAAAAATCCGTTAATTGGTAAATCAAATATAAAAAGTAAGATATCCTGATCGTAAGCGTCCAAGGTAAGTCTTTTAAAAATCTTTTTGAAAGATTCAGTGCTACAGGAACTGTCCGCTACTATCAAAAGTAAGAAATTACTAAATCAGTGATAACCGAACATAAGGTGTTCAGTATTCTTGCTTGCCTTAATAGAAAATCCCCACGTGAGGACCTGGCAACTTAAGAGGGATTTTAATATAAATAAAACCTCTATTCGGGGAATAATATTCACCCGCGTATTATAAGTAGAATTCTTTGTAAAAAGAAATAGCTTATGAAGCATATAGGCTATCCAATATAGCAATTTCTTCTAACTTTGTTGAACCACTTAACATAACAATATATCTACTAATCCCGAATAGATTTCACCCAAACTGCAACTGCTTATTGGCCACATTATATAACAATTTTATTGAAAATTTTTTTGGAACGACCTTGTATAGGTGTAACTCTGCTTCACCAGTGCAACCAGTGTTAAACACATATATATATATATATATATATATATATATATATATATATATATTATATGTTCTGAGAAGGCTTCCGCGGTCATTATTATGAACTAAGCTAGGTTCCGGGTGAGAACCGCGTCTGAATTTATTAAATACTCGACGTTTCGACTCCTGCTTTGGAGCAATTATCAAGAGACAAAAAATGAAAAAGAGTTTCAGAGTCTAGATGGAACTCGGGGCCTCAACCTGCCTACTCCCCAAGAGTCACTAGGTAACTGAACTGAAGGTAAATCTGCGCTGCTTCTTTTATTTATAGTTATCGGTCGATTAGGAGGGGATGTCGCGTGATGAAGGGACTGTGCGGTGATTGGTTGGGTGTTGGGGGGCGTGTCTGGTCTGTTTAATCTGGCAATTACGGAGGTCCAAGCTGTGGGAAGGCGAGTGCTGTCATCGCGTCTATTTAGACAAAGAGGTCTTTTTTCTATTTCGATGGCTTCGCGAATAGTGGATGCCCCAAGAGAATTGAGAGATATGATAGTCCTACTGTCCTCGAAGTTGATAGAGTGCCCTGTTTGGATATGGTGATGCGCGAGAGCTGAAGTCGGATCTTTTTTACGAACTGACAGAGAGTGTTCATATACTCGATGGTTAATGCGCCTATTAGTACGACCGATGTAGCTTTGTGGGCAATCGCGACATGAAATTTCGTAAACTCCTCGATCCTCGTTAGGTTAGGTTTGTCTTTGGGGTTACCGGTTAAGTTGCCTATAGTTTGAGTGGTGTTGAAGGCAGTCTTTATTTGACGTCGGTGTAAAATCCGTGCTATTTTGTCAGTGACTCCTCGAATGTACGGGAGGACGGCTTTTCGATGTTGTTGGTCTGTTTCTGACGGGGTTGGTGTGATTGGGGGTTGTTGAGATTGATGAATTAGACGAGCAATGTGGTCCGGATGATAACCGTTTTGTCGAAGGATTTGTTGAAGATTATTAAGTTCGTTTTGTGTATTGTCAATATCTGTTAAACGAATAGATTTAAGAGTCAGAGATTTCCTTAGTCTTTTTCTCTCAGTAAGTAGTATAGAGAGAGAGAGAGAGAGAGAGAGAGAGAGAGAGAGAAATGATTCTTTCAGTTGGGATAGTTTTCGGCGTCACTGCGAAATTGAAACCTTTGGATAGGACGTGTAAACTGGTAGAGTCTAAGGGGAACTCAGAAAAGTTATGGACGGTCCTCTGAGGGGGTGAGGTAACAGTGGGTTGTTGTTTTGTAATAAAAATAAAACATCACACCTCTTCACGTTCAGTTTTCAGTATTCTTAACAAAGCAAGTTTGGCCTGATGCGAAATTCCATTCAATTAGATATCAACTTGATCAAACCAACCGAAATTTGTATCACTGTTATTCGTCATTAAATACTTTCAATTCTCATCCAATTCTGTGGGACAATTTTGATCGCATTTCGAGCGATAAAGCCGAACACCTGGTCCAACAGAAAACAGTCACTCAAAAACTTAAACCAACACGACTTATTAAAGTCGCTGTTATCAGAAATAAACAAAAGGATCAAGCTTGCATGGATAACATTTGAAAATAACTCAATAATCTTCAAGTATAGAATCTCAGTCATTGACATATGGTTGTAAAACCAGGATTCTAAGAACCCATGTTGTATGAAAAATTGAAGTTACACGTAGTTCTATGGAGACATTCGTAATCCGAATTACAAGGACAGTCATTCAAAAATTCAATTTAATAAACAAGTTTTAAATTCATTATATTTTTTCGTTTGTCTTTATTTAAATCTGTTTTGGTTGGATTTACTCCATGACGATGACAACTTTGGTATTGAAACAGCGTTGAGAATATAAAATAAAGATGTGGTGTTAGGATGTTAGGATGCAAAACTTTGTGCTTATACATACATGCGTCATATCTTAAAGTACATAATTAATTTTTCTTTATCGTTATTTGGAGGCTATTCTCATTGGCGTAGCTAAGTTAATTTCAGTCATAACATGGGTGTATAAAATTAAAGAATAGTGGGGCTTAGATTACGAGCTAGCGCAACTCGTTTTTGATGGTGTATGATTTACTAGTTTTCCAACAGTTTAAAATTACCAATTTTTTAGCATGTTTTAAAAGAGTCCATACGCTTTGGACTTGCGATAGTTTCTTTTAAATTATGAATCCACCTTGGCTCCACACCCTGTCGTAATTATCAATATCTAAAACACAGTACCTTATTTTAATTCTAAAAATAAAATTATTTGTTATTCGCTTTGTCCATTGTGGCATTTATGTATGGAGTTTTCTGTTCAACAAAAAAACCTTGTCACGAGGTAACCTCAATGCTAAAATTTTATTCAAATCGTTAGATCCGTTTTTAGAAAAAAAATTCTAAGAATGTCCAGATAAATCGCATTATTATAATATAGGTTCATTTTGCCTGCGGGTATTATATACGTAGAGGATGTGTTAACTAAAATGATTTGAGATTTTGAGTAAAGTATATTGTTAATGAAATCTTTTTGGCAAAAATGTAGTGGATTAAACAAAATTTTAAGGAAAAGTCAAATAATTCTTTTTAGAAATTCGGCGTTACTGATTTTTGATGTGAATTTGGAGTTTATTTACTATGCCATAAAAACTGTTGGAGTTTTAAAAAGAAAACAAGTAATAGTATCATAACTTCCTAGATATTCGTTTAATAGTGGAAATAATGAAACAATCCCAATAGGTGCTCAGAAATGTCAAAAGAGAAAGGCGTCATTTGCATATAATTTATTTCCAAATATTCAGGAGGATTACAATAATTTGAATTATTTTTTCCGGCGGTAAGCAAAGAAAATTCAGTATTATATGAGACTGATTTGTTGTTAAGGAAAACATTTGTACTTTTAGTAATTTTACAGTTACATTTAAAAGAAAATTCTTGAATAATTTCAAACTTTAACTTTAGTGAGGTAAAATATTTAAATTGTCATAGTTTTTAATGATAATTACTTCTGGGTCACGAAAGTCCTTGCTCGGAACAGATCGAAATCTACCCTTTCAATGCGGCAATAAAAACTTTTACTACTTTGAAATGTTCGACTGTAACGGAAAGTAACAAACTGAGGTTTCCTAGGTTAGTGAAATTCGTGAAGAATCGCGTGCATTCTCTGTTACGGGATCCGATCATAAACTGTGTTAAACGATTTGCGGATTTTAGTGTTTTCGCGTTTCTGTTGCCAAAAAGTACAAAAAAGGAACTCAATGTCACTAACATAAAAGTTTGTTCGTTTGAACATATGTAGACTGAAACAATGCCGCTTTAAATTTCAATTTAACGCCGAATTCAAGTGTTATGTCGTTTCTTTCTCAGATAAAAATAAATAAAGACTAAAATGAATTACATTTACGAACTACTACGTTTATATCGAAAGAGTGCAAGAGTTGGGCGATGAGGACACAAAATGTCATTTTCCATTTCCTGCGTCTTCTTATTTATTTAAAAAATGCCCAGAAATGTTTTGATAATACTAGGAGATACGTGTAGAGAAACGGCAAATGCTTCAGGAATATTCTGGAGAGATAAATGTGATATATCTGCAAGTCGAACCGCCGCAGTCAGGGGGTTGGAAAGCTATTTAAAGAGCATACGCAGAAGATTCTCATATTCTGAGATAGATACATATGTCTGCCAAAAATATATGTCTTTGATGTTTTTTCGATACAAAAAGTATTCTTTGGTTATAGAATTTTTTTTCTGCACAAATCTTGTTTCTTTGCTTAGTGGTTAAACATCTCTAGAATTCCTCGTATTTCATCTCTCGATTCTGCCAGAATAGCAGGATTATTTTTATTAGTGTCAGTTAAATTAGAAAGAAGCAAATACACGAAATCTTTGTCTTGATGCCAGTACTCACTGAAACTAGTTTAGTTAATTGCTGTATTCTTGGTTACATTCGATATATAAATGTTATCAGTAATACTGTTTAGACGAAATGTCCCATTTGGAAACATTTTACATGTTCTGCAAGTTAGTATTAAGATCTGGAAGAGATATTTTGCTAAACCATCTTTCAATTTCCCAAATGAGCAACAAAAAAGAGCGGCAGTCGCTTGAGACAGAACGATGAAAGCGAAAGCTTCTTACGAAATATACTTTCCGTCTCTTGTTATCTCTTGTGTTATCATTGGTAATGGTTATAAATTTCTGGAGAATTAAAATAATTGTCACTATTGTATGATGACTCAAGTAATAATCCTAATTAATTTAAGTTTCTATAAGTGGCAAAGAAAATTTGTTGACTTATTAACGTACAAAATTGAAGCTCATATCCGATTATTTGTAAATGCCGCAAATAGATCTTTTCACCGTTTGTAAGGCGCAGGCGTGTTTGGCATGTCAAAAAGGCGGGAATATGAAAGTTTCGGACTCTTTTCACAAATATGCATATTGAACTAGTTTCATTACCCTTATTATCAATGAAATATTAATTTGTGGGACTTTATTTCATCTTTCAACTAAAGCACATAATTGTATTAAGTTGCAATAGTGGTTAAAGTGTTATTTTCATCTACAAGGAGAAAATGACGCTGATCTATATGACAGGTTACAACAAAAATCATACTCATATTAGGTTTAAAATAATTAAGATATTGATAATTAATAAAATAAACATTAGGAATAAAAACTACAAATTTAATGTATTTATTATTACTATGATTTTCTCAATCATTGTCCTTTTTACTAAATTTGTGATTTTAATTGTGTTAGCTACTAATATGAGAAAGTTAATTTAAAAGATTTTCAATAAATCTGTACAAAAACTGTATGCCATATTACTGAAGGCTGTTGCTACAAATCGAATATAAAATTCAGTATATAAATATGTAATTAAACTCAATTTGCATCCATATGTCTCACGAATACACTTTTACAGCTTATTTTGAAAATACTAATACTCATTTTATTTAATATTATATCTTTTAGCAAGTTATTGTCTTCAAAACACATACACATAATCAATTACTTGCAATCGACCATCACTTTGTTCACATCTCTAACTCATAAATCACATTTAGCACATTTTAGACAAATTTTTAACTGGTTATTCTTTTCGTTGATTTAATAGGCAACGACGAGATTCGATACAAGGCTTTGGAAAACTAATAAAGTCAAATAAATTCTACAAAAATGATTTACTGTACATACGGCTCCAACATATTAATGCTTATTTCTCCATTCTTTATTGATGAAGTTTATACATGTTAATTAACATCGTCATACTGATAGTTCACTTTAAGTTTATAACTATTAAAACTTTACTACTAATAGTGAATTAATAAATTACATTGACATGCTCGTATTCACGTTATAAACAAATATAAACTGGTATAAACTGTCCGAAAAATTGACGGACGTTGACGCATGCTCATACATTTTTTTCAATTATGTAAAGGTCTATTTAACAAAAGGTATATAAAATTAATGGCGTTCTTTCTGACTTCTGACATCTGTCAAGTCCGTAACTTAATATTAGAAAAGCAAATTTTGTGCAGGTTTTCTATATTAATTGGATCTTATATTAGTTTAATTCCTATATATTATTGATATTCTATAAAAGAAGAAACTCAATGTATTTTACCTGGTCTCTGTTTTTTACACGGCGAACTGAATTGTACATTCCCTTGCTCATCTATTTTCATATGTGTAAACGTGGGCCCCCGATAAGAAGCTTTCGCTTCAAAAATCATGTTAGTCCAAGGGCTGCAACAAAAATTATATGGGCGAAATCATTGAATGATTGACACTAGCCGAAATAGGCACGGGAATATTGTAAGAATCGATGAAATAATATTAACTGCTTAATATGTCAATTCAATTCAATGTCACATCGAAGAGTTTTAAAAACACAAGTGTGGGGGCAAATATAAAGCTCCCCATATCACAACTGGTAATCATCATAACCTGTTTTAGAAATGGTTAATTAGGGTTGATCTGTTTTTATAAGTCATTGTAAAGTTACATTGTTTATTTTTTTATGTAACTGGACTTAACGAAAAAAAGCAAATATGACCACTACCCAACAATTCTCCTTGCGTTGGAATAATTTTCATTCGAATTTAACCTCTGGCATTCATGAACTTCTCGACGCAGTTGAGATGGTCGATCTAGAAAGCCAGATACTTTAATCTCCCAATTTGTGAACCATACTGATGGAAGGAAAATTTAGAGCGGTACTTAGTATTCCAACGACGAGAATCACAACAGAAATGAATATATTCTGTACATAGTGATACAAAAGTTATATAGGAGAAATCAACAGTGGCAGCAAATGTCACTATGTTGTCACACCGAATAATTTAAAAAACATAAGAATATTAGCAAATGTAAAATACCCGCAATCACGACTATTCGGAGAAACAACTGAGGTTACCGCAAAGGCACAACATGCTCAGTCAAACAACATGCTCGAAAAAACTCGGAATCTACAATATCTTTGCAACATTTTACTAACGAAATGCAGATTTAGCCTAAATATATATAGTCATTTTATTGGAGACTAGCCGTTACCCGCGGTTTCACCCGGGTACGGAATGTTCAAGCGTTCGAAAAAAAACTTATGAACATATGGGTTATCCTATATCAAAATTTTTTAACTTGTTTGAACCACTCCACTTAACCATAAATCCACCAATCCCGAATATATTTCACCCATAACATAACAATTTTATTCGACATTTTTTTGAATCACCTTGAATCACTGTAATTCTACTTCACCCTATATTGCAACCATCCTGTATGCTGCTGTTTATTTGTCACCCAATATAACGTTTTGAACACCTGACTATAACTCTTCTCTAGCCTATATTTCAGCTATGCAACTGCTAATGGTCTACGCTGTATACAATTATTCCTGATACTTTTTGAACGACCGTTTAAAGAAAAAATTTCTCTTTACTCTATAGTTTAATCAACCTTTATATGCAGCTCTTTCTCAAATTGTGTTAAACACATTCTAAAACTATAATCTTGCTTCTCCCCATATTTCAGATATTCCATATAGTAGAATGCAACTGTTTACGGTCTACCCTATATAACATTTTTTATAATTTTTTGATCATCCTAGGTCAATCAATAGAGCAAAAATAAACTGATTACTTACATATCAAAACCAGGCGTTATGGCTTTAATAGTTTTAGAACAACTGCGATGTGAAATGTTTAGTCCACTATCTTAAAAGAGTTATTGCAAATAGGGTTACGATTCTACAAAAGCCTCTATTTTCAATTTTCATTAAATGTCTGTGAAATATCCGAAAATCCTGGCAAACATGCCCATATATGGGAGGAACACATGAACTTATCCAAGTAGTAGGGAAAACATGACTATTGAGGGAAACTGTTGACATCAGATGCTGACGGATGATGAAAGAATCTAACCGCTAAACAAACTTCTATATAGCGACATCTGTACAAGGTTATTTACTTTATCTATGTATATATTGGGTTTTCGAAATATATGCATGCAAAGAAATGCATTTTTAGCGTCAATGGTTGCTGGGTTGTCGTCAACAGTTCTAGAATACGATGCACAGGGCCGAATATTATTTAAACAATCAATGTCATCGTGCTGATATTTTCTGTTGTGAATCATACACAAAAGGCATAATAAAATGGGCAATTTAAAAGATCTTGGTTGAATTGATAATATTAATTGATGATTTTGAACTATTCAGTTATTTCATTTAGTCCACGAGTCATCTTTGGCATACGATTATGTGTTTTATCAATGTCTTAGGAAATATATTAAATATTTATGGGATGTCATGAATATTGCTTAAAAATTCTTTAGGCTAGTTGTAATTTTCTATATCATATTTCATAGCCCTCTTGTAGTACAATGTGACTTGCCAACCCGACTATCTTTCTCATTAGTGTTCCTAGTTGAATACGAACTGTCTTGTAAACATTTACCCAAAGTCCGTTTAAAATACGTAAACCCATCATTGACTCCTGGGTATGTCACTATTTCATCTTCAAAATATTCTCTCAATTATTCAATTTAGTCCATGTTTACTTATATATTCTTATGCAATTTATTTCATAGCAAACTGATATCCGAAGCCATTATCTATTTCTGTATTTATAATGAATGATAAAAAATCCGATATGCTCTCACTAGTCGGTCTTCCTCTAATTTTATTTGGACAGTAGGCATAGGTAAAATATACTCAGACATCTTTCTTAGATAAGGTAAATAAACGAGATGCTATCAATTGGCTCTATGGCATTACCAATAGTAATTTGTTGTGTAATACGGTTATAATTTTGTTTAGAGCCAAAAAATAATTTGACAGGTTTATACAAATCTAAAGCGAATACTGAACTAAATAAAGTAACTAAATAAAAATGTTCAAAATATGTTATTTATTTTCTTGGAAAATCAAATAAAAATGTCTACAAATCACAGACAGCCTGCTTCTATTATCTGTTACGATATGCTTCCTCTGAACAGCCGTGTCCTCCCACTACGCGGCCAAATTCACAAGCTCGCCCTGTTTTGTGTATATTTGCTAAAATGTATCAAATACGTAAAGAAGTGTTCGAGAGGACATTCAATTGTGGGAAGCGCAACTGATGAAGGTTCCCTAACCAGAAACTATATATTTTATATATTTATATTGCGTACAAAAGAATGACACCTCGAAGAGAGTATTCAATATCTCTGACAGGTGAAGTTAACCTGAAAATTTCATCGTGACATTCTAACCTAGGAATTACGGGTAACAGCAATTACATGGAACGGCTCCAGATTCGGAACCTCTATGTGCTAGTTTCCCCGAAAATCCTAGATGTCGGTCTTTACATCTCGCATCTTCAAATTTAACGAAATGTATCAAATACGTAAAGAGGTCTTCGAGAGGACATTCAATTGTGGGAAGCCCAACTGATGAAGGTTCTCTAACCAGAAACAATATGTTTTAAATATACATGACACCTCGAAGGGAGGTATTTTTATGCTCTACAAAACGTCGTTTTGTTATTTCAGTTGTTAATAGCAAAGTAAAGTACTACATTTGCAAGTGGAAACATAGCCAAATATCAGTGCGAATCGTTTTTAATGTGAAGGCACACTTGTTATCCTGATTTTTGGTCGAAATTGATTGGCCTATCTGATTATCTATATTAATAGACGCAAGCCCGATAATTATGTTGTCACAGATTGTAATTTGATTTACTACAACCAATACTGATCAAATAATTTATACCTTCTTTAACCTTCGCTTGTATTAATTTCATTTTAGTTTAATCATGCCAAAAAATATATTATCATTATTTAGTTTTGATATAAATTCCACAACAATGTGACAGGTAATTAAAAATTGAATGAAACTGACAGAAATCCAGAAAACTCATTACTTCAACATGAGGTAGACATTCAATATTTTGTGCACATAAATATTCATATCTCGATAATTAAAACGAATAATCCCTTAAAGGTTATAATTGATTAAACCCTCTCTTTCACCGGCATTTCCCATTCTCTCGACTTCCGCATTAGAAAACAAATGACAGTTCTCTAACCGCCCAACATATATATAAGTTAAATGAAATAAGTTAAATTGAATTTCACAATGATGAGATAAAAATAGGAAACGCCATTGCGGTGGAAGGGTAAACCACAAAGGTAATTTCTGCAGATCCCTTCCGACTGACAATAATCTCACTATCCTTGTTGCGCAGCATGTAAACGTCCTGAATCCGGGATGTGTTTGGGGTTTACATGTTCGAAATGAGAATTTGGTGACGAGAATATACGGGAAATAGTTGGCTTTCCCATATGGGTATAACCTATATCACCTCTTGGAATGCATTTCGTAGATATATAGATAGACAATTCCGCTACGCATTAACGGCTGAACGCTGTTGATTAAACGTTTGATTGAGGCATAATTGCCATGGTAACTTTCATTGATAATTGCATATAACAACAATAAATTGTTCCGCTCCAATTTCCTCTACCTCCTCTATGACAGATGATCGCATACATTTGAATACAATTATTGATAAAGCTATTTAATGGTTAAGGTTGAAGTACACAACAACTACAAAGTGGTAAAATTCAAACAATACTGTCGCTTTAAATTTGACAGAAAAACTGTATTTTAAAAACAACAAAATCACAATAAATAAATATTGCGTTTTAGTGAAGTTTATAAAGTAAAAGGAACCGACTTGAAATAAACGAGTATTTGTTTTTTGCAACAATTAAGTAATAATTTGTAGTAGTGGGGCTAGGGCGGTGCTTTCAACAACTCTAAGTTGAGTGTTTAAAATAAAGTTTAGGTGTTAGGGTGCAAAACTGTGTTTTTACATTTGTGACACACCAAAGGTTCCACAGCATTTCCAGTACTGTTTGCTCTCTATTTTTAAAGTACAATTTGAACTATGTCTTTCTACGAAAATATTTCTGTTAATATTTTTCAATGGTCCTCTGGAGGACAACTCGCGGTCGTCTTGCATACACCATTTACCATCTTTTTCAAGTGTGTGGAATAGACTAGATATTTCTCAAACCAACGAAGTTAATCGCGAATTAAACATTAGTGATCTTAGTCGGGTTTAGAAATGTTGTTCTAGTACCGTCTGTTAGCCACTAACAATTATAGACTGTATAAACTGGGTGACTCTTTTGACCACTAGATGTCTAGATATTGTGTCTTTCGTCGTAAAAGTAATTTGCCGATAAATATGAACCCGAGGAAATATAGATGTCAAATTTCTTACGTTGTAACTGTTTGTCATATAAATACTTAGAGACAACTTAAAAAAGAGGTTTTAAATGTTACAGAACACACATTTCTCAAATATTGCATACAGGTGATCCCGAAGGGCGATTAGAATTAAATAGCTCTTAAGAAGAAATAACATTGAATGTTGGTACCCTGAGGACGCAACGTCTGATAGGAAATCTGAAAACAAGAATATATAGCAGGGAAAAAGTGATAATGTAAAATTGCATATTGTTAGTTAGGTAATTGTTCAATTGCCCCGATTTAAACATGTTCGTATCACTTATAGTTTCCTACAGCATAGTGATGAGGATCGAAATTGAAATATCCGGGGTATTAACCAAATAAATCATTTCGGATGTATTTATAGGGATCACAAAGATCGTTCGCGAAACTTCTCGAAACAAGCAGCCAGATCCGGCCGTAATCGTCGGCGACGTTCTATAGTAGCCTTTAAATTGTCGAAACCACTGTACACTTATTTGGATTCCTTTGTTTGTTTGGTCAGAGGAGGACACAGTGCGCATTACAAGTCAGATTTGTTACAATTTTTGACAAAAACCTGAATAATTGGAGGGTCATGGCAATATTTTGTAATTCAAGAATGATAAACTATGGTTTGAATTCAGTCACCTTATAACTGCAATGCAGGGAAAATTCACATTTCTCAAAATGACTAAAATGTTTTTCCACTAAATTATTGCAGGTAATAACGTAAAAGTGGAAATGTCCGGATATGACGATTCGTTTTATCAAATTTCAAAACACAATTAGTGAACGTCACCTTCAGGAGAGTCTCGATAATGATGACCATCAATATAACCTGTCACCCGATGGTAACGATCAATTTAACACCCCCCGCCTACCAGCTATTAATAACCAGATTCCAATCAGGAAGTCCAAACCGTCTACACTCCCGACTCATTTTTTATATTAAAAGATTGTCCTTCACTTTCGATTTCAATATTTGCTAACGGAAAAGAAAACTTATTTACGTCACTAAATAATTCGATTAATTTAAATCTCTGCTATTATGAAAAAAATTTTTGATATGCTTGTACCTCTTAATTTTTATCCAGGTTATTGAATTTCCTGCCGGATGCTGATTTCAAATTTAACGTGATAAGGTCGTTGCTTTTGAAATAATTCTGACTTCTTTAATATCTGTATTGCAACTGAAATTTTCGTTTCTAGATTTAGGATTTATCCACTTTCTAATAATTTTTAGTAGAGTAGATGATATCAAATAAGGATGATTGTTTCAGTCATCACTTCATGAAAATTCATTTTTAAGATTACTTAAAAACAACAAATACTTGGTTAAATTTTCACTTTTTATTTATTTTTATTTGACATATGTTTCGCCAAGTCTGGCTTCTTCAGAACCTGGAAATACAATTACTTGTAACAAAGCTGTAGCAGGACCGTTTCTGTATACTAATCTTCGATTTAGAATAAAAACACCAATTTTTGGTATTGTTGTCTGTCTGGCTAGCTGTTTATCTCTCATTACACAAGTTGTACTGACTGTATTTTGATCAAATATGGTTTGCTGGTGTAGCATACTTTTTACCGCAAGAAAATAACTCATTTCGTTTGAAAAATAGAGAAGTATCACGCATAAATTACTGAATGCATTTTGATTAAATCGGAAGTGGAGGTACTTTAATACCAGTATTTCTATATATAAAATTCTGTAATAAAATAAGTATTTTGTATATTGTCGGATACTTCTTTGTATTTGAACTGGTTTCAACTCCAAATATGGAGTCGGTAACAATCACTGTGTAATTTAGATGGAAGTTTATTCATAAGTTTTCAATTTAATACATTTTTCTCGTGTTTTTTATTTTAAGGTTTCTCGTTAAAAACCTATTCGCAGAAGAACAAACAAACCTTCAGTATCAAGTGATCGCCAACCAGCCAAATTATTGTTACTGTCAAAATATTTTGAGGCACCAAAAATGGTTCAAAAGCTAAAACTTACGAATGAACCTCCAGGCAAAATGCCCAGTGACTGATAACGATTCCAGGATTGGAGTTGAAACATCTTCAAACACAGATGAGTATCACGCACTATATAAGCCACTTTTTTATTTACACAATACAGATTGTTCATTTTGTAGATATATTACTCTCTCAGAATATCTGTCAGGAAGAATTGTTGTATAGACAACAGGTATCCCAGTAACTTTTGCAAATTGTCTTACTGCACTATGTTCCCCATTTACAATCTCAAAAATATATCTGTTGCAGGAAAAAAAGAGAAAATGTATATAGAACTTCTCAACAATCATTTCGAAATTGTACATAATTTTTCCCTTAGAAAATTTTTACTTAATCTTGAAAATCACTATCAATCTTGATAAAAAAACAACATGTTAATTAAGCATCTTTTTAAATTTTTTTCAGTGGGTTGTCCGATCGGTGATTAAAAAATATATTGTAGGTTATTAACCTCACAAATTTTCATTTGAAACTAACACTATCCAATCACTCTGTAATGTATGAATAAAGAACGAATTGCCGTCTTACTCTTCGACGTCGTGTAACCGTTCTTTGGTCATCATGTCCACCCAAGCAGAATAGAGATTGATCAGAGAATACGACTAGATGCCATTCCACATCCAAGTGTTGTCGTTCTCTACAACACTGTAGTTGTTGCCGTCGATGCTCAGCGATCAGAGGCAACACAAGATGCAGTTCAGAACAACTTATACGGCGGTAGTCTGTTGGGACACTTGCGAGATGACCTTGTTCTCTTAACCACTCATCAGCCAAATTTCGAGTTGTAGAAAATCGGTCTCTAAAGGTCATAAGTCTTATACGTCGATTTTGAACTTCATTTGTGCCCCTTCGACGTCGGGTGCGTACTCTACTCTGATTTTGGATGTTATCAAACCACGCTTGACAACATCTCACTACAGTAGTTGGGTTTCTGTTCGTGCGGTTAGCGATTTCTCCAATTGAAAAACCCGCCTCCCGTAAACCAATAATTCGACCTCTTTCAAATTCTCTTAGATAACGATACATTTGGCCGAGACGTACTCTAGACATTTTAACATTACTAAACATCGATTTTGGATTCTATCAGTTTGTTTTTGGTAAATAGAAAAAAAATGCAAAGGACTACAATTCTAATTGATAAAAAAAGTTTACATGAAAAAACATTCACTAAGCTTTACCAAATTTTAATAACTCACTTATTACTATAGCATTTATGATTTACCAAAACAGTATTAAATTTAAATATCTCTTTCTGGTTGTTGCGTTTTCTTTGTCGGTGAGTATATATTTTTCCTTTGGCTTGAGACGTAAAGTGTGGAGAAAATTACAGGACTTTTAAGCAAATCTAAAAATTATTGGGGTTTGATTGACGAAGGCTGTGATTCATATTCAACTTACTTAATTGCAATAAATATCATTACACTTTAGTTCAGCAATTTATACAGTGACGTCCCGTGGGTTCGAACAAATTCATTTAAAATTCAGCTGTTGTTTTTGGACTGCGGTTTTGTGATGATAAACTCATTTATACAGCGTGGGCCAGAAATAAATTGCGACCATCAACTTCATTTTATCAAATGGAAACATTTGTTTTTGAATTCTGCATTGAATTCAAAGTATTTTTCATGTACAATGTCGTATACCGAAAATTAACAGTTATTAAAAAAAATTACATTTCTTTCTAAAGTTAAGAAAACAACGGTAAAAATAAGGTGTTTGTTGGTTTGAACCTATTTATTTACGGCTGGTTTTTATGATTGTTGGCGGTATTTTAGTCGCATGAATGGAAACCCTTTTTTTAATTCTGGAGTTTTTAACAGTTGTATATTTCCATAGAAAATGTACTATAATTTTACTTCAAATAAGTAATTGTCAAGTGCATTTGCAAAGTTTCAATGAGGGGTTTAAATGAAAAGCAGCGAATAGAAATTATGACGATGGTAGGATATGGCGACAGAACTCGAACACAAGCTGAAGTTTGCGAATTGTTTAATATTAAGTACCCGGAGCAGCCTATTACACGATCGGTAGTTAGTAAAATAGAAAAAAAGTTTCTAGAACGTAAGAGACAATTACAAAACCAAACATCTACCAGAAGATACACAATTAAATGTTTTGCTTGATTCACAAGAAAATCCTCACAAATCCACTAGACAAATAGCAGCAGAACAGTCAATAAATAAATCTTCTATTCTAAAATGCTTGCATAGAAATAAATGGCACCCATATAAAGTTTATTTAATTCAGGAACTTACTGAAGATAATTTGGACCGGAGAATAGAATTCTGCGAAATAGTGATGGATGCAAAATGCCAACCCGCACTTTTCAATTAAAATCTTTTTTTCCGACGAGGTAACATTTTGTTTAAATGGTTCAGTAAACAGGCAAAATTTTCGATATTTGGCATCAGTAAACCCACATTGGATTATGGAAACTCAAATACTGTTTTCCTAGAAAGTTAACGTATGGGCCGTACTGCGGGTATTTCAATTGTGTGTCCTTTTTTAATTGAGCGAACACTTAACTCGTAAAAATATTTAGACCTATTACAAACTGACCTAATACCATGTTTAACAGAACTTTTCCTGAATGGTGAAAACACCAATATACTGGCATATTCGGTATGGTTTCAACAGGATGGAGCGCCCAAGCACTATTCGCGAACAGTGCGAGATTATCTTGATAATATTTTCCCGAATAGATGGATCCGAAGGAGAGGTAATATCGTATGGCCAGCGAGGTCTCCAGATCTAAGACCCTTAGATTTTTTGCTTTGGGGTTACGTGAAATTGAAAGTATACTTAAATAATCCGGAAAATATCCAGGAATTAAAGAATAGAATTAGGGCCGAAATACAAGGAATCCCGCCACAAAACCTAAATGAAGGTTACGAGAATTTGAAAACCGTCTTAGGTATTCTCAGGAAGTTAATGGTCAATAATTTGAACATTTAATTTGATATGTTGATGATTTTCTTTTCTTCAATTTTGAAATAAATGTATTTCTTACTGTTAACTGTTAATTTTTGGTATATGACATTGTACATGAAAAATACTTGGCATTCAATGCAGAATTCAAAAATAAAATAAAAAACAAATGTTGAAAAAATGGGGTTGATGGTCGCAGTTTATTTCTGGCCCACCCTGTATAAATGAGTTTATCATCACAAAAACCGCAGTCCAAACAAAAAATCGACGTGTCCGAGCGTTTTTCCAAAAAACACCAACACCTGAATTTTAAATGAATTTGTTCCAACCCTCGCGTCCTCACAGTATATAAAAACATTTTTTTATTTTTTAAAAGCAAAAAATAAAAATGTACAATTTTTGTTGGGAAACTATTAAATAAAATTTCACTTCAATGCATTGTTTATTGGATTTCTCATTAAATAATTCAAACGAAATTCACTTTAGAAGAGAAACATTCACTCAACTTAAACAGTAGAAAAGGATCTAAGTGAACTTTTATGACGTACATTCTCATACGACACCGACTTTGTACATTTATGACGTTCCGTATAAAGGGAGCTTTTCGTTTCGAGCACAAGTAGATTATCTCGACAGGAGTTGTCGACTTATTTTCCGGTACGTACGACGAAAGAGAATAGCAGAAAGTGAAGAAGAAGTGCTCTCTTCGCAATTACTGACATGCACGTCACTTGTCTTCTGCCATCTACACTTTAATTCACTACTACTTGTTTTCAACTATAATTTATACTCGGAGCCAACCCCCGGTGCAATTGCGATGCAACAATTTCGCCATATAACTCTGTTTCGAAGAGATTCTACAACGAAGTCGTCATTTACGGAGTATTCTGAAAGTGAAGTGCTACGGGTGTTTCGAGGTCAATAATTTTCAATAGAAACCTTTTTTGTAATCTCGAATGAGGTGCAGAACACGAAATACGTAGCAGTGGCAAAACCGAAATAAAACCTTAACCACAATGCTACTACATGCCGGTTTTCACATTTCTGAGTGGACGCTTTGGATGTGGAAACTACATGAAGTATGAATGAATTAGATTAAGGACAGCTTTTTAAAATGTCTGGTAATGGGGTTAGCGATGTTGTGCTTAGGAATTTGTTTGAAAGTGGAAATAACCGTGATGGTAGTTTTCTAGGTTTTTATTGGACCGAAAGCTTTTCAAAGGAAGCCCACACTTACACGTACGAAATTAGATGAGTATGGTAGTGAACTGCAACAACTGCATTTATTTCTAGAAATCGTTCCGACCGACACGACACTTCACAGGGACTCGACACTTCCTAGCCTTTTAAATACCCGTACTACGCAGTTCTCTGTATAAGAAACAGGGACCAACTTATATTTTAAGAGTCTCTTCGTTTATTGAAAATCAATAAATTACAATAATTAAACAACTATAATATCCAAGTATTATACAATACTAACACATTATTTGCTTTTGGTCCTAAGAAACATTCGAGTTGCGTTATTTTAAATTAGAAACTTGACATATAGAAGTCATAATGCCACAAAAGAGCAGCGTTACCAAGTTTATGGTTGGTTGAGAAAACAATTCTAAATGAGAACTCCACAAAAAAGTTGATATTAATTGTAAGACACCGGTTTTGTCTTTTTTTCAACCAAGGATATGTGAATTTTTCCCTTCCATCCTTCAGTTGTCGCACCAAAGAAATTTAAATCCGTTTCGATGTTATTTCATATCTGGACAAGTCGCTTAATTTTAATGATTTTTTTGTCTTGTAAAGTATTTTCTGTAGAACTGAATCATGTTCGGTCGATATTTATTATAAAATTGATTCCAGTAAGGTTTCTTCAAAATTTGTGTGGCAATATTGCAGGTGTAGCAGCATTTTAGCCTATCTTTTCTTGACAATAACACTAGGTTTACTACACTGTTTTTGTTATTAAAAGAGATAAGGTTTTATAACTAACGACATTTTTAACGCTAAAGTTTTAAATATACCAGTTCCTTTAATTAGCCCTCCTCACAGAAGCAGTGTGGCAAGATACATGCCAAACCTCAGAACATATCGAATCACAAAACGTAAGGAATTAAAGCCTAGACTTTATTCAGCCTACAGATAATTGCCTAATGCTCTCCAAATTTTGCTTAATTTGCAAAAACTAAATGGGATAACAGAAGGTTAAACGAAGATCTATGAAGACTTGAATCGGTTAACAAGAAGTTCTATGCAAAAACACCAACTTGAAAAACTAGCGGAGTGAGATTTTTCCCACTTCGCTAGTGTGATATTCACTTTCGAATGGGATATTCGAATACTACAACTTTACATCACAGAAATAACTAAATCCCACGAGATCGAACAACTACACAAAGAAAGATACTGCAACAACGACATAATTAATCTTCTGTGAACGACTGCTACTACTACTAGAATTCGGGGAATATACTAGAATATAAAAACAAACCCAGATTTTTCAATCCATTGAACTCAAGACAATCTAATTGACAATCTTCATCAGTTGTGCTTCGCTGAAGTGATTGAAATCTCGAATAAATAAAGTTAATATTCTATCACGGAATTTGGAGTCCTTGTGAGCTAGTTTTTTCCTGAAACCGCTACATGTAGAAATTCATTTCGTGATAAAACTTTTAAATACATTCACTATTAGTCTGACTCAAATTTTTTGTAAATTTGAGTTCGAATATAAATACTTATTTTCGAATAAATTAATTGTTTGAACTCACAAAAATTCTAATCAATACTCAGTTCAAATATATAATCGGCGATTCTAATGTTCCAAGGTTGAAATACACGAGAGATCAATGGTACACATTGAATTTCGTGAACACAACGAAAAAAAGAGGAATTAGTGCAGTTGGCAGGTTACCAAAATATAAAACATCAAGTTCCTTACTTATAAACACAAAGTTTTATAAAACAAGTAGTAAACTAAAACTGGTTTTGGTTTACTCCTTGATGATGACAGCTTCGCTGTTGAAACTTGCGTTGAGTGAAAAAAGAAAGGTAAGGTGTTTACTCGTCCGTGGCACACCAAAGGTTTCAAAGTTTTCCTATCAAATTCCTTATTATGGGGAAATTCTAGAAGCGCGTTAACCTAGGAAGCTTCAGATGATTCAGTATAGAATTATGTTGACATTGTCCTTTGGAAGATGATTAGTACTATCACAAATGTAAAGACCCTGAATAACCAAAAGCGTTTAAAATTAATTAGAGCTTGTGTAGCATACACAGCAATAATCTGGACCAAAATTCCAGAATAGACAATTAATTGCAATAACAGACGAAAAATTGAGAGTATTATAAAACAATAAGCTAAAGGAACATGTTAACAATTTCTACAAGGACCCATGTAATGCCCCAAAACTGTTGAAATACAAATGACGGAAGAAGATGAAAAATTATAAGACAACAGCCCAAGTTGTAAAAATGGCTGAACCACTGAAATACTCTGGTACAAGAAATACTAAAAAAGAGGACACATGCTAGAATAATGGCATAGGGAACTCGTTAGAGGAATTATTTCAAAACGCATTAAAGAAAATATCCCGAATTACAGATAAACACTGGTTGCATTCTGTAGAAAAATCCTCGCGCCAGATAAACTGACAGAAAGTATCTATGTATCAACTTTTTTTCCCCTTATATCTTTCATCAAAAAGTCAATTAATCAAACCATTCACAATTGCAAGGAAAGTTAAATGAACTAATTATATCTGTAAATCGAGTAAAGAAAAACATTGTTCGATAACGATTCCTGATACGGAATCGAAACGTCACATCCCACAGATAACTATTATACAATATACATCCAAAAATATACAGGAAAACTAGTTGACAACAGGGGCGGAACCAGACATGTACTTCCGGGGGGATTTCTCTCTCTCGGGGGGGGGGGGGCGATTTCATGCTTCAGTGGGGGCGATCCCGCACTAAAGTTACCTAAATATAATTTTAAACCCACATTTTTGAACTACTATATTAAAAATAGCATTAGTGGGGTTTAATCTGATAGAAGTTACCTTTTCCTAAGCGCTTGTAGTTAAGATTACCTCGTTTTAATATTAAATTTACTGTGAGGCTCTCGGTGGGGGCGATCGCCCCCATTGGATCCGCCCATGGTTGACAATTTGTATTTTTTCAGACAATTGTCAGGAGTAACAATCCAAATGAACAACTAAAACAACTATTTACTTCCTCAATCATTTAAAAACGTAAAGATAAACCATTTATAGAAAAAAAACATTGATTATAATTTTAGGTACCTAAGTACACAATATTGATACAATTCTCAGTATGGTTAGGAAAATCACTTTTATGAAACCCGCAGGCTGCGATCTTTTAAGATGAACAAGGAGTTTATGAAATCACATACTCCCATAGAGCAAACCGATGGAAGGGAGACATAATATGGCGAAAACGGTACAAATCTGATGCCTTCACAAAGAATCGAATTAATACTCTGCCTAAATATATACAGTAGCCCTTGTGGTCTTCATGGCCATAATATAATAGCACTAAGGCAGGCTGAAAACGCCCCGAGACCTCGAATTAATTTCAATTTGCATATTCGACATTAGGACGTAAAGGTGAATGTAATGCTGCTAATAGTTAGCTTTACCAAATGGACGTAACCTACATCTCAGCTCTTGCAATGCATTTCGCAGATAGATATAGACAATTTTAGTACGCATTAACAGTTGAACGCTGTCTGTTAATTATTGCCATGGCAATTGCAACTGATAATTACGCCTCACAATAATAAACTGTTCCATTTGAATTTCCTCATCCTGGTATTTGCTAGGTAATTGCAGAAATTTGCCTAATATTGAATGCTGGACTTAACGAGCTGCCATCACACCATTTTCCTAATGATACGAACACGAGCTGAGTGGAATTTTTGCTGGATATTTTGAGTATGGATTCACTGATATTTATCGTGAATGTATCTAATTATAGTGAATTATTTAGTACTACCGAATGTTGTTACCCGACTGCGTCAGCAGGAGAGTTATGTTTTTCGAGTGCACGTATATATGTATGTGTCAATTTCTTTGACAGGCCCTGCAACCTAAACGACTTGATACCGCTTGATGAACTTCACTTAGGCAGTGTCACATGGCATATTAAATTTCATTTTGGCCTTGTGAATAAAAAACAAATGTATATCAAATTCAACTGTTAACTAATACACGTCTAAATTTATGAAATAATCTACGTTTCGACTCCTGTTTACAGCCATTATCTAGAGACAAAATGAATAAGAACATGATAAATCGGTTCTAGATCGAACTTGTAGTCTCAGTCTGCCTATTCTGCAAGTCTCACTCACTGACTGATTCAAAAGAGATTCAGTCTGGATCGAACTCGGGGACTCAATCTAATGTGAATCTGCTCTGCAGTGTTGCCAATCCTAATTTTAGAAAAGTAGTAGACGAAATGCAAAAAGTTGGTAGAAATCGGTAGACTTGAAAAGGCAACATCAGTAGATCTACTTATTAAATTCTAGTTGAGAATTAAAACATTAAATCCGTTTCAAAATATTTATTAATTTCTAGTCGATATCTACCTCTAATACGTATTTATTCGTTTAAAAGAAACACTTCTTCACGAAATGCAAAAAGTTGGTAGAAATCGGTAGACTTGAAAAGGCAACATCAGTAGATCTACTTATTAAATTCTAGTTGAGAATTAAAACATTAAATCCGTTTCAAAATATTTATTAATTTCTAGTCGATATCTACCTCTAATACGTATTTATTCGTTTAAAAGAAACACTTCTTTACTGATATAATTGGTAACGCGTATTTATTAATATTTATTTACTAATTGTCTCCCTAGTTTGTTAAAATTTTATTTTTATTATACTCCTGATCTTTTGGACTGCCTTTCTGGAACCCGTGATCATGTCCATTGAAAAGGAGTTGAAACCAGAGGAATTAGGTAAGTGAAAATAAAACGTGTTATTAAATATTAAAAAAATATATTTCTATTCTTAGAAGAACTGATAGAAATGATTTAACTTTCCAATTTATAAAATTTTTAAAATATCACAAAAACGTGTGTACATAAATATTCCTTCGCCACCATCACATTCGTCACACATCATGTAAATCTTTTTATCAGTATCAGAGTACATGATTGATGCATGACACTATAATCTAGAAACAATACAAGATACAATATTAACACGGAATATATAAAATGTTAATTTTATTATATTTGACTACAGATGAAATCATCATTACTTACAAATTCATAAAAACTGCATATAAGCGCGAAAAACGAAACTGTCATTAGTGTCATTTGTAATTTACTGACAGTCAGGCAGTCAGCTCAGCTCTGCTCTTTATAAACGTTGTCCAATTCTATTTCCACTGTCCAAAACTTTTTGTTTTAGTACTGTACTTGGCCGCTCTCTGACTCAAAATAATAAAGTTTAATTCAAACATTGGTAACATAGGAATATTAAAGGAATATTTTGATACCTTAAAAAATAGGTAGATTTATTCATTATTTCGGTAGGTAGGTAGACTAGGAGCGAAATCGGTAAATCTACTAAAAAATTGCTAGATATGCCAACACTGCTGCTCTGCTTCTTTTACTTAAAGTTGTTGGTGGATTAGAAGGGGGATGTCACGTGATGAATTCTCCTTCTGGTGACTGGTTGGTTGTTAGTGGCTGACTGGTTTTTTTAGTTGGGCTGTTGCGGAACTCCATGCTGCAGGAAGGGGAGTACTGTTATCATGTCAGTTTAGACAGAGTGGTCGTTTCTCTATCTCCATAGCTTCGCGAATAGTGGATGCCCTAAGAGAATTGAGAGGTATGATAGTCCTGCTGTGCTTGGAGTAGACGGAATGTCCTGTTTGGATGTGATGATGAGTGGCAACTGAAATCAGATCTTGTGAGCTGACAGAGAGGGCTCATATGTGTGATGGACAACGCGCCTGTTGGTTCGAACGATGTAGCTTTGTGGGCAATTGCGAAATGGAATTTCGTAAACTCCTCGAGATCTTAGTTAAGTACTTTGTCTTTTGGATTCCCGGTTAAGTTGGCTATAGTTTTATTGGTGTTGAATACTGTCTTTATTTGGGTGTCGGTTTAGAATCCCTGCTATTTTGTCAGTGACTGTTTCTCATGACTTAGCGTATTCAGGGGTTGTTGAGATTGACGAATTGTGCGCGCAATGTGGTCAGGATGATAACCTAAGAATTTGTTGATGATTATTAAGTTCGTTTTGTCTATTGTCAATATCTGATAACCAGATAAATCTAAGGGCCATAGATTTCATTACAGAACTCCATTGGGCAGGATGATGGTGTGACTGGGAATTTAAGTTTAGACTGGTATTGGTTGGTTTTCTATAGACGGTATGTGAGATTTGATCATTATTGGTTTTTGTTATATGGGCATGAAGAAACGGGTGAGAAGAATTGGACTCGATTTTCATTGTAAATTAAATATTAGGATGTATAATATTGAGGTGTTGCCCAAAGAAATCTAATGATTCTATATGAGGTCAAGTGACAAAAGTGGCATCAACATAACTAAGCCAATAGGAAGTAAGTAGTAGGATTATTGTTGATTATTTCGTAGTCTGGAGTGTGGAGAACTATGTTAAGAAAATTGATTCTCTAATTTTCTGAACATAGTTCTTAAAATTGAGAAGTACGGTCGCTTTACCTTTGTCAATAGGAAAGAATTGTTTACGTACGAGGATGTCAGCAGGACAACGGGAACTTGACCGTTCTTCTCAACAATAAGGACTATGTTCACAAGATGAATTATCTAATCCACACTTCAAACTACGTAAAAAGTTGTTGTACAATAACACAGGTACCACCGAAATTAGCAGAAAATATTTTATTAGTGTAAATATTTACAAATTAAACAGTTGCACTGCAGAAATCGATGGCAAGACTGGCACGAAGCTGGTGGACGATAAACAATTATTACAACCTTATAGACCAAACCGTTTACTTTTGCTACAAAATCTCAGTATCGTTTATGTTTCATTAGTCTTATTGGTGTTCAAGTACGAGACTCACAAAAGCTAGTAAACTATCATTTAAAACTCACTTAAGACTTGCTGTGTCTGAATTGCAATTTTCGTTTGATTTGGGAAAGAGTATACCAGGTATTTTATGGACGTTGCATAAATGATTTTTCCAACTGCATGGTTTTCAAACTCTACATTAGTCTTGGTTTTAAAGTGGTACTCGAGAAGTACAGAATTGACAAAAAAGTAAATAATAACTAAAACTAATCTATCAAGATGTTAAAGCAACATTTAACCTGTCATATATTTTTGTACCTTGAAAATTCTAAATTCTTGGAATAATTTCAAGCTTTTACTTATTGGTAGGTTGCTGAACGAAAAACTTGCAAAACTTCTCAACAAATTCTGTTTACTTTTATGTTTTTTGGGGGAATAACACCACAATAGAAATAAAACTACGTATATTGCAGGAATACCAAACGTTTCAAAGTCTATTCCTGCAATATACGTCGTTTTATTTCTATTGTGGTGTTATTCCCCAAAAAAACATAAAAGTAATCAAGAATATGCCACAAACAACGTTTAGAAGACAAATTCTGTTTAGATCCAACATGATTTCTGTCACTTGATCGACTAAATTGTCTACAGCTACAGCTTGTTTATGAACTTAATGTTTCCCCTTATATTTGACAAGAAGTTTTTCTCATTTAAACCCTGTCACAAATTACAAAAATGTTTCATATTTTGACGTGAGTTTCCTCATTAAAATTAAGACGTTTGTTACAAAAAAAGTCAAGCACAAGCAAAACGTCTACGTTGAGAAAAGAATCCCTGCTGTTAGTAATTTCGCCGGTAAACTGTGGAAATCATTTCAACCAATAAACATATTTAACCCTAATATGATTTCCTTTCATCTGTGACAGAATGATTCAGTGCTTCAGCGCGACTCGCGACAAATTACTGATGTTTATATTTAGACATAGCACTCCTACCAGATGCGGATCAAAGAAGTGATAATGTTTTTTAATTATTTTTTCGCACGTACTAATGATTCGGAACAATGAAACTCATAAATTTTCATTAGGCGTGAATACAAGAAAAAAGATACCAGAGTTAAGTATGAAAAAAAGTATTGTATTTAAAGCGCTTCTAAAATGATGGTGTGATTGTTAGAATTTGTCTGTATTTCAATATTGGTCTTCTGAAAATATTACGTTATTAGAGCCCCTTAACTGGGGCTCAGAACAATTTTTTTGCAATACATGAAAACATCATATATATGTTTTATAACACGTATAATTAAAAAGTTATTTCAATTTTGAAATCAATATTTAAAACCAATACTGAAAACGCGCCGAATAAACCCGAGCGCGTACAACGTCAAGAGCGGATCAGACGGAAGCTTTTTATCATTTTTAAGTTGTCGGGTACTCAGATGGGGATTAAGGCAGCGAGAGTACTGAATTCGTTATTTTCGGTTATTCATGATTTTGTGATTTCTTGTTTTTGAGAGTAGCAAACACTTACTGTAGCACTGCATCTTTCCAAAAGATATTTAAAACACTCTTCGGTTGGATGCCGTTCACCTTCACGATATACTTCTGTGTATCTTAATTTCTATTAACGGATTTTTAAAGCTCTCCAAGAATAAAAACCATATCGATCATTTCATTTTGAGTAAAATTCGCCATTTTCAATAACGTAATTTAACAATGAAAACCAAAAATATTCCAGTGAACAATTAAAATTAAAGTGAAATTATGGTGACAGAATTTTAGTTTGTTTTCCATTTACAACTGTACTCCTGAGTATTGTAATACGGAATAGAAGATTAGAAGGAACGTATTAAAAATAGATATAGATAATCTATTATAAAATTGAAAAAGTAATAAAATTTCAAATTAGATGACATTGAAATGAAACACCACTGCGTTCCAAGTTCAAAAATAGTTTACGGATATTAAGAAATTACACAAAAGGAATGAATTATTTTGATTTCTTTGTTTCTGAGGAAACTGTTAGAAATGGGTACACATAACCTGATATCGGCGAAAGCAAAGTAAATGAGTTATCAGATAACGTAAAAAAAATGGGGGTTCGATTTAAAAAAATCAAGTTATCCATGGTTAAAGTTTTCAGAATTGGAGTGATGGTATCTGACACAATAAAAATAGTTTATCATTATCATTCTGGCTCTTGGAAGTATGGAGTGTTAAATAGTTTCCCCAAATTAAAGCCGCCTTTGAAACCAGACAGCTCTAATATTCACCTGTTTCTAAATGTCAACATTTTGACAAAATATCGAATATGATGATGAATGAAGTCTTAGTAAAATTTACAGTCGAGTGCAAATGTGAAATAATATAAGGGGTGTTCCTATAAAAAAATGTAACTTCAATATGAAGCAACCTTTATATGTCTCGGAATTCCAGAGAAAGTATTTTTATTTTGTATATCTCTCTATCTTTCGCCCTTCCGTATACACAATCTTCTGTCCACGAACTATTGGCCCACCATGTATAGAACTATGAACAACTTCGACATTCCATATTTCAAAATGTCGTATCAACATCTGTATTTTAGTAAAAGAGTATTGGCTATCTGTTTCTTAATTTGGCAAATGTATTGTGTTTTAGATATTATCAATTTCTTCAACAGCGTTCAATTAATGTGTTTAATTTTTTTTCAGGTAAGCTCGAATCATCTTGTTATTGCTCAAGTTTGGTAAGTTATAAAATCATTTATATATTGATTTGAGATTTATCTTTTGTTTGCAGTTTTGAAAGAGTTATTCGAAATAAATAAACTTTGAAATTACCTGCATAATAGGCCCCTTCTAACAGACATCTGTAACAAGAATGTTATAATCCGTTTAACAAGAATGTTATAAACCGCAAATCTGAAACGTTTGTAAATTTGAAATGTTTAATTTATAATTTATAACCCACCAATGAAATAGCATGTTAGTCTCTTTTTGCTCTCTATTTCTAATCTTGTCACAATATTTGTCCATTGCAGACTACCTCCAGAAGTATAAGCTCTAAGAATGTGTATGTTCCATAGAAAAAAGTTATCTAAATGTCACTGACAAATGAAAATAAATAAATCGTACAAATTGAATATGTCCCGTTCTAAAGAGATCGGTGGAACACTCGGATCAGAAATGGACTTTCGATTGCAGAAATTAACGAGCACAACTAGGTACTACTAAGGATTGTCTTAATATTTTTCAGATTCTAAAATAGACAACTGCCCTAATATTTATAGGTATAGGGAGTTGTACTCGTAATACACTCAATAGTTAATTAAGTTTAATTGCCACTAATTGCTGCAATTTGTTTAAAAGCAGACTGATAAACTTTAAATAACTGCTCCGAGGTACAGGCAAAGAGTACATACTTCGTGTATCAAGGAGCTCCTTGAGCCCATAGTTAAATCTACTTTAGATTTATTTGTTGAATATGACAAGATCTTCCGGCAGTTTAGAATTTCATCCCGTAAGGCAAAATAAGATTCTACGTAAATACACAGGGTTTGTTCTGCTCCACACAAAAATTAGTAATCCTCGTTTCTAAATCAATATCTAGAATTTGCCATTGTTGATCTTTGATCTGAAATCTTTAGAAATTATTTACAGAAGATTAACATTCCTATTTTATTTAATGTTTATATCTGTCACACCGAATATTCTATGATTTAAATTGCACGGAAGATATTGTGGCTAATGACATGCAAGAAGTTCTTTCTTTTCCTCAAAAATTTATTTAGTTCTTGTGAATGTTTGAAATTTGTTATTTAGTTGAACCTGAAAATGTATGGTTACGTAATCTCCCCTTAGCTGTAAACTGTTAACAGTAGTTTCTTGAAAGCTGATCCTTAATATTTATTATTTTTCTGCAAGATTTAATAATATTTTTGACGGACTAAATCATTGAAGTAATACAGCAGGAGAATTTTAAAAATTAATTTCAGGTCTCGATAGAAGGTATGGCAATCAGTTTTTGAAGCTAGTTAACCAAGTTCAGCCCAGTTTACGAGCTCAAAGACCTAGCTGAAACTTGAAGAAAAGATTGCTTTTCAAACTTTTACCAAATTCCAGAAAAGTCAGTGACTTAGTGGTATAAGCGAGCGATTCGAAAAATACCTTCATGCTTTGGAATTTAAAGAAGTTGTGCAGTCCAATAACTTATAATTCCGAAATTTTTAAAATGAGAATTCACAAATTTTGTTATAGTGTTAAATAAATATACTTCCAGTATATTTAAACTCTTTTCCTTGTAATTTTCTCTCAATGTCAGATGAATCTGCATTATCGAATAAGAATTGTCACATATTTGTTTGAATAAAGTGTAACGATGTAATTGTTGTACGACTAATTTTTGGAATTACTAACGAAAGGACTCATGTTTCTGATGGAATGGTCTTGGAACGAGGTTCTTTGAAAACTGGCTGGTAGGTATCTACCTACCAGCAGAGACAGCCTAAGAATGCGATAGGCTGAATGCTATGTTTGCTCTGTGAGACGGTGTAGAAACTTAAGACACCGAAAACAACGTCAATTCACATTGAATTGGAAACTATTGAAATTTGTACTTACTGAAGAATGTTGGAGGTGTCATGGGTTGAATAAGGATATTCTGAGACCAATAGAAAAAGAACGATAAATGTTCTTAAATATAAAAAAGCGTAAAACGGCTTATTTTGTACATATAACATCAAACTTCAACAAAAAAGGAAGCGTAAGGCAATGTGATCACTAATGTCTAGTACGTAGCTAGACTGCTGAAGATTAGACAGTTATAAATGTAAGGATAGAAGAAGCACATATTGACCGAGAAACAGATGAGTATCTTAACAAGAAAAATGCTTAGTATTTAAAGAGGAAAAAAAAATGTATACGAAATACATTAACAGAAAAATGTGCACAGCCAAGAATACAAGTTAAACGATAATTACCTTTACATTTTTCAATGCACGGCGAATAAAAACTGTAATTTGAAGTAGAATGGCTTCAAAATGATATGCACAATAAAGGAACAGAGTAGAATAATTGTATGCAAATATTATACGATAACAAGCGTTTGCCTGTGTTTACCGAAATAATAAAAATGAGAGCTCGTGTTATATGTTTCCATTTAATAAAACAAATACTTCTTTGTCCTGGTTGCGAATGGGTTCCTGCAAATGCGTTTATTTATCAAAAACAGATCTCAAATATAATAGATGCTGATTTATAAAAATCGCAAATTCAGATTCTACATTCTGAAGCAGTACATGTATCTGACAGATAAATTCCATTTTCCGAAGGCGGTAAATCAAGTTATTGTGAATATTGAAACGCTCGCTGTATCTACTGCATTCCGAATTTGTCACGCATTTAATACAGCTTTAGTTTCGCATGCAATTTTGTTCGAGCTTTAATGAAGCATGTGCTTGAAGATATGTTGGAAATTGTAGAGGTGAATTTGCGTTAGACATTTTCAATTTTAACTTCTCTCTAAGGGATGTAATTTTCTTATCCTACAATCATTACATATTTTTATTTAGGAAATCGTATTAAAACTGGTATATGAGGAATATTTCAATTTTAGTTTTCGATCGATATATCATTAACTAGGTTGACTGCTATCGGAGATTATTATTAGATAATTTTTTAAATGTCTGAAAAAAAAACAATTCATTTCGAACCGTTTAGATTGTTATGTTATTGCTAGACGGGAACCTCGTCGGTTACTATACTGTCAAAAGTCCGAAATCTATACAAATATTTATGTTCTTCAAACATATCTTGTTATGTAAAAGCAAATTGGATACCAACACCTATTTCCGGAAATGGGTCACTCTAGACTTTTCGGCAACACCTAACATATAACTGATTGTTTTCTGAGGCTGCTGTTCTTCAAAATTTGTTTTCAGATTTTCTGAATCTTCTTCATACTTACAACGAATATTGCATACTTGAGTGTCGTGTTCATTTTAGAAGTGAAAGCTTCTTATCGGGGGCCTACATTTACAGATATGAAAATAGATGGGCAAAGGAATGAATTGGATAACTCGAGATTTCAATTGTTTCGACACCGACTGTGTTAGAAATAGGGACCAGGTATTATATTGGGAGTCTCTTCTCTCATAGAAAATAAATAACATATAGAAAATAAACTAATATACAATACCTGTACAAAATTTGCAGTTCGTTCTAATAAAAACTCCAATTCTCTCTTTGCGATATACTAAATTATAGAGTTGACAAAAACGTCAATCATCAGATAGAAACTTGTTATTAAATGTATCTATTGACTAGCTTCATATTATCAAGTAAACATTTTACATTAAGACTTGTGAATATTATTTTACAGAAAATCAATAATAAATAGGAAATAAACCAATATAACATCCAAGTAAAATAGAATACCTGCACAAAATTGGCTTTTCGTTCTAATAACCACTCCACAAAAAGGTAACTTGGCATTAAACTTCCATATTATTAGACTATAAAGATTTTACCATTTCTCTTTTAATGGATGGACTCAGGCTGGCCGAACGACAGTATGTGATGAATTTTCAAAACCACATGGAAAACATCGATAGATTTATCGATTTATATCATGAACGAATTGAAGAATTGAAAAATGAACACGGTACTCAAATATGATATATTCGTTGTCGGTATGAAGGAGATTCCGAAAATCTGCAAACAAATTTTGAAGAAGAACTGCAGCAACTGAAAATAATCATTTATATGTTGTTAGATATTGCCGAAAATAGAAGAGGAAGATACAAAAAGTGTAAGTGATATTTGGCAATTTAGCAATTTATTATGTTGTTACCCTGTGACATTTAGGTTATAAATCTCGTCATACTAATTAGATAATTAAATGAAATTCACAAAGAAAACAAAAGTTACTACTCGGTCGAAACTTCAGGTGAGTATTTCGAACGACTTGTATTAGTAACTGCATAATTTTGTAGCTATTTTAAAGTATCTATTTACATATACCATAATATGTTTGAAATACAAAATGTATTTCAAACATATTATGGTATATGTGAATAGATTTATATGTGATTTTGAGGTTAGGCCACCTGATGAAAGTCCTGGCTAGAAATAATCTCTCCTGTGTCATCCCAAATGTTTCAAACTATTAGTAACATAATCGCTTTCGCGATTGTTTTCTGAATGATAGTTGTGTATCTCTAGTTTGTATTTTAATTATTACTTGGGAACTGAATAAAAAATTAATAATTGAAAATTTCGCAGTGACAAATTTATCATTCACAATTTGACATTAAATGTTTGACAATAAAAGTAACTAAGACTGCAAATTTGATATATATTTTTCATATATTCTTTCAAATTGGAAGAATTTGGAAGAGTTACCTTTCATGTGGCGCTCTTAGGTAGGACTAAAACTAAGACCAAAGAAATTTGATGTTTCAGATATCCCATTAAAGTCATAAGCAAAAACCTAGGAAAAACCTTATAAGGACATTACCATTATTAATTTCATCCATGATTATTGGCAAGCAGAATCGGCTGAATTCTGCAGAAGTAAAATCGATACAATCTGTTTCATTTGATAAAATTTAAAGTACACTCTTTCAGCTTTCGTATTCTATTGTGTTCTTCTTTGTGTAATATGGATGGATTTTAAAATTGTTTGTTATAATCTAGGCTCCAGGCATGTTCACAAATTTTTGGCTTCTCAGAATGTCGTTTCTTTATATAATTTTGCCTTCATTTATTCGAATATTTATAAAATATATTTGATTCGCAAGGAGTTTTATTAATACAATTTTCTTGAGTTTTGATTTCAGTGTATTTTTTGTTTTGAAAGTTGTTTTAATATTAAATTTTTTTGTCACTCTTTTCAGTCTTCTTGATAGACCCTGTATGTATGGTATGTAATATCAAGGGTATTAGTAATGTTTGGAGCAGCTTGGTTTTGAATGTTAGTGTTTGTTTTGTGTTCAATTTTGTCTAACTCTTTTTCGTTGATTTTTTTACGATAATTCTTAGTACATTGTTTATTTCTATTGTGGTGTTATTGCCAAAAAAAAAAAATAAAAGTAATCAAGAATATGCCACAAACAACGTTTAGAAGACAACATAGTTTACAATTGTTTTTTCTTCAATGAATTTATGAACTTAGAGTAGTTGTTTTTTGTTGTATTAAGATTTAATGATGCCTTTTTTACGTTATTTGGATAATTATGGTTGACATATCTGAGAGTGTGAGTTGGTTTTCTGAAACTGTCTGGATCAAATGACGATTATAATTTTGTTATTAAAATATCTGAGAAAGGCATGGTGTTATTATGCTCAATTGCTAATGTAGATTGTATAGTTGATTCTTTGTTAGTAATGTCGGCCAATATTTCGTGTAAGTCTTTATGAGTGTTTCCAAATAGTGAATATATCGACATAAACCCATCAAACCAAAAGTTTATTCGCTTCTCTAAAAATTATTTGTTCTTCAAATTTTTCCATGAAAATGTTGCTGAAGGCACAGGAAAGAAAATAATCTATGGCCATAGTAAAATCTTTTGGTAGAAATCATCGTTGAGTTGAAATATGTTGTTTTTTGTTTTCGTACAAAGTGTTAGTATTTCCATTATTGTGTCAATGGATAATTGTCTACGTTGATTTAGTAAGGAATCATGTTGTAATCGTTTTTTTTTTCTATCGGAAGTTTTTTAATGCAGGGATATTATTGTGTTAACTGTGGAATTTGGTAACATCATAACAGATATCTAACGCTGGATTTGGGAGTGTCTATTGATGATTTATCTGGTTTCTTAATCCTACACTTTTGACGTGAAGTGTAGCTGCTTTTCTCTTTATATATTCTTCGGGCAGATTTTCAGGGAAAAAACTCTAGTACCGTCAAGCTAAGGTGTTGGCTACAAAAGCAGGTGGTGAGAAGACGGGTCATAAACATTTACGGTCTTAAGAGAACAAGTAAAACATTTGCAAGTGACAAACAACAAAATCAACGTCAAAGCGTTTTTTTTAGAACAAAAAACTCGAAATACAATACAAAGCGGTTAACAACGGAGTTGAAACGTCTCCAAACACAGGTAAATATAACACAATATACAAATCACTATTTATATATAGGAATACTGGTTGATAATTTTTTAGACATCTCTTTCTTTCAGACTAACTGTTCTCCATATATAATTTTCAAATACTTATCTGTTGCAGGAAAAAATCTGAGGAAATATACAGTAATGAAAAGGCAAAATAAATCAAAATATAAACATATTCAATTAAGAAATTAGGGATAGATTGAGAGAAGCCAGCTTGAGACCAAGAAGATCTCTTCGAAAACCTGTTTGCTCATAAACATGTCGCATGAAAACTTCAATAGTGGAAACCAATACTCTCAACAAATCGCCATTTCGTTTGAATTAAGTGTGATGAGCACGTGTTTACCGATATTAACATAAACCCTACTTTGCAGCAGTCGAACAATATGGTTGTAAATTTCTGATGGTCTGGGACAGATTTACTCTTGACGAAACATTTTGTGATAGAGAGAGGAAGAATGAACGCTCAATGACACATCTATCTCATTCTGAAAATTATACCACCAGCTTTTGGTGTAGGTCCAAATTTTATGTTAACGCAACAAGAACGTTAGGTACCATACTGCAGCCATCACACTAAGTTTACTTGAGAACCACAAAAGTCAAACCGTGTATGAGCTTTCAATAAGTCCTGATTTAAACACCATTGAACATCTTTTAATAATGTTAGACAGACTGTTCACAGATGTTCACAACAATCGCAGGTCCTTCAACAATTAACAAATGTCCTAATCGAAAAGGGAGACTATAAACCACCAGAAGGTTATCGTGTGCTGGTACAAAGTATGCCTCGGAGTTGACAAGCAGTCATGAATGCCTACAGCTTATTAATAAAGCGTTATACATGCAAGATGCTTACTTGCTTCACTTTATTTCTTGTAGTTTTTTCGAATTAGTCGTTATCTTAAAAGCGATGTGTACAATTTGTTTGATTTGTGAAAGTTCGAACAAAAGAAGCTTGTTATATTTGCATTTAACTCAAATTAATTGAGAAATATATTTTCTGTTAATAAATAGACAAATAAAATGTTGAATCTTCTCAAAGAAACCTAACAAAACTTGACTTTCAATATGACAAAACAATGAAAACTTTGGTTTCATATCTCATGTGATTCCATCTATTAGTGTCAATTTCTCTTACTTATGCTACTTTAACCTGCTCTCTAGATTAAATATATTTTTTTATTAATTGTAGTAAACATTTGTTAAGCTTTTTAAAGCACATCCAAACAAATGTAAGATCATTTATATGTTTAGTAATGCATTTTAAGTCACTAAAAATAAAGGTTTTCATTCCCTTCATTGCTATTCAAAATGCATAACCACGCCACCATTAAAAAATTTAAATTCCGCGTACGGTCCTCTCCTTTTAACCAAAACCCACCTTAAAAAACCCTACCAAATAAATCTTAATAACACTCACGCAGAGAGTGAGTTAATACAATCATAAAATTGTTTCGTTGGATTTTCTTGAGTTTACTCAATTTCGGTTTCAATTCAGCCGCTGAATAAATTTCGCAGTACATTAAATCCTAAGCAAAGTACATTAAATGCTACAGCCTTCCCTGATGTTTGGCGTCGGCATTACCGACATAATAGCGATGATAACCCCAAGAAAAAAACCTTTTAGTTTCCTAAAAATTAAATCTGCACGGTATGTTACTTAACTTCTCGGAAAATGGAGGGAATAATAATTTTTAAAAAAGGGAAAGTGAAGCTATTTAAGAGATTTTATGTAATATAATCTTTTCGGAAATGATATAAGGGCATTCTGGAGACTAGGAGTTTGGAAAGATTATTATATCAGCATACGCACTTTAATATTTAGGAAGGATCAATGCTTGCGATTTAGTGTAATTCCATTTGTGTGCTATAGTTCTTTTAGTTATTTATCTATTTTTTATATCACCTAGGAATTTTTTTTATATAACCTAGGAATTACGGGTAACAGCAATTACATGGAACGGCTCCAGATTCGGAACCTCTATGTGATAGTTTCCCCGATAATCCTAGATGTCGGTCTTTACATCTCGCAAATTTAACGAAATGTATCAAATACATAAAGAAGTGTCCGAGAGGACATTCAATTGTTGGAGGCGCAACTGATGAAGGTTCCCTAACCAGAAACAATATATTATATATATTATCTTGCGTACAAAAGAATGACACCTCGAAGAGTGTATGTAGTATGAACATGAATCACTTCAGTTTATGAATGTAGAGCTTGTTAAAAACTGCAACCACTTGTCTAAGCATAGCTATGATTCCTCCTTTTGACATCCATTCCAATATAATAAAGCTGATGAGTTTGTTTGAACGCGATAACCTCTAGAACTACCGAAAAATTCGTTTTGTATTTAGTAGCATATTTATTAGGGAAGTTTATAGGTTATTTAACTGACCCGATAGGTGGCCTTGTAGTCGAGTTATCCCGAATTTGTTAATGGTTCTGTAATTACTAAACTATTTCACCGATTCAGGTCATATTCACATAATTAACTTTTCATTCATACGCACGCTAGGATCCGATAGATGGTGCTGTCAGTGATCCTATAATTTTGAACGGTTTGACAGAATAAAGTCATATTGTGTCATAGAGCTTGTACTTCTGCAAGTAGCCTGCATTGCATAAATAGGCAATAGGCTATTTCACAGCTGCGTTCAATGAGCTACGTGCAACGCCTACATCTCCTAATAGAGTGAAATAGTCTTTTGCTCTCTCTATTGGCCCCTCTTTCTAGTCTTGGCATTGCCAGCTACTTCCAGAAGTATATGCTCTAAATATTTTGTCGAGAGCTGTGTTTGGATCCGATAGGTGGGGCTGTAGGTATCTTCGTGATTATATCAGTTTTGAACGGGTTGGTCGACTTAACTACATTCACACAAGAAGCTTGTTTTTCTCGGTAGCATAGGTAGGATTCTTAGGTAGCGTTGTGTCCAGTTAATTGGTGGGCTTAGAGTAGGCTTTTTCTCGGGCCGAAGTGCAGATTAACGTCTGTTGGGCTAAGACCGTCTGCCCGGTCAAAGGTAGAACGATATCTACCCGGTCAAGGGAAGAACAGCAGCTTGAGTGCCATTGGAAAAACGTCTACAGGGCCAAAGGTAGAAGAACTTCTTCCATGTGAAGGATAGAACAACGCCTGCTGGTAATACAGATTTATGCGAAAAAAAATACAGAAAAACTGTAGTAGATGATCGATACTTTAAACAGGTTCAATTGAAAGTTTTCTAAAGACAATTAGAATATTAAAGTTATATGAAAACAAATTTATTGCTGTATATGAAACAGCCTATGATAAATAAAATTATGTGATAATAGGTTTGCAGAATAGTATAATTATAATTTTTTTGATGCAAGAAGTTATCAACTATCAAGCTAAAATTATTGTAGGATGTTTACAGTCTTCGATTACACACACGTAATATGTCGTAATTATAACAAACGATATGGTTAGTGAATATAAGTGAAGATAGCTATTATAAATAAATCATAAAAACATATAGTAAAATTGTTACTCAAGAATTCCATTGCAAATAACCTGTTAATCGGTACTCTAAATAAGAAATAGTTAAGAGCCAATTAATATTTAGAATACAAGACAAACAGAAAACACGTCCCACGAATACTAATATTTTGAATTTTACAAGAAGAAACTTTTGTTGAATTACGAAACGAAATTCTACAAGTTACAAAACTACAAGTTACAAATTGTTTATGAAACAAGCCCTGAATTCGACGTTCACCTGATAAATATAGCAAATCAAAACTGCAAAATGAATGTGGAAAAAAACTTTTAAAAAGTTAGCTGTTTTAGATAGCTTCTACTAACCAATAACTTACATATTTAGTATGTACGCACATATGTTGCACAATATAGGTTGCAGTTTCTGAACCTTTTTGTATTAATTTATTTAATGACTCTCTTTCCTAACTATACATTGGCTTGTTTTATTAAAAAATGTATAAAACTGATGATTTTTAATTGTTAAAAATTTTACAAAGTCGCATTATCGCTGCGTACGAACTCCACCAGACCCAAACATGCTGTTCTTCCGTTTCTATTATGAAGCGATCGCTGTTTTCCCCGACGACGTATTGTTTAGAGCTGAAATCCGAAATAATGCCTCGTAATTACTTTTTTTCTCTCCCAGTTTTCCGTCTAACAGAGATGTAGGAACACCACGTCAGCGAAGCAAAAGTCCCGCAAAACTCACTCTAGCTTTGTCTTTTTCCTTTCGTTGGCTGCTATTATCGTTATTCTCCCTTTCGTATTATAGTGTTTAGGATGATGATGCCATAGTTCCTGAAGGGTCGAAATAGAGCAGTTTCTGCTGGAATGGACCGTTCAAAATAACGGATGTAACCTCTGTCTCTATGTTAATATATATGTCAGTGCGGTTTCGGGAGAAGTAGGGGTACAAGGTTGTAAAGAATAGGACAACATTTGGCTGGTGTGAAATTAATTAAAACGATATTGGTTGTAACTTTATAAACGAGGGAGCAGTAAATTTAACATTAGAAACCCTCATAACCGTTTAATTATTTTGTACCCTAAAAGCATATATATTTATGTAGGTGGACGGAAAGCCACACTTAATTTTGGCATATGGTGGAATGAAATGAGGGTTAATTATTTGAATACGTGCTTTATATACCCTCCAATTGTAAAAACTTTCAGCATAAAGAGAGACCATATTATTTTATTCAACATGCTTACGCATTTGTGTTTGTGTATGCAATTTGCCTATTATCCGGGTTTCTAGTGTAACAACATACGTTTTTTTCTATGTTTTCCCTTATAACTTTAGTAGAATTTCTGGAACAGCAAAATTGCTTTTATCTCATTTTTGGCGTACCTAGAAGGGCCACATGGAATTCTGAAGATAACTGTTTAAAATTTTTCCAATTTTAAAGAAGCCCTGTTATTTCACATGATCTTTAAAAATTGTGGTGCTACCCTGTTTATATCAAATTAGCAGTAAACCTTCTTAGTTACATCACTTTTGTTGTCAAACCTTTAATGTCAAATGTAAATTGTTAAATTTGTCAATGAATGGTAGAGTAGGGAACTTAGCATTATTTTAATACTTTTTTCAAACGGGTTTTCTTGAAGAAGGTACACTGCACAAAAAAGGTTTGTCAACACATTTTTACTTCTTAGTTAATTACTAACCGTTACCCGCGGTTTCACCCGCGTACGGAATGTTCAAAAAACTAACTTATGAAACATATGGGTTATCCTATATCAAACATTTTTAACTTGTTCGAACCACCCTACTTAAACAAAATCCATTAATCCCGAATATATTTCACCCAAACTGCAAGTACTTATTGGGCCACCCAATATAACAATTTTATTCGACATTTTTTTGAATAACCGTAACTCTACTTCACCCTATATTGCAACCTGTATCCTGTATGCTGCTGTTTATTTGTCACCCAATATAACTTTTTGAACACCTCACTATAACTCTTCTCTAGCCTATCTTTCAGCTACGCAACTGCTAATGGTCTACGCAGTATGCAATTATTCCTGCTATTTTTTGAACGACCGTTTAAAATAAAATTTCTCTTTACTCTATAATTTAATCAAGCTTTATATGCAGCTATTTCTCACACGTTAAAACTATAATCTTGCTTCTCTCCATATTTCAGATATTCCATATAGTAACTGTTTTTGGTCAACTCTATATAACATTTTTTTTTATCCATTCTAACATAAATTATGTGGAACCCTTCGTGAGTCACAAATATTAAAAAACACAATTTTGCAACCTAATACCAAACTTTTATTTAAACCCTCACCCAAACTGCAACTGCTTATTGGCTACCCTATATAACAATTTTATTCAAAAAAAACCTCTTTGTATAACTAACTCTAGTTCCATCTACATTAAAACCATCCCGTATACACCGCTGACAATTTGTCAATCATTATAACTTATTTTTGAACCACCCTGTATAACCATAATTTTACTCTACAAAATATTTCAACCACCCTGTATGTGCATCTGCTTAGGGGCAACCAAATAAAAAAAAATTAAATACTTCTAATCACACTGTATGAACTATAATTTTACTTCGATACATGTTTCAGATATTGCATATATGCAACAGCGCATGTTCTATCCTACAAAAAAAATTATCCAACCTGTTTGTCTATAAATCTACTCCACCCGCTATTTCAACCAACTGGTATTTGCAACTACTTATCGGCCACCCAGTATAACATTTTTTCTACCACACTGTATAATGTATCAATGCCAAATATATTTCTCCAAAACCGCAACTGTTTATGGGGCACCGAAAATAACAGTTTTGTTCAACATGTTTTTGAATCATCTTGTATGTATTACAAGTACCCTGTACACGCTTCTGCTTATTGCTCAACCAATATAACATGTTTTAAATAATTATCATAACACTTCTTCACCCTATGTTTCAACTATCATATCTTTGCAACTTATTCTGAACTACGCTTTTCACATTTTATCGTTATATTTTTTCAAGATATATTAAAGTATAATTTCTGTCCACACTTCACAACTTTTTCTAACCTTGATTGAATGACACTGTATAACTATAACTTCACTGCGCACCATACTTTAAGTACTCTATATATGCAAGTGCTATATAACAAAATTTTTCAAGCATTGTTTGCCCACCCTGTATAATTCTAACTGTAAGCCATCTTATATTTCAACAACCTTTTATATGCAACTACTTATTTGCCACCAAATAGAAAATTTTTGTACGACCCTGTATCCTTAGAATCCTACCTCTACCTATATTTCAACCATCTGGTAAATGGAACAGCTTGTAGATCATAGCATTACTTTAAAATATTTTTAAACCCACCTGTATAGCTGTAATTATAGTCCGCTACATATTTCAACCATCCTATATTAGTAACTAAGTTTTTTAACCCCAACGCAAACTATAATTCCACTCCATCTTATATTTCAAACACCCTGTATAACAACTGCTCCTAACATTTATTTAACCCATTTCATAACTATAGTATCTTATGAACATATTTCAAAGTCCTTACTGCTTACCTAAGACATTTTTTAAAGTTATGTTATTTACTTTTTCAACCACTTGGTATATGGAACTGTTTATGGCCCAGTCAATATAACTTTTTTAGACCACCCCGTATAACTAATTCCACTCCCCTTATTTCCACCACATCGTATACAGGGTGTCCCAAAAGTCCCGGAACGGCATTTTATCTCGGCGGGAACGCATTTTAGAGAAAAATGTTTCAAACAAAACTTATAGGATTCGTCCCTGGCTATCGAATTGTGACCTTGAATTTGACCTTGACCTTGACCTTCAAGGTAATTTCAAGGTCAAGTCGATTTTTTCAAATGGGACAACATATTTCTGACCTCGGAAATGGAAAGATCGGAAAATTTTACGTTCAAATATGTCTTTGACCATTTTTAAAACTTGACTTCTGGTGGTCAGTAAGGGTGTCCCAAAAGTCCAACTGCTTATAGGACACCAAATATAAGTTTTTTAGATTTTTAAATCCATGTAATTCTACTCCGCTCTAAGTTTCCTATATACACAACACCCTGTAAAATTACGCTTGATATATATTGATTTTTGTTAAATCGAAACATTTTACATTTGCACATTCCGAATTTTGAATAAAAGCTAAGCTGATGCCAGTATTTTGTGCATGCGGTGGAGTCAATTGAGTAATAGAATTACCCAAAATGGTAGAAGTTTTTTCGCTATATCTACCTTTTATGTCAAGTTACAGAGATAAAATGTCGACCAGATTTTAAGTCAAACTATAGGCTTCGCAACAAAAAAGATTCAGCAAAATCAGTTCAGTAGGTCTTACGTGATGCCCGAACAAACAAACAAACAAACAGACAAACTTACAATTTTATAATAGTATAGATAGATACAACCTGTTTAAAATAGCAAAAATCGTAATTTTGGCAGTTTTTGTGACTTCTCAACAATAGAATAGTAATTATAGTGTTATATACTTCGTGGGTTCAATTTAAAAATTATAACAACTAATATTTACTTTCACTTTTCTAGAACTTTATTTACATTTAAAACAGCTGATTCACAATACATTTTCATATAAGCTAGTCGTCGCGGTATAACTGCTTGGCGATCGTGGTGTGCTTCTTTTATATCACCAGCGTAGAATTCTCCAGTAGAAATCATCATCATTCCTTCCGCTGTCGAGTCTTTTCGAGAATCGTGTTTTTTATCGTAAAGCGTTTGTTGTCGTGCTGAATGACACAGGGTCGGCTTTGGGTAAATTCCGTAACAATAGTATCAATCGTAAGCATTTTTAGAACCTACTAAATGAGATGTTGATCGATAGGATTGGTTAAATAATAAGTGAGTTATTCGCTAAAATGGTGAAAAAGGCGCATTTTTCAATCATCTGTAGCTACTTCCCACAAAAATTTAGAACAAAAAAAAAACTTGCCTATCGAAAATAACTAATTAAAACTTCAACATCAAGGCTTTGAGGGTTTTCTCTCAAATATAATTGTTTTCCGAGAGCTCTTTATTTTTGGTGATGTTTACAATGCTCCCATTCTGCATTAAATTACTTTTTGATAAATCATAGTGGAACATGGTAATTATTAAATCTATTGTAAGCAAATTTAATCCCCTCCCCCCACGGTAGAATACCAGTAGCATGTCATCGAATTGGCATCACGTTTAAAATGCAAGGAAATTAAATTATATACGATGGTAAATCAAATATCAACGGTAATTTTGCTATTCTGCTTAGAGATGGCACGATCCTTTGTATGTGTATATTTATTTCGTATATTATAATAATTACTATTTGTGACATTAGATGAAATAAGGTATGAATGTGAGTGTGAAAGAATTAATTTAACAGTTTCAATTTTATAATATTTAGTAAATATAAATCAAAAATATATTTTTGACAACTAGTATAATAAAATTATAGTGACAAAAGTCAATACAGTGACAAACATTAAATATCACTTTAATAGCTTGAGAAAATTAAATTAGTTTAATTAGATAAATACCTGTAGTTGCTCAATAGGGAATTGAATATCTTTCTAAAGACGGTATCAAGGCGCTGTCATCAGTTATCACCCGTAGTGGGTTAATGAAGTAGGGAAATATTTTTTTCATAATAATAATAATAATAGTTTCATATACACCGTGTTCAAAAAGTCCCGTTACAGCAGATTATCTGGACAAGAAGACATTTTACAAATAAATAAATGCTCAATACAAAACTTTTATTTGACGTTGACTATGACTTTCAAGGTCAAATCGGGTTGATTTTTCAAACAGGAACTCCCATTTTTGATACCGGAAATAAAGACAGTGGGAAAATTTACCTACAAATATGTCCTTGACCAACTTTTGGCATTTGACCTTGATGGTCAGCAAAGGTCAAATTTAAGTCAACCTAAGTTTGGCTTCTTACAACGGACATTTTGGGCCCAAGAATAAGTTTCTTGCCAAAGTCATTTTATATTTTAGATTTGCTATGCATTGGTCACAATGGATTTAAGCTGCAAAATCAAATCAAGGTAGCTTTAATTTTTTTTAAATGGGAACACCATTTTTGATATCAGAAATGAAGAAAGCTGAAAAATTGTACGTTCAAATTTGTCAAACATACACATATTTAATTAATTAATTATTTTTAAAGAGCTATTCTGGATCTTTAACTCTTAATTTGAATTTTATTATTTCTGATTTTTTCCAAAAATTTTTTGGCGTCAATAAGCAAGGTCAAGTTCATTATGATCATTACGTAGCCAGTTTAAAATGACGAATGCCTCTGTCAAAAAGTCTCTTTCTTGGGCCCATATACTTTGTTGTACGACGTCAAACTTGGTATGACCTCTGCTGATCGTCAAGATCAAATAGAAAAAAATGGTCAAGGACATATTTGGTCGTAAAATTTCCCGCTCTCTTCATTTCCGGTATAAAGAATGGTAGTGCCTATTTGAAAAAACTAAGTTGCCCTTTATTTTACATTGAAGGTCATGGTCAACGTCAAATCGATTATGACCATTTTGTAGGCAGCAAATATACTAAAATTTTTGTTTTGACCATATTTTTGTAAAATGTCTTGCTGCCTAGATAATCAGCTGTACCAGGACTTTCTGAACACCGTGCATAAAAGTAGACCTTTTTTCAGGATTTTTCATTTGCACTCTCAATTACTGTTACTTCGGCACCTCACTATATAAATACAATACTATATAACACAAAGATGCCACAACTATCATTCAGAAGATGACTACAATATTTGTTAGATAGTTTTACAGAAAAAAAAATTAAGAACCTGATTACAATTCACTGATTAACGTTTCGACAATTAAATCACGATATCATCTTACTAATTAATACAAATTCCAGTGCTTTTTGGCGGCTCTCTTAATGAGGAAAAAATAAACAATTAATTAACCAACCAATTTCTACAAAGGGAGTATTGCGAAATACCATACAAAAGTTCACTGCCACTTCAAACAACTCAAAACACAACGAGTAGTTAATTTAAGAGTTAGTTTATACAGCATTTGTTGCGAATATAATGTTCGTTCGTGTAACGCTTTTCGTCCGGCATTGTAAAATTCTCATCAAATCAAGCTGCGAAGCGTTAAATGGAAAGCCAATTTAATTAAACAAAACATGTAATTAACAGGAATAAGCCGCCACTGTTTACGTTCTCTCTAGCCGTGTAACAAACTAAAAACAAACATTATTCAACTTTTTTTTTTATTTTTGCGTCAACACGTGTTTGTTGTTGCCATTTTGAAAAGAGTTTCCGCTTAAATAATATACTGTCCCTGTGTGGCTCGCGTAAAAGTGCGAACAACTAATTTACGTTTGTATATATTTAACTTAATGCTCGCTTTTCGCAAAACAGTCAAAATGGCAAGAGTATGCTAATAAGTTGAAAGGTTGAGTTTAAAAGTTATGTTAGGAAAAGTTATACACTGTTTCGGAAAATCAATCATTTACATAATCTTGAGGTGAGCTTAACTAAAGCAACTTTACAACTTTAAAAACCTTAAAACGTATTCTTGTATACAGAAGAGCCTTTAGTGCTTGTATAAGATCTGTAGTTCATGTCGATGTCTTTAGCTAAAATATCCCAGAAGATTCAGCAGCCAAGGTATAGGCTATTTAGCGGCTGTTAATGCGTATTAATGTTCCGTGAAGTTGTCAGGACCTAATCTACATTTACACATTATAATTACTCTATTCCATTCCGTGGTAGAATACTGCTGCCCTTTTTGGTTAAACAGCGCCATACACTAATATTGTTGACATCCAACTCAACGAGTCAATGAGAATTGTACCTGGCACCGTAAAATCTACTCCCCACAAAAGTCTACCAATGCTTGATTAACATTCCATATACTGGAGTACGAAGCAAAGCGGAGCTGTTGAAGGCTTGGCTGCAATAATGCTTCTCATTCATCAGGTCTGCTTAACGAAGAGTCGCGAGGCTAAAATCAAGGAAAGCTCTCCTGGAAGATTGATCGACAAGCTCATTGATGTGGATTTCAACTCGACCGATACATAGAGGGAAGAGTGGGCGGCAACCACCCCTACATATCCTGTATCTGAAGTTTGATCTCAGAAGAATTGGACAACCCTCAATCGCATCCGAACTTAGATCATTTACCATCTAGATATAGCCTGTCAAGCATAAAATCGTGGCAATGCTAGAAAGAGAGGGCAATAGAGACAGTAAGAGGCTATTTCACTTAGTGGGTGGAAGCAGCCAATGAACAACATGCTGAACGTATTTCATTGGAAGCAGCTCCCAACTGAGTGAAATAGCCTCTTGCCCTCTCTATTGCCCTCTCTCTCCTTAGTCTTACCATGACATTTGTGCTCTGCAGGCTATCTCTAGAAAGTAAATGCTCTAAGCATCCGAACCATCTAAGGTCTCAATACCAGGTGCAAAAATGCGGACTTGTTGGAAATCATTGCTTCAGCTGCGGGGATCACTCTCAGATGCCACAGTATATTGCCATGGATTGTCCCGACAAAAGATACCCTGGCTCAATACACAACTACACAAACCTAGACTTGGTACGATGGTGAAGGGATTTGAATGTTCAAATGTGAAAAGTGATCCTAAATGGTGAAAAAGTTTTAAGGGGGACAGAATTGTATGACTTGTGATAGGTTTATATGGTGCTAGTAGTTTGACGTTTGAATAGACAGATACTTTATAAGCTAATTCGAAAGCCAGTTACTGTCTTGAACAGAGTGGTCTCAAAAAAGTAGCATTTGTTTTAGAAATGGCTTCAATAATTGAGATTGTCTACACTGTTCACAGTTCAGACAGTAGGAGTTCTGAGAAAGTCACTGCTGTGTGATGTGGTGGGGGAAAGGGAGTGGACATTGATCACAGAAGTTGTCGTAGTAGATAGCATTGCAGCTGCTGTTCGACTAGCACTAATACTAACTTGCATTACACCCTTCCACAATTACAGTGTCTATCCTACAGTTAAAGTATACATCAACTTGCACTCCACCTCGCAATGTGTAAACCATCCTTTAGGGCAAAAAATAAGCACACAGCGCAGACACATGCTCAGAAGCCCAGAAATAACCGCAAGCATAGAAATCTATTAACCTCATATAACTCATTATGTAACTAATCAATAAACAACAGTCAGGGAGAATATCACTGACACACAATAAGCGAAAGTTGTCGCTTAACCCGAATCATGAGCAGTCGGATTAGAGCACATTGCGAAAAATGAGACTCTGCCTAGACATCGTAATTTTAACAGTGATCCAGTTAACCCTTGTAAACATACTTCCCTGCTTTAAAGACTTCAGATGAATTATAATTAGTTTTTTATAATTTACTCTAATCAGTAAAGCATTTTTCATGATAAGCATATTTTCGATAATTTTGAAGATTATGCACAATTTTTCGATGAAAGTCATTTATTCTGCGTGGTTGCAGTGTATAAAATTTAAAGTATCATTTTGTTAATCTCACGCTATTAACCTGATTTGACCGATTAGAATCTTCCAAGTCGATTCTGAACGTAGAATTATAATTCACAGTCCAAACCACTTGTTCAAGTCAGGACTACCATACTTTTTGAGCTTCTGACTAATTCAGATACAAGCTTAATCGTACTGTAGGGAAGCTGTTTCATCACACGAGATATTAAGTTTACTTCCTAACCGGGATGGTATAGGTTTTTAAATTACATCAAGGTGAAAAATCAAAACTATTAATTCTCAGCATGCTAAACCTCAAATGATGGTTCCACTTGCTACTTATCTACCTACCCATCTAACACTTCAGGAAGTTTCAGTTCAGTTGAAAATATCAGCCACTATTATAGACAACCATTCATATGCGCACACAGAATGAGGTATACACGTTTCATATATTCTTGCAAGTGAAAATTTTTCAGAGGAATCATATGACTTTATTCTCCTAAAAAACTAAAACTGTTGGTCCAAGACGAGAGTTATTAAGTTTGGTCTATCGATAATACCTAGCTTGTCGTGTTTATCTACATGGGATGTATACGCTAGGAATTTCGAAAAATTACGTTTTATTGCGAAAAGCCCTGTGAAAATCGACATAGTTCGTTCAGCAGACAAAAGTTTTGCAATTTGTGTATGTGGCTTGCACTGTAATGACATTGCAGTGTAATAACCTTGAGAACTTAAATATAAATAAAAAAGGCAGTTATTTCGAATCACACACAGCTAGTTTATTTATATTATACTTACCCTATTAAGACCATAAAATGTAAAAAAAATGAGATAACATGTACAATCAAGTCAACAATTATTTTAGCTAATAAGTTACCTACCAACATTTATAATGACCAGTGTCAATGTTAAGACGTGATTATTTGTATAATAAATATAAGAAGGAGGTGCTGTAATAGATGACTAAAATAGCTGAATGACTTGGGTATACCTGAATTCTCACAACTTTTTGCTCGTGGAAGAATTGTTTTGCGAGATTAGCGTTTTTGTACATTGTATGTTTTTTGATTGTATCTCATTTCTTTTTGTAGCTAGTTCTCCTTTTCTTCGTGTACGTCATCTAGTTTCTCATTTCTGAGTTTTTAGCCTTGGCGCTGGCACTCGATATTATCCAGTTGCCATACAGTTGTCATACAGTTTGTTTGGAGAGATTGACCTTTAAAGAAAAGTATTCTTTAGCAGTTACTTACAATATTCACCATGTGTCTGTTGAAGACCTGTCAAAATCGGTCGAGTCGATTCGAAGATCATTTTGAGGAAACAGACGCAACATAACTATATAACTATAGAAACTCAGAAGAAAGATAAAAGCAATTACTTCCGAAATCACAGAGAAGATTTTACTGATATATAAATTTTATTCTGTATAATGCCTGTAAGTCATGTTATCTGAACACTTTGCCTCAACGTAATTCTGGGTAATTAAAAACGAATTAATCTTTCTAATTACGTGAGAGCTTAAAGGGAGAACAGGTGTTGAAAATTCTGGAAAGCTCCCAGTCATTATAACTTCTCGGCCCGCATTTTATCTGAATTAAAACTACCGAAAACGTCATTATTACATAAACTAATTTTAAAACAGAAACCGCGTTCATTTGCGCGTCCGATGCCATTCAAAACTATTGCCGGCGACAAAAGAGGCAAAACGACGAAAAAGTTGGAAATTGTGACTGTGGCCAGCGGCACAGCAGATATATAAATGGACGGTGAAAGAAAGGCAAACAGCACAAAAGCAAAACAAAGTTCTGTGAATGGCTGGAAAGAGACGGCACGAAGAGAACTATTGCAAAGGAAAAGCAAAGCAAGGTTTTTGAAAGTGGCGTATCCAGCGAATTATGCTGCAGGCAGTTCTAGCACATAAAGTGAAATTTCATCAAGTTGCAATGTTATCGTGAATGGATTTAATATATTAACGAATATTAAAATGTAGGTGTCCGTTTACAGTATTTTTTCTTCTTTGCAAAACGTAATGCTTGTTTATTTCCCTTTACTTATTAAATTTCTAATTGCTTTGTAAGATTGATGTTTAAATTGTTAATTGTAGTAATTATTATCAACTAAATAGGTGTTTAAATACAATTTTTTTACAATATACCACATTAGTGCAACGGACTAAAAATGTAAAATAAATAATGCGAGTTCTATACATATTTACAACCCTGCTAGAAGTTACCCGCGGCTTCACCCCCATTTAGCTTCGTAATAAACAAATGGGAACTCTTCTTATGTCGCTCGCACTTGCTATTCTAATACCTCCAGCTTCTGCCATGATGGCCAGATAAAATAAATACGAATTGTAACCTTCAATCAAAAGCTTGTAAATAAACGGCAACCCCTCAAGTTTAACTCTATTAGCCACTCCTAGGTAATGTTATAGCTAATCTGTGAGATACAAGTTTCGCTTAAGTAAAATCAAATTACAAAAGTTAAATATAAACCTTGCCTACTCTTGAAAATTTACTAATTCAGCATTTTTTCCGGTTTTTAAGCCATAGTATTCGCGATTAACTCAAAATAATTTAGGAAAATCATATAAGAAATGAGGCAGTATATAATATTAGTAACAATACAAGACAAAAATATATAATGTTCGTCATTGATCCAAAACTAACAATGAGTAGTCTTCATAAATATATTTTTATATTTTCTACGACGGAAAACCTCGGACAGAGCCTCATTTTTCGAAGAAAACTATATTACCAATATTCCCAATAATTTTATTTTTTATGCATAATGAAATGGGGCTTTTATTACAGTATACCCTGCTGTATTCTGTATACTATTACTGTACAACCTACATATTAATACCTCTATATATAATGCTATAGTATACCCAGTATTCGAACATTTTGTAAACGTATATCCTTTATATATCACCTTATCGACTAAAACACTGTATATTGCTCTCCAAAATAAACACTGTCTTCAAAGTAAGGGCGTTATTATTCCAGCAAATATCAAGTGGATGTTCTGAGTTTATTATCTCGAGTTTTCCCCCATACCTTCAAAACTTTTCGACCACCAAATATTCCTTTATTTATTTATACTACAAAGCCAAGTTTGGCATAGTACAATGTCAGAGTACAAAAACAGAATTACACAGTTACATATTTCAAATAAATACAGATTTTTTTACGACAGTCTTACCCTGTCTGGATCACTAAAGAATTCATTTGTTGAATAAAAGGCCTTATTGACTAAATAATTTGTTAAATTTTTTTTAATTTTGGCTTGAGGTAGGTTTCGAATACATTCAGGCACACTATTAAATATTTTTGTAGCCATATATGTCACATTTTTTTGAATATAACTGAAATTATATTTCTGTGGGATCAAAATAGACCTATGTCTTGTTTCATAGCTATGACTCAACACATCTCCTTCAAAAAGATCCTTATGTTTATGGACAAACATAAAGCAATCAATAATGTACATACTAGTTAACGTCATGATTTTATTACTTATGAACACAGGCTTACAGCTATCTCTTTTTTTCATTTGAAACATACTTCTGATACATCTTTTCTGAAGTAAAAATACTCTCTCAACTTCGGTAGAGTTACCCCAGAAAATTAGTCCATAACTTATTTTTGCTGCTTCACGGCTAATATTCTGAGCTACAGTTCTTAGTGCATAGCAATATTTAGATATACTCTGAGCCACACTCCCGACATGCGCCCTCCAGTCCAGCCTTTTATCAATATTTAGCCCCAAAAAAGAAACTTGTCCTTAAGGCTGAATATCTGTATTTCTATACGAAAAAGTGAAAGTGTGGTCTTTTCGGTTACCAAATAAAATACATTGTGTCTTTGACATATTTAACAAAAGGTCATGGGCCGAGAAGTACATGTCTAGAGTGTGGCACGCCCTTTGCACACTTGTCAGAAGTCTATCCGAGTCTTCTTCACTATATATTAATGTTGTATCGTCTGCATACAGAACTGTGAATTCATCAGTTATATTGGTAAGTTCGTTAGTGTAAATAATGTATAATAGTGGCCCTAAAATCGAGCCCTGGGGGACACCTCTCGTAATACAAATTTTGGTTGAGATTATCTGTCTACCATACAAGTCATATTCAAAAACCTGTTGAGTGCGATTACTTAAATATGAGTTTAATAGATGGAAAGCGTTTCCTCTAATGCCATGACTCTCTAATTTTTTACAAAGTGTTAGATGATTCACACTGTCAAAAGCTTTTGACAGGTCCATACACATACCTAAGGTAAGTTTTTTACTATTTAAAGAATCTATAATTTTATCAATAGCCTGATATATCGCTCATATGGTTGACTTTCCACTGCGAAATCCATTCTGATTATTCTCTATTAACGAATGCTTTTCTAAAAAATTAATTAACCTACTATAAATTGCTGTTTCAAAAATTTTATTGATATTTGAGAGTATAGATATGGGCCGGTAATTTTTTTCTTCATCTACTTCTTCAGTTTTATATATTGCCTTAACTAGTGCATTCTTGAGAGAGTCAGGGTATATACCCGTTTTAAAACAGAGATTTATTATGTGGCACAAAGGTCTTGCCATAGAGTCTGCCGTTTCTTTAATAATTACAACCGGTATATTATCATCCCCTACTGTTTTTTGTTTTTTAAACTTTTTATTATTCTACATACCTCTACACAATCTGCTGGCCTTAGGTACACTGAATTTAGAGATGTCTTTGTTGGAAAAATATTTTCTGTATACTTATTTACATTTGGGCACGCATTTATAAAATAATGATTTAATTTATTAACTGTTTTTGATGAGTTGTCATATTTTTTTGAGAAATTATCAAGAGTTGTCATTTTATTATTGTTATTATCTGTAATCTTTTTTACCAGATTCCATGTGGCCTTTATTTTATTTTCAGCACTATTTATAAACTGTTCGTTTGACATATTTTTAGCATTCCTTATCACCAATTTTAAAACTCTACAGTATTTTTTAAAAAACTCTACTGATACTTTACCCCTGATTTTTTTCTGGTATAGTTCACGCTTATGTTTACATGATATTTTAATGCCTTGTGTTATCCAGTAATTCGATTTTTTGTTTTGACGACATTTTTTAACCGGGAAAATACTTTTAAAGAGATTAGTCACTAAACTTATAAACACGGAATATGCTTCATTAACGGTAGTTGCATTATAAACCGATGTCCAATCCATTGTATCAATCTCCTGTTTAAAGCACCGAATTCTCTTTTAAAAGCAAAATTTTCTCTTGTGTTTGATTCATTTAGTCCTTTTATAGTAATGACTTGCGTATGGTGATCAGAAAGGGCTGTATTAAGTACATAGCTTGAAATATTATTTTCCCAATTGCAAAATATGTTATCTAGCAAAGTAGAAGTAAACTGCGTTTCGCGTGTAGCATTAAATATACATTGACTTAAGTTATAGGTATTGAAAAGATCTAGTATTTGTTTGACCGACTTACTGGGTTGAAAAAAGTTTATGTTAAAATCTCCTGCTAAAATTACTTTATACCTAGGGTATCGAACATAAATATATTCTATTACCTCCTCCAGCCGTTCAAAAAAAATTTCATAGGGCGCAATTCCTGGTCGATACAGACAGAGCACAAACATTTTCAGATTTTCTTCAAACACAGCTGAAAACTCAATAACACTTTCAATACTCATATCACATATAGTCTTATCACTTCTAAACATGCTATTTTCTTTACAATAGATGCAGACACCTCCATGTTTCATTTCCCTTCTTGCATAAAAAGACACCAAACTGTACCCATTAATCTTAATGAATGGAGCTTCCTCTTCATATAACCAGTGTTCACTGAATAGGAGTACTTGAGGCTTGCACGCTAATTCATTTAAGAGACATTCAATTTCTAGAGTCTTGCTCCTCAATGATTGAATGTTTTGATGTATAATTGTAAATTTATGATCGCTATATTGGTTGTTTGACAAGTTTATGGTTTTTGTTTGCTATATTTCTGTACATTTATTATAATTAACCCTCTCTTTTTGCCAACTAACTTGCCTTTTATAACTTGGGCACTCCAGATCAAAAACGTTATGGTCATATTTAATTCCCTCAAGTTTTAAAACAGTAGCTGCGTGCTTACAGTTAGTGCATTCGAACTGCTGGCTTTTACATTCCTCTTTTTTGTGGTTTAAGTTGCACAATGGACACACTACAGATGCTCTACAATTTTCAGCCCGATGTCCATACCGCCAACATTTGAAGCATCTTAAAATACTGACAAACTCGAAAAACTTATATGAACTCCATCCTATATATACTTTGTTCTTATTTTTATTTAAATAATTGAATTGCTCAGGTGTTAGTTCCATTATTAAATGACATTGAGATTTATTTTTCCTACTTTGAACTTTACGTACTATTTTTGTGTTGCCTACAAGACAGTCCGGAAGGTTTTGCTTTCCAAATTTTTTTACAAACTCGTCTTCCTCTCCTGCCTCGCTAATGTTGACATTAATAATTTTAATTTTAGGTGCTGAAAATTTTCCTAAAGTGACTTCGTATTTATCTCCCAGTTCATTTTTCGCTTGAGTTTTTAAAACCTCTCTGTCCTGTTCATCCTCACAGTGTATAACAACACGACCTTGCGATACTTCTTTTATTTTTTTAACTGATACTGAAGGAATCACTTTTTGTGTCAATTCTGTTTTTGTCTTCTTACTATCTTGATTGGCATTTTTAGGTTTGATGATTAATGGTTCTAATTTATTTTTTTCATTTGTAACTGCACTCGCATAGGATTTTATGATTGGCACATTTCCACTTTCAATTAAATTAATTAACTTCTCCGTTTTTTTAATAACTTCTTCCACTTTCACTGTATGGTCGTCGTTTGACGATTTGTTTAGCTTTTTTATTACTGTGGCCAAGCATCCGTCACAAAACCAAAAAACGTTTTCGCATTCTTGTTTAATTTTAAACAATGTTTCTTTCACTTTGGCACATCCGATGTGATACAAATGTTTGCATGAATTACATTCAATATATTTTACATGTACTATAAAATTATCGCAGCATTGAGCACAAAGACGTGTGCCCGGTGCCATGGTCGACGAACGAAATATATTTCTAACTGACTATTAGTCAATAATTTCTATGATATTTAAACTTACCTACTATCTTCATTTGTATAACCCTATTGCGATGCAATCCATACCATCTCTCTCTCTCTACCCCCTTCTCTCTCTGAATCTTTCTCTTTCTCTCTTTTTCTCTCACTCTTTCTTTCTTTCTCGTGGTCTCCCTCTTTCTAGCTTTTTCTCTCTCTCTCTCTCTCTTTCTCTCTATTTCTCCCTCTCACTCTCTCTGGTTTTGTAGCAGCATCCAAAAATAAAGTTAAAAAAAGTGCAGGCAATTATTGAATATTACAGTAATAACATATGATGGGTGGAGCAATCCCACAATATAAATGCAACATAATTAATGTAATGAATAATATGTATTTATATTATTTATACACAGTATTTGTAACTATTTTGAGTGTCAATGGACTTTTTCAATATTGTTTTGATTGGTTGCAACGTCATAATGAATCACTTAATTATATTCTAAAAAGGACATCATAAAGCTTATGGCAACAGAAGTAGGAAACAGAAAAGAAATATGTTCACTTGAGTATTACATTATAAAGTTATTAAAATTATGAAACCTGCATAAAGAAATCGCATTTAAAACATATGGACTATTCTGTATAACATTTTTTTCCACAATTTTTAGAATTTCTCTACATAACAATATATCCACTAAATATGTCACCTAAACTACAACTACTTATGAATAACTTTAACAATTTTATTCAACATTTTATTGACCCATTCCATTTAAGCGTATATTTCAATCTCTATATATTTACAACTGTATATAGGCCACCCTATATATGCAACTGCCAACCTATATAACAACGTTTTCAACAATTTTTGAACCATCTTGTATAACTATAACTCTAGTTTACCTTATATTGCAAGCACCCTGCAAGTAATGCTGCTTATTCGTCACCCAGTATTATTTATTTGTTTATCAGTTTTGAACCACCTAGTATCAGTACAACTCCACTGCACAAAATATTTCAACCACCCTGCTTATGGGCTATCCAATATAAATTTTTAGGCGATAAGCACAACTCCACCCTATCCTGTCTATGCAAGCATATGCTTACAGCATATAACAATTTTTCTTGCCATTTATTGAACAAACCTGTATAAGTATAATCCTCTCCACACTTGTGGGTCATTCAGTATAACATTTTTAACCACCCTTTATAACTATATTTAATTAATTGCATATACAGTATATTATTGTCCACACACACACCTGTATAAATGTAGTTCTAGCCCGCTTTAGTGATGCTATATATGCAACTACTTGTGAAATATCAGATAAAAATATTTATTGAACATTTTTTAACCTCCCTGTAAACTATAATTGCACTCAACCCTATATTTCAACGTCACTGTTATACACAACTTATAGTAGGTCACCCTGCATAATATTTTTTACTATGAATTTCTTTAATTAGCTTGTATAGCTTTAGAAACTGACTGAGTCAAATTAGTGCTCCCATTTCACACAGCCTGATTTCTCGCCTGACCTGACTAAATTGACCCAACGACCTGATCAAATTGGAGTAAAGTAAAAAAACACCGTTAAAGTAAAGCCGGTTCAGCAGTAAATTGAAAATTACTTTCGTTTTTGAACTCCTTATAAATTAAGGTTATGGTTACCCATTGGATTCCTCAGAGTCGATATTTTTTTAAATCAAAAAAATAATAGTAGGATGAAACCTATTGAAAAAGGAAGAGAATACAACAACATTAAAAGAAAAAATAATTTACGGTCGATCTGAGGGCAGGAAGTGAAGGGGGTCAGCTTTTAAGGAAAAAAAAACGGTTTCCGATTTCCAAAAAAACTACAAGTCCTATGAATAAAAGTTAAAAGGCAAAGCTGTAATAAAAAGACCTATAACTTTTGTATTTACAATTTTTTCACCTAATCTCAAAATTTATGTGAAAAATTTAAAAAAAAGTTTTTGTTTTTTTATTTTTATCTTTTACAAAAAACACTAAATTTGGTGAAAAGTTACCTTTTTATGGCCCAAACACAATGTAATTTCTTTTTATTTAAAATATTTTATTTTTGAGCTTGTTTACTTAACATCCAAAAAGAACCCTAATTTTCAGTAGAAAATACTGGCATCAAAACATTTTTTTTAAGTCGGGTAGGCTTTTTGTTCGCTGAAATCTCTACTTTCTGATAGTGTAAAACATAAATATACATTACTGTGGTAAATGTTCATAGAACATTAAAAAACGTTAATGAAGTCAATATTTAATAAGATATCTACAATATTTTGAGAATCTTATAGAATTAAATGCCTATTTATTGCTATTTTAAGATTAGACTTATAAACCTGAGTGATCTACCGAAAATTTTATCTCATCAAAAAGTATTTCATTTAGAAGTGTGAAAGGGCTAAGAGGAACTGTACCCTAGGTAAGTTTTCACCTAATTTCGTGAATTTTTTATATTTTTTGTAAAAGATAAAAATAAAAAACCAATAACTTTTTTTAAAATTTTTCACATAAATTTTGAGGTTATGTGAAAAAAGTGTAGATACAAAAGTTGTAGATATTGTTATTACCATTTAACTTTCATTTTCATAGGACTTGTAGTTTTGCCGGAAATCGCGATAAACCGTTTTTTACCATTACCAACTCACCCCCGTCCACTTCCCGTTCTCAGATCGCCCGTAAATTATTTTTCCTTCCATTTTTGTTGTACTCTCTTCAAATTCCAATGTGAAACCCATTAGAAAAGGTTTTTTTTTCTGATTTCACCATTTTCAAAGCCTTCAACCCTGTTCTAACATTGATTATTCATGAATAAATGTTACTGCAATATGAGTATTGCATGCGTGCATATGCAACCAATTCATTTGTCACAGATTAATTTCATAGTAATTTTCTACTTTGGGACAAAAAACATTATTTAGAAAAAAGGAAATTTTTAGAAGGTTCGTATCTAAAATCACTTTAAATGTAATGCAATATTCGAAACAAGCTTCAAAACTTCTAGTACTTATCAAAGTCAAAACAGTTATTTTCTAAATTTGTAGGAAGCAATGGCGTGTATCTTCAAAATTGAATTCATAATCGCATACATTCCATTAACTAGTACATCGTCTAATCAAAACCCGTTCACGTCCCTGAGGGCAGATGTTTGTAACTTTTGTCGATTTCTCTTCTGGTTGGACTGTCAAACGATACGAAAACAAGACAAACCTACTTTGTTCGCTTGCCAAGAAATGATTTTAATTAGTAGTTGACTTCCAACCACGAATAAAACGACAAATAAACAGCATCCTGTTTAAATGTTGGTACTGGGTTGCATTCTGTGTGCAGAAAGCCACATGTATAAAATAGCGAACTTGATGATATTCGATCAATACTCCGACTGTGAAAATTTCCTTTTTGTTTCCAAACTTGTAAAATGAGTAAGTTTTCTGTTGCAATATGTTCTTCATTTTGTAGAGAAAACACCACTGGTGCTTATGGAAAGGTTCTAGTATGTTCAAAATTTAACATAATGCTGTTTCTTTTACAGTCTTGCATAAATCATAAATATCTAGTCATATATAGTTTATTTATTCGTATACTACTTTAAATACCAGTATAAATCAGAGAATAATTATTGACAAGTGAAATTTTCACAAGGATATACACAGGTTGTAAATGGAAACCGAAAAACAATTAAAATTAATGGTTTTATATTATGTATTTAATAAAATATTCTATTTATTCTATAGTATATGTGGTCAGGCATTGATAAAATTTGTATTCAATTTGTAATATTAATTACATACATCCATAATATATACATATGTGTATTTTCTGACAAATAAATATCTCGTTTGTTATCTAAAAGTTAATAATATAAAATTAACTGTATGCTCATTATTTGCTGAAAAATATCATATTAATTCTAGCAATTCTTCTCGAACATCCCAATTTTTCAATCGTATGATGATGGTCAGTTTAAATCTTTATATTGGTCCTGTAACGTAGTTACGTAGGCTAGAGAATTTCTGGATCTCAAAACTATGAACAAACAATTTAATCATAGATTTCTGTGAATATAATACAACAGTATTATACATTTTTGCAATTAGTAGTAGTACTGTAATAAGGAGTGTTCTCTATTTATTCCTACATTTATTAGGCGCATTTTTGTTTGAATCTATTCCACGTATTTTTTGTTACTAAAATCAACAAAGTTACAGATGCAATAAAAGAAAATTTCAATAAGAAAGTTAAGTGATATAAAATGGAAGGCACATTGAATTAGCTGCTAATACTGGCAGTCATAAGGATTCTACTTGCTCGTTGCTCCTCAGTTTCGTTAGCTTTGGAGTTATGGGTATCAGGTGGTAATGTGTTTTGACTTTGTTCGTTCCATTCAGATAATTTGTATCTAGTCATTTGCAGCAAATTTTTTTCTAAATTTTAAGCTCTGGAAAATAAGTTTTCTACGTTTTAGTATTGAAGTCACTGGCATTGAAACTCTTGAAGGGGCGAACACCTCGAAGGCCCTCTTCTTGGATACCCCGTGATTCTAGTAGTAGTTGGATATCGTCTATAAACGCATTGAGTCTGTCCAACATACATTCTTTAAATATTTTAGAAATAGTGAAATTTGCCTATAATTATTATTATCTTCTAACATAGAATATCTTTTATGTGTGGAAATAACTTTTGCTATTGCTAATGTTCCTGGGCATGTATAGATTGCTCAATGTATAGTTAATTAGATGGACCTGTAGACTTGGAAGTTCACATTTACAGTTTACAGGGTAATTCGTGCCGTCCACTTGCATTAAGAAATTCCTTAATGTGTTTTTGCTCTGTTCAGTTCATACCTCTAGTTATGTAACTTTCTGTTAATATTCAAAATGGTTTATTTCTCAATTTTCATTGATGTGTATACGTTTGAAAATGACGCGCAAGCCTCGAAACTAGTCACTTATTGTGCATAAATTCAGTGATAGAAAACAAAGAAATTAGTTTCATTTGTCATAATTATTAATATAATCTAAGATTGTAATGTCTAAGTAATTCTTGGGAAATACCACCACAGTTAAGAAAATTGCTGTATATTCCAAACGTTTTGGGGGTCTAGGTCAGACCCCGTTGTCAATGGTTAAGATACTATGAATAAAAAAGGCACAATTCTAAGATGTAAAATTAAAATATTTGACAATATGTATTATTATTCTTAACTGTGGTGTTATTTCCCAAGAAGTACATAAACATTAAAAAATATGCCACAAAGATCATTCAGAAAACGCCACGATTTTAATTTCGGTATAAAATCAAAAATTAATTTTCTATAGCTTGACTTATATTTACTATTTACAAATACACTATCTATTAAATTTAGAGTATTTCATTACAATATACATCGGGTGTTCAAAACCACCCGTCCAATATGATGCCTTCACCTATTTAATTAAAAAGCTCACGAGTATCCATATTCTATCGATTGGACGCAAAATATACTTCCGGTTTAAACAGGAAGTAGCTTAAATAGACCGGAAGTAAAATTTTTCAAATCCAACATGCATATTTTTATCACTGATTCGGATTCTACATTGATAGACAGCTGTTATAAGAATTTTTTTGAAAAAATGTATTTTTATTCCTCTGAAATGCCTCCGAATAAAACAGCTTTATATACTCAACAAACAAAACACGACTTTAACCAAGAGTATGAACTCTTCTTCCGAGAATACTTGAAATAAAACAATAATCACTTCCAGTTCCTTCCGGAAGTGTGAAAATTCTAACCTGAAAACGTTTTTCTTGATGAGCGAGAAATGTACTTTCCAAACTTGGATTCGGACTCTATTAGAAGTAAGCATGGTAAGCCAGAATACTTTGTCTCTAGATATGGTCTGTCCTTGAATTTGAAAAAACGAAATTCTGAGACCATTTTTCCACTTCCGATTGGTACCGGAAGCGAGTATTCTGCGTTGCTATGCATACTTCTATATAGAGTCCGAATCCAAGTTTGGAATGTACATATCTCGCTCAAGAAAAAAGTACTTCCGGTTAAAATTGTGATTATTGCTTTATTTCAAGTGTTCTCGGACAAAGAGTGCTTACTCTTGGCTACTTTAGTCTGTGTCTGGTTTTGCATAAAAAGCTGTTTTATATACGATACAAATTTCTAACAAGAGATGCGATAAAATATGCATGTTCCATTTGAAAAAATTACCTTCCGGTCTATTTAAGCCCCTGTCAGCTTAAACCCGAAATTTATTTTGCATCCAATCGATAGAGCATACCCCTTTTACGTATGGATATGCCGTCAGTTAAAAAAAAGTGTTGGTGTCATCTAATTGGTCTTGAAAATCGTATATATTGTTATATAGTTCGTGGGTTCAATTTAAAATTATAAAACTAATATTCACTTTTACATTTCTAGAACCTTTATTTACATCAAATTATACAGAACAGCTGATTCAAATCACAATAACATTTCGACATATAAACTCTGCGCTGTACTAACTAACTTCCGATCGTGGGCTGCTTCCTTTTAAAACCAGCATGAAAAATTCTCTTATAATTAATCATCAACTCCACAGCCGCTGAGCCATTTCGAGAACATTTTTTATATTAGAAGCGATCGGTGTCGTACTGAAATGAAACAGGGTCGGCTTTGGTAAATTTCGTAACAATGTATATATATATATATATATATATATATATATATATATATAATGTAAGAAAGGTTTCGGGAAGCAGCCTTTTATGAGCGATTTTATAAAGAAGTGAAATACCTACACTTTTACTTTGCGAAAGCTTTCGAAATACTTTATTTCTTCGTCAGTCTTTTGACTACAAACAAAATTTATTATTATAATATGCGAGATAATTTCTTAAATACTTACAGTAAATTGTGATTGTAATTTGAAAAAGAGCACAAACGTAGGAATTATGAAATTAATAAATTAGATTTAACAAAATTTTTTGAGTGACATTGATAGCAAAACTGGAAATGAAGTTATAATCAAAAATAACATTACTATGGTGAGTAGAATAATGTATTGTTACTATGTAACTTAATTGTTGAATACTAAAAATGAATTTTTCTTGTCGATGTCTAAAAGATTGCAACAAATGTTATTCAAATTCTGGATATTTGTTTTTTTATTAATATTATTCGGATAATAGTTAATAAATACCATCTCTAAAAAATTTCTTTTGTAATAATTTTGTTCACATGCCAGAACTAAAGCGTTGTTAAAATTTATAGTGTGTGAATTTTGAATACAATGAGTGGCAATAGCACAACTTTCTTTTCCTAATCTGATATCGCTTTTATTTGAGATCATTCTACTTTTTAGAGTTCTTGAGGTCTGTCCAATATATGTTGCATCACAATTAATACAATCTATTTTATATACATATTAGATTTCAATTCTTTTGGTATCTTATCTTTTGTTTTGCTAAAAAGATGATTTACTATTTTGATTGATAGATCTTTAATATATGGAATTGAAATATGATGAAGATTGACGTTGTTATTGAAATTGTTGCTGTTTTCAACTAATTTTATTATCATACACACTGGAATTCAATTGTTCAACACACAAATATTAATAAAACAAAATTTCTTGAACTTATAAGATTTGTTTTTGATTCAAAGTATTTTATATTTAATAACATATACTACCAACAAATTTTCGGATCTCCTATGGGATCAAAACTGTCTCCAATAATTTCTCAATATATTATGGATGATCTCATTAATAACTGTCTCTCTAAATTGTCTTTTAATATACCATTCTTCAAAAACTACGTTTATGATATTATATGTGCCATCCCCATTGGATCAAGTAATGACTTTTGCAAGTATTTAACAACTATAATGACCATATCTAATTTACATTACAAGAAGAGGATGAAGAATCTAGTATTCCATTCCTAGACACTAAAATTATTCGAGATAGTAACAATATAATTAAATTAGACTTGTACATCAAACCAACAAGTTCTGGTAGATTTTTAATTATTATTCTCATCAACCAATGAAAATCAAATATAACTTAATTGAAACTATGAAACAAAGAATTTGCAAAATTACTCACCCAACTTTTATTAATAAAAACTCAAAATTATTATATAACATCTTTTTAAATAATTCCTACCCTCCGCAATTTATTAACAAAATTCTATATAACAATTCCAATAACAAAGTCAATCTTCATCATATTTCAATTCCGTATATTAAAGATCAACTAAAATCAGTAAAATTTAAAAAAAAACGAATCTAGTATTTTAATAACTTATAAGTCAATCAAAACAGGAAATCATCTTTTTAGCCAAACAAAAGATAAGATACCAAAAGAATTGAAATCTAATATTGTATATAAAATAGATTGTATTAATTGTGATGCAACGTATATTGGACAGACCTCAAGAACTCTAAAAAGTAGAATGATCTCACATAAAAGCGATATCAGAAAGCCCTTGAACCCGCTGCATGTGATATGGATACAGCAATTGTTCCCGTAATGTTCTATGAACAAAAGTGTGAGAAATTTGCAGCTCACTTATATGGGTTGATGTCGATAAGGTCTAGTATTTGATCCTCAGCAGCTAAGATACGATTATGTCGCTGTTGTCCGCGATTGTTTATTTGTGGTATTATACTACCTGTTTCCAGAAGCCTCTGCGAAACAGCTACGAATGTCCTAGCATTGGGCAGGCGTCTGTTTGGAAACCTTTCCCTGTATAACATTCTTGCTTTTCTGCAATTACGTCTGCTTTCCCCATAAATTAAGAGCATGTCATGTCTTTCCCTAATTGTATAATCGGCCATTATTTATCACAAATAAATACTGTCGCACTATTCTTAATTTTCGAACTTACACACTAATCACAACCGATTTTATTTATTAAAAAAATATATTAAATGGAAAGCAAATCACGAAGTCTACATCAAATAGATATCATTCAAATCACTTTACCGTTTATCTATTCTTATTTATAAGAATCGAAATCGCAAAAAACAATCGTAACTCTCAGTCGTCGTTAAAGTAAAAAATGTAGTAAATAAGTTGGTCTGTATGCCACTTTGCCATATCTATTCGGAGAAACTTACACTAAATTATAAAAGCATATTTTGAGTTTAAATAATCAATTTTCATTTTGAATGTGGCTATTAAAGATGTATAAGCTATTGAGTATTTACATATTTAGATTTACCGACATTTTGAAATCGAAATTATTGTATTATTCACTGTAGCAAGGGCTACATAAAATCTAATTTTATGTGTTCTTTTTGGCAAAACTATAATTTATTTTAGAAAATGTTATAAAGCTTTTTGATTTGTTTTTGCCTGAAGTATTGTTCTTCAAAATCTTTGCACTCAAACCGTTTACACCCTATATATATATATATATATATATATATATATAATATTGTTTTTGTCACAATTGGAGTTTTGGATTTATTTAAAAAAACAGTCAAAGGAACTCTAAATTTATTTCCCTAATTTTATGTACACTCAGAAATTTACAATTTATCTTGAACACCTGTGTTTACTAAACTGCGACTGAATACTGAATGAATCCTTCTGTCAGATCTCCGTATTTATATATTTCTTTTCGGAATACTCCAGAAGATCAAAGAGCCGCCGATAAATTTCATTTATGGACTAGAATCCTTCGAGAACTTGATCAAAGCCAGCCGCCGACCTTTATGCGCCAGACGAACATCATTTCGATATCGGATGACTGCCGATTCCACGAATTATCGGATGAATACTCGTCACAAAACATTATTTCAGATTTTGCCTATGATGCTGGTGAATTTGAAGTATCGGAAGTTATGTATTGGTGCATAATACCAACCCTCTATGGGTTAGTGAAATCATATTATAATTTGATAGCAGATTTCGAAATATTCGAAAACAAGATTGTCGAGTCGTCAGTGTTTGAAACCATTGGAACAGATGTAACAAGCAATTGCTGTCATCTTCGCGGTTTCATAACTTAATTCACTTACTTACATAACCCAAAACTTCCAGCAGCAAACGACAAACAAATGTCGACACTGATAGCTCAGCTCAGTAACAAATGTCGCCTCTACCGCTCCGCGCCAAGAAGTCTCTAAACTTTTGCAGACAACTTGATCCGTTCCTCGAAGGAATTGGCAAAGGCACTGCATCGCAAGAACCGAACAGATTGAGAAACTTTCACTAAAACAAACCAAATCAAACTATTCACTCGAGTCAAGTATGAGTGCAGAAGTTTTGTGCACTGGAACAAATGAATCAATTTGTTACTTCAGACTTTCAACTTTCATTAAGGCGTTACTACGTATTACTTCCTTAGTAATGAAATAACCTCTGTTTCTTGGGTTAGCTTGATTTATGAACTTTGGTTTTTGATTTATAAAATTATACACCTTATGGTCAATTGTTTCTATATAGTGCGAAAACGTTACGATTAAATTAGGTACTATCGCTTATTTATAACGTTAATTAGATTTATTAGAAATACAACAATATTGTGTAATTTCGTCTTACTTTGAAATTATTTGTGTAACCATAGCGGCAAGAAATCGCTTCTCCGTTTATTGTTACTCGTATAAGACTCCTACTGTCCCTAGAGACCTTAGACAATGTCTCATATAACTCGTTTTAAGTTGGTATTTTATGCAATTGTTTTTTCTTTGGTTAGTATTTCGAATAAAACCAGCGACCTTGTGACGTGATGTCTTAGGCCCGCTTAGGTGTTGTTGTGACGCTATATCTGTTCACAGTTGAAGAGTTTTTCTGGTTTTGTTCCATATGATTAATGTAATATTGGTAACAACTCAATTAAAAAAGGTTACGATACAAATATTAGCAGCCACTTTGTAACGTATGCTTTCGGATACATCTATGGAGCAATCCTTTATTAATGCTTTTAGGGTTATCCTTATAGTGATCCTGTTACATGTTCGCTTCTTATTTCTTTACAATGCGCCTTCGTTGACTTTTTGGGACTAGGTTATGCCTATTGTTCTTCTTGTTGTTCTTGTGTCATATTTGGGCGTACCTCTGATCTCTTAGCATCCCTGAGACACCACTGAGAGATATTTCTTGCCCTCCAAACGCCTCGATGTTTCTACTGAAAAAACCTCTAAAACAACACGAAACGATTGACAACGACTCCAGACTCGGAGTTGAAACGTCTCCATACACAGATAAGTATTACACAATATACAATACATTACTTATATACAGGGATACTGATTGATCATTTTATAGACATCTCTTTCTCTCAGAAAAACTGTGAGGAAGAATCTCTGTACACACAGCCAGAAATCCGGGCAATTTTACGAAATTGCCATACTACACTTTGTTCTACATATACAATTTTTAAATACTTATCTGTTACAGGAAAAAAAATGGAGGAGATAAAACCCAATGAACAGACAAAATAATTCAAAACCTCCTAAACAATCTTTTCGAAATTACTTAAAAACTTTTATACCGACTTTCTTAAACAGTACAGCTTTGGTGGAGTTGCTGGTATTAACAAAAATATGTAAATGTTTCTGTTCGGACCATGGGTATTAAATTGAAAAGAAATTGGATTAGTTTCAAGGGATCATAGTTGTATTGTTTTTTAGAAAATGACGTTCTTATATTGTAAGATGGTGAAGGCGCTAGTATTAAAATATGAAAAATTTTCTGTTCGAAAATTGGTATACAATAAATTTAAAAGTAATTGGAATCAAAATAAATGTGAGTTAATCAACATCAAGGTGAAGTTTTTCAATCACTCTGTATATACAGTGTGTCTTCATAAATCAAACGTATTTCTTTATTAACAATTTTAAGAGATAAAGTTAATCTTCATAAACTTATTTGCATGGTCTAGAGTCTAGACGTATACTGTAATCATTCCATTTCACTTCAACAAATAGGATTTTTTCCTAAAAGTGAAGTTCCTTTATATTAGTTAATATTAAATTGGTTATTAAATAGAAATGATTAGAATAAAAAACTGAATTTAATTCTGGCATTGAACCAAAAACTGTATAATAAGTATTTATGTAACTTTTGCAACTAGATACTAGGTTTCAGAAAATATATTAATTTTGTTTAAAAGTGAGGAAACAAAGTTTATTAGAATTGAAAACTGCATCCAATTATGCTGTTACTAACAATTGTAACAAATTGAAAGTAAATCGGAATGAAATGGAAATAAATGTCAGGTAATCAACTTCAAGATGGAGGTTCGTTCGTATGAATATTATTTACACAAAAATTGTTCTTCATTAAACAATTTACATGCTCAGGAGCGTATACTAAAATCACTACATGTTACTTTTGCAACTGTATACGAGGTTAGTTTAAAAGCAAAATACCTTTATTTTTGATAATATCTAAAATTCTTATTAAACAAGTGTAATTACAATTATTATAAAATGCTTCTAATTATGCCACATTACTAAAAATTGCATATTAAATATTCATGTCACTTTTTCAAATTATTTACTAGGTTTGACAAGGAATATAACTTTTGTTTAAGTTAAGTACCTTTATTTTCAATAACAACTCAAATTATTATCAAACAAAGTTTACTAGAAATGAAAAGTGCGTCCTATATATTATGCTATATCACTTAAAACTGTACAATGGCTTATTATAAGATTCCGCGGTGAAGAGAGTATTAAATGAATATCAATTTAATTAACAGACCTAAAGAATGATGATACTCAAATCGTCTACAACAAGTTGAAATCATATGCCAAATACATAATACTTAAATATATTTAGAAAATAAGTTATTCTATTGAATAGTAATCTAGGTTCGTCAAACTAATAAATGGCGCTTAAAAGTAAAAGACTATATTTTAGGCAACAACGAAAACGTTATTTAGATTTGAAAACTGCATCTAATTAAGCCATTACATCACTAAAAATTGTAAAATAAATACATTTAAAGAAAAAAAACCGACTTCAAAATAATTAACTTAATTAAAAAGCATGAAATACTCCAATAATTAAATATTTTTTTCAGAAGTCGGTGCCAAGCTAAAGTGAAAATAATTTGGGAAGTACATTTAGAAGTTGTACTTCGCAACTTCGCTGTTCAACTTGGCACCGACCTCAGAAAATGTATTTAATTGTTTCAGTAAAAAAATATTAAATGCTTTTTAGTTAAGTTATTTTTTTTCGGTTTTCGTTTTTTTTAATGTATTTATTACTTTATTTGTCATTATGCCCACTTTAGAAGAGGAAACCCTATGTATACTATTTATAAAAATTTGGAGATTTTGATAATGTAACGCCATCTTAAGTTAACGCGCTTTTAAGAAACACAGAAGAGTTATTCACTCCTTCTTTAGCTCTTGATTGCATATTCAAAAAATGTGAAGATATTTTGTTTATCAACATAGTTATACAATTCACTGTTAGGTATGTTTGGTTAGAGTATTTTATACCTTCTACTTGGATCTAGCCTCGTGTCTATTTTTATAGCAAACGTAATTATCATACATCCTTCAAATAGATTATGACTAAACATAAATCAATGTATTGAGCTTTGCAACATCATAATTTCACGTCAAAATCCTAGCGGAACACCTACGGGTTTGATGCGTGGCTGTAGTTTGACTCCCTTTCGAAGAACCTATTACCAGAAACGGAAGTAATCCGCGTAGTGTTACACAACTTACGATTAAGTTTTCGCGTAACTTTTCTTCGTGTATTAGAAAAGTAAGTTTCAAGTTCTCGATAAATACAATATGCATCTTGTAGATGGCGTGGCATGGCAAATGCAAAGCAGAAGTCAAATAACGGAAGCAATAAAGAATGCAAATTTCCAAGTTGCCGAACTCAAATTAAAGTCATCATTATTTGACTTTTTTTTGCTATTTGCTTTTGCTTCCGTTTTCTATTCCCAGCAAGCGACTTTACCTTTAATGAAAGTTCTCAAACTCGATCTGATCAGTTCCGAACAGTTCGGAACGAATCTGACAGTTATTTATTATCGGCGTTCGGTCGCCGAGACTAAAATTAGACGCAGATTGTTTATTACACTTCCGACAAGTTTTCTTATTTACAAATGGTTTCGGATTTTTCTTTATTAATGCAATCTTCGGGTGACATTTTACGATACAATTAAGAAATGTAATGGGAGTTGTTCACGAACAATTTTTGTAATTCAGTTTTTTTGCGAATCGGTATTTGCTCGACCTCAAGTAAATTTACTTTTGTGAGTTTATCGATAATAACGTGATGGTGAGAATGTCAAAGCTATTGGATTTATTATTGTTTTTAATTTGTTTACTTATTTAAGGACTGCGATTTATTCATTCTATTTATACAGGGCTTTCATTTCAAAACTAGCCACCCTAAATAACTTTTAGAATAATTAAAACAATGACAAAAAATCCGTTAATTTACGGGGGACACATTTTACCCTGCAGTTTTAATCTCTAAGCGAGGACAAATATCACTTCTAAAGCTTTAAATACAAAAATGTATCATGTGATATCTCTTTTAAGAGGTTTTTTTTGACAATCTTTTGACACATCATTTTTTTATTATATTTGATTATACTTTACAGAGTAATGACCTAGAAATCGTAAAAAATTGAAAATTTTGAATTGTTTCATAAATTTCAAGAAACTGGAAGTGTGTGCAATAAAATTGTCAAGAATTGTAGACTCTTAACTGATGCTGCTGTAATTTTGTCATGGAATCTCAAACATCAGTACCAGAAGTCTCCGGGTTAACAAATATTTCTGTGTGAACAAAACGTTACGCCTAAATAAATTCTGTCCCTACAAAATACAGCTTTTACAACAGTTTGCTGAGGATGATTATGACAGAAGGTTAGCATTTTGCGAATTAATGACTGAAAGGGCAAATACAGACGCTAATTTTATTAAAAATATTTGTTTTTTCCACCGAAGAAGAATTTTTATAAATGGATTTGTTATTAAACATAATTGTAGATACTGGGACCATACCAATCCACACGTTTTTCTGAAAAAGCACATCCAACATTCTCAGAAAATCGACTTATGGGAATTCTCGGAAATAACATTATTGGCCCTTTATTCGTTTAAGAAAACTTAATTGCTGAAAATGTGATAATTTCCCTTATAACCGAATCTTTAGAAAACCAAATCAAAATCAGGATGGAACTTTGTTGCTAAACGAAGAAAACCTATTTTTTGAACAAGACTAAGTATCTCCACATTATGCTGTGCCTGAACGCTATTGGCTTAATGAGACTTTTTCAGATAAATGGATTAGAAGAAGGGCTCAAGATCATCTAACTTCCTTTGACTTTTTTTATGAGAACACCTAAAAACTGTGTTGTATAAAACTCAACTTTGCATTATTCTTGAACTTAGACGTAGAATAGTGGAGAAGTGTTAGCGGATTACCAACAATGGCGGACATTTTGAACATCTAATTTAAGTTCATGGTAATTCTAACTATAATATAATATTAATAATGTAAATACAATGTAAATAATAATTATTTTAATTTGAAAGTTTAAAATGGCAATACTCTGCAAAAAATATAAAAAATTATAAAATAATGTGTCCACAGATTGGCAAAAAAGAAACCTCTAAAAAGAAATATGTATTACATGATACCACTTTGTATTTAAACTTTTAGAAGTGATATTCACCCCTGCTTAGGGGTTGCACCGTGTTTTTGTTTCTCTATTTGTTTTAAATATATTTTAAAAGTTATTTTGGGTGGCTAATTTTGGAATGAAAGCCCTACATATAGAAAATTAAATGCTGACGGTTTCAAAACGTGATCTGAAGTAACAAAAAAATTGGAATAACTTTTTTAGATCTTGTTGATTGGGTTTATGATCTCGTCTTGGCGTTGTTCAGTATTGTACCCAAAGATTATAAGATTATGTTATTAATTTTATAGTACACCTGTCAGAATATTGTTTTGGTTTATAACAATCAGTGTAAAACAATTATTTTCTAATCTTTTTGTCGCAGGCCTTTAGTAACTTCACATGTATCGGGTTATGTAACTGATCCTTGTAAGTCATTTTAGCCCATTTCTAATTATTATAGGAATTAAACTGTGGATGATAATACAATAATTTGGTATCATGAAGATCATCTGTTATACGGGGTTAATGTAAATAAATAAAATAGTGGAATAGCGACGAACATAAGTTTATTTGTGTTACGTACAGTCCTTGTAATAAGGAATCTTGTATGACGATGGATGTATTGAATAATTGCAATATTATAGAAATATACGGATAATCCTAAAGATAAACTTGCTTATTTTAAGAAGTCGGGAATTTATGAAATCAAATGTAACGATTGTGATTTAAAGTATTGTGGACAGACACTCAAGTCTATAAGTACCCGTTTTAAAATACATATTGCCCATTTGAAATACGGAAGAGTTAATAAATAAATCTAGTGTTGCACTTCATATTTTCGAACATAACCACTTCATAGATTCAACTTCTTTAAAATTAGGAAAACATGTAAATAATGTTATGGAACTGGAAGAAAGTATTAGTGATTTATAAAAATAATTAACTAATGAACTGGGACAAGGGTTCTATCCTATACAGCTCATACAGCTCATTGTGTAGTTTACTTTGTAAGAACCTATAAAAAGGTTTGATCTAATGCTGCAAAACTGTATTTTTATGCTAACTTAAATTTAAAGTTAGCATAGCTAATGTTTGTCGGTATTGGTTGGAGCAATACATTTTATTCTTGAGTAAAAAAATAACAACAAATTAGCAAGAATTTGAGGGGTAGGTGCCAATTGGCTATGCAAACTTACAACGAAGGTCATAAATGCATTATGAACAAAACAAACTATATGATGCTTTTACCACCAATATGTGTAGAAATTGACCAAGATATAAGTATATACTTAACAAATGCAGAAGACATAACTTTGCTATATTATTTTTGCTGCAGACCATACTTTATGTAATACTTATTAATAAAATCAAAGTAGAAAGTGTGAAATTGCGCCTAATCGATAACCAGTTTTAACAGAATAAAAGCTATTATTATTATTCATATGAGTTTTCCGTCCTCAAAACATATTTTACCAATAATTTCATTTATGTATTTTTCAGAAATCGTAGTTAGATAACCAATCAAAACAAATATTTACCTCCTGAATCATTAAAGAAAGTCGGATAACTACAGCTTGCGATAGGGCTCTTGGTGGTTCTATAAATCCCTCTAATAACGAATATTTGCGAAAATAGTATTTCTAGAACTCAACACAAATCCGAAAAATGGTTATTAAGACAGTTTTCTTACATAACAATAAATACAGGGTGTTTCTAAAATAGGAATCCAAACTTCTGTTGCGTATAGAACTCATTAAAATAGGCCAAAACGTCCTTATTATAATCTGCCCTAAAACGCACCCTTAGGAAGTTATATGCCTTTAAAAGGGCTCCAACAAAACTAAAATAAAATAAATAGAAAAAAAATATGGGTCTTAGATAACTTTTTACGTTTTTCGACTTGAAAATCATAAGCGTGCTATTTAGGTTGGTGAAGGTGGTTTTCGGACCGTAATTTTTTAATTCCAATTTTTTACACTAAATATTATCTTTGTCCAAATCGATATTTCCAATGGTTTTTGTGTAAATAAAGTTTGGTAATTACTCTTCTACTCTTTAAGTTATTAAGCCAGAAAAGCAAAAATCTGTTTACGATGGCAAATAAAAGACTGACGTTGCCACAATCTAATTACTAATTAATCAAGAGTTATATATTTTAACAAAACGATATTTATATGGTGCTGAATGTAAAAATGAACGACGGTAATTATATTAAAATGCTGCACTACTTAAACATTAACCATGAAATAATAAAAAATGTAGATGTTAGTTTAATGTTACGGAAACAAAATAATAATCAATTTAAAATTTTTGTTCGTCATAATTTTTAAGAATTTTCCTTGTCAGAAAATTAAATTAAAAATAAAATTGTTTGAAATAATTAAGTTGGCAAGCTGTGACAGAAAAAAAAGTGTTATAATATACGCGAAGAAGCATTAGCATATTATAATAATGCTAAGGCTGAGATGGTACAGTTTTTTCTCCAATTCAGCGAAACAAAGCCCAAATTCTACAAAACATGCTGTGAGGTTATCAGTGAAATTAAAGAACATGAAGTGTTATCTGAGTTAACTCTCACAGACTTGAAAAAAACTTGCAAAATAAGAAATACAAAAAACTTAGGAAACAATAGAACCACCAAAGCTACTGTAAATAAAAGCTGTCTCAAAGGCTCCCGTCCTAAAAATACTGATAGGCTCATCACGTGCACAAGTATCGATAAAAATGTTCTTTTACGAGCCGAACGTACTCCCTGTGAAAAATTAATACGACCCGCAACACAAAACACATGGTTTAGAAGGGAAAAGAGCCACCTTTGTCGCTTGTTGAAATAAATATTGAAAAGGAAGTTACTTTATATCGTTACGGCCTTTCATCCAACACACAGCAGTAGCGTCCATGTTGACCATTATTGCCATCATTCCAGCGCAGGATATAATGACCTTTATATTATTGCAACTGGACATCGTATGAATTAAATACCTTTTTTTCTGTTTTCCGAGGTTTTCAAATATTCAGTGCCAGGAGATTTCCTGATGACCTGAATATACGGCGTAATTACGTTCGGGAGATAAATTTCAACGTTAATTATCGTTTCAAAAATTTATTTCGGCTATAATAATGGATCTGCCTCGCTATAGCAAATAGATTGGAAATAATGATAAAACTGGGGTTGCTGAAACGCTGGTATTCCTTGTGTGCCGGTAATATATATGCTGTTTACCAGATACAATAAATAAGTATTCGTGTTGGAGATAAAAAGTGTTTAAAACATGTTTGAAGTAGGCTTCTACTTGCAAATGCCTGAATGGGCTTGTTAAATGAATATTTTCGTCAAATGACACCGTGACCATAGAAATCTATCATTGAGAAAAATGGCCAGAAATAGTCCATAGAGTAAATTTATATGCACATTATGCACATTACTATGCAATCTCAACAAATTGATTTAAATATTATTTAAAAAAGGGAAACTATATTTTAAATACCCAAAGCTCAATCATAAATTATTGGTGCATCTCAGCAAGCGTAATTCACTTTAGTTTTTAGTAGGAAAAACAGGCACGCTAGGATAAACGAGTAAGTACAGGTTTTGAATTTTTTATTTTTTCCATATATTACTTACTACTGGATTTATACCACAGAATATTAACCAAAAGAACTAAAAAGTTAAAAATAAATATAAAAACATAACATTAGACAATAAACAGCACATTAATGGATGTTAGATACCTACACACAAATTTAAACTATGTCAACAATAAAAGATACTCATTCTAGAGAAGTTAATCACCTAGCTATGTAATATATTTTTGAAGTCGGTGCCAAGAAAACATAAATTCTGTTTTGCTGACTTACATATTACGTCATCAAACTTGATTGTTGCTTAACACTGACTTTACTTTGTTTGTAATACTAAACACACCTTGTGTATAATAGCACCGTTTAGTAATTTAGAGCTTGACATGTGTGAGAGGGAAGGAACTGAGAGAGCACCGAACTGCATAGGCCAAACCGGAAACGCGGACTAGTGTAGTTAGCCTTAGCTAACCAGTACAAAGGGTGCGCTTGGTACAGCTCCATTGCAGGTATACGTTTCTATTTGTGGCAAACGTATGTCTGTTCTTGAGTATTCACTGTAACTCGACAAACTTGTTTATGTCGTTCGTCTTTAATATATGACGACTAGGTATGAATGATTTGGAATGGAACCTATAAGTATTCCCACAAATGGAATGACAAATGTCAAATGCTAACAATAAGTTTCATTTTTTAACCGACTTTTTTTTTCTTTTTTTTTGTATGTATGTTACTTGATTTCTTCTCCTGTGGTGAACCGTTTTGAATGAATATGGTCTTGTTTAATAGAGTATTTATCCGGATTGGTGAAACTTCAAATTTTGGAAAATAATTCTATTGGCAAAGTGATGAAATTTGTGAATGAACACATGCGTGCATAGAATTCGACCAATATCCTTAATATTTTAGTCGATTTTTCGATAACTCTTTATGGACGTGTATAGTTTTTTAACGTTTAATCTTTTAGGGAAGATCCCTAGGTGATCTCATATACTTTTCTGCGACGTGCAACTTGTATTTTTGCAGAAATCGCCAAAAATTCCAAAATTCTCATCAAAAATTTCATCAAAATGACATAACGGATATTCCCTCATAAATATTTTAATTCCAACGTACTAGTGCGGTAATTTTAGGCACTGGGAGTTTTAATTGCGAATTTGAAAATTTTCTATTTACATCTCAAGCATATAGGTACTAAAGTATAGTATTTTTGGCTCCTTAATTCAATGAGTACCAAGCTCGTTTCGTTTGTATACGAGGCAAATACCTATTTAAATGCAATTTTTTCCATTTTGGGAAGACGGTGCTTTTGCTTGTCACATTCTCCCGGCCTAATGAAAAATTCAGTGACAAGATATGTCAAACTTTAACTGCTATTTGGTGCGTTTATGTACAGGGTGTTTAGTTATATCAAACAAAATCACAAAGTAAAGTGATAGAAGGAGTTGCATTTATATGATGATTGAAATATAGGATGGAGTAGAATGATAGTGGTCCATAGGCAGCCGTATATACAGGATGGTTGGAATATAGGGTGGACTTGGCGTTTGGTGGTATAAAAATGTTGGAAGAAATGTGAAATTAAAATTATATAGGGTAATTAAAAAACTGTTATATGATGTGGACATAAGCAAATCATATACGGGATGACTGAAATATATGTTGGTGTTGAATTATTTTTTTACAGTGTGATTAAAAAACTATTTGTTTTATAGCCCATAAGAAGTTGCATAAAGTGTGGAGAGGAATTAATGTTACACAGGGCGATAATATAAAATGTTAAAAATGAAATAATTTATGGGGTAGCCCACAAGGTGTTATATACTATGGTTAAAATATAGGACGGATTTGACTCCGTAAATATGGGATGGATTCTACTCCGTCATATAGTTTACAAAAGGTAGCTAACAAATTTATGCTTGTCCGTAACCAGTCCTATGTACATGATGGTTGGTACATAGGGCGGAGTGGATTTATCTATAGTTATACAGAGTTGTCAAAAAAAGTTGAAAAAAGGTTACAAGGCGTGGTCCATAAGGCATAAATATATTTTGGGCTTATTATGTTAACGCGTACTAGTTCGTAAACATTTACCTGTCATTTAAATGAAAATGTATCATTGTGTAATGGTGAGGCTTTTGATGTTACCTGGTTCTGTCTATTAAGGTTATACATACAACATAAAAAATAAAGAATGAAAACTACCAGAGTTCAAAAAAACTAAAAAGTTGAAAATAAAACATTTAAAAAAATATATAACCGACTTCCACCTATAACTAAAAAGCTAAAAATAATTAAAACAAAACAAAACTCTAGCAAATAAATAACACATTCAATGTTGTTAGACACCTACCAGGAAGTAAAAAATGTAAATATTAAAAGGTGCTCATTCTGTACAAATTATAATTACCTACCAATCTAGTTAGATTTGGCACCGACTTCAAAATATACTAGATTGGTAGGTAATTAATTGGTACAGAATGAGCACCTTTTAATGTTTACATTTTTTACTCTATTTGAGTTGTCATTCCTTTGTACAAGAAGAGAGTATTCAATATCTCTGGCAGGTGAAGTAACCTGAAAATTTTATCGTGACATTCTGTCCTAGGAGTTAAGGGAGAACAGCAATTACACGGAACGGCTCCAGATTCGGAACCTCTGTGTACTGATTCTCTTGAAAATCCTAGATGTCGGTTTTACATCTCGCGTTTTCAAATCTAACGAAATGCATCAAATGCATAAGGAAGTGTTCGATAGGACATTCAATTGTGGGAAGCGCAACTAATGAAGGTTCCCTAACCAGAAACAATATATATTATATATATTGTCTTGAGTACAAAGGAATGACACACCTCGAAGAGAGTAATAAATTTTATTTATTTTTTTTATTAAATTTTATAAAAGGTAGAAATCAGAGTCGACTAAGCAACGCGGTATATCATAAATAGCTACTAAAAATTTGATTTTTTTTTGTATGTTAGTTTTATTTCTTTTGTTTACGATATTGTACCCGCAATTACACAATAAGTAAGTTATTAAACTTGATTACCCTGTATGTTGTTTACAATGATATTTAGAGCAGACAGAGTTCCACAATTAATATCGTTACTTGTAATAAACTATTTCAAAGTTCTTTATGTTGATGTTCCACATCGCGTCACTGAGAGAAATAAATCTGAAAAATGTTTTTCACAGTCGTCGTTCACAACTGTGCTCCCTTTGAAATATTCAAAATAATATACTACCCTTAAAGTTAATTCAGGAACACAGATACGCGAATGTGTACAAAATATATAACGTATATTTCGTTTTTTCTTCTTTTCGTAACATCCACATTGATGTATGATCGTCAGCTGACGGATACGCTCTTGTGAATATGCCGCCATCTATCCATCTGTCTCTGAGCAAAAGGACCTTTTCTTATATCCTTATAGACATACCAAGGACCTATCAAGTGACGCCTCGACTCAACTGAAAAAATGCGATTTATCCTCGTAAGGATGCGACGTCTTTTGACATTCCGGAATAAAAAGGGTTTTTGAAGATGTTTTTGAGTGTCTGACGCTGAATGTTGGGTTATCGTGAAATATTGTGAGGCTATCAGTCACGATAAAACTTTGTTTATATTTATATATATATATATATATATATATATATATACGGAGTTCTTCAGACGAAGTGGTACCATAGGTGGTTTGAGGAAACTAAACATGTGACAGATTTGATAATTTGGGTTTGTGAGTTTTGGAGTATGGTCTTTTTAGCTAAGAGATTTTTAACTATGAGTTACTTTAAGATATACAGGAAGTTGCCTATAACTTTATTATTTTAAATGGTATATGTTGTAAGCCGCTAGTTGGTGACATTCAACCATTATTAGTGTTATAAAATTTATTTTTACGCCGCCAAAGGAAAAAAAACTAAGAAACCTTCTAAATTAATCATTCCGATAAAAAACATCACGTAAATATACAACTGACTGAGATAATAAAAAAAAGGACTATCCTGAAATTTCGATGAGTATAAAAAGTAGCGGCCTCGAAAGATTTCTTGAAGAACGCTCCTACAACAGAGAAATAATCTTGGCATTCCAGTCTTTTCTGTATTGACTATAAATAGGACAGTTGTACATGTCGAGTAGTTTAGTTTAGTTTTATATTGCTGTGTGAATTGAATCGATAGAAGTCAATCAGCTCTAGTATTACTCATTGTTTGTAAACAAGTGGGTTTATTTTTGTGTAAATAAAGAGATACTGGCTTTGCCTTAGGTGTCATTATAGATTATGGAATGTAATGTAATTTATATAATTGTATATAATATTTATTTTAATATAGGTATTTTAATGGTATTTATTGGTATGCAATATATCTACAAATAAATATATTAATATTAATGTGGACATAAATAAAACCTTAGATATAATTGGACAACGGTACTACTGGGTAAATTTCTTCGAAGACGTCAGAGCTTGGTGCTGGAAATGTGAAACCTGTGCAGCCAGTAAGGTCTCGAAGACCCGGACCAAGGGCAGAATGCAGCAATACAATGTGGGTATCCCATTTGAGAGAATTGCCTTTGATGTCACCGGTCCATTTCGCGAGTCTGAGAGGGGGAACAAATATATTCTGGTCGCTATGGATTATTTCAGCAAATGTTCTGAGGCATATCCAATACACAATAAGGAGGCAACCACTGTGGCGACAATGCTGATAAAACAGTTATTCAGCAGATTGTCTTGTTGAAGTTACATTCAGACCAAGGGAGCAACTATGAATCAATGTATTCCAGAACGTCTGTACGATCCTGGGTTTCAAGAAAACTGCACCTTTGCCTCCACAGTCAGACGGAATGGTTTTTAAAAATTCAACAGGACCTTGGAACAACATCTATCCAAGTTCGTCAGCGATAACCAGCGTGATTGGGATGAGCACATCCCCCATTTACTGTTGACTTACCGCTCCGCACAGGATTGACCCCCCAAGGGAGCTGAGATTACCTTGTGATCTGGCTTTTGGCTCACCAGAAGAACCGCTCCAAGAAGTCAACGATTATGCCGACCAAATCCAACACAACATGCTAGCCCGAACACAGATGTTTGTCACCAGCGATCGAATGAATGATTTCAATGCCAATTTAGTCGGGTCTGGCTGTACAACCCCCAAAGGTAAGTCTCCAAAGCTCATACCAGCCTGGGATGGTCCATACGAGGTGGTCAAGAGGATCAATGACGTTGTCTATCGTATTCGCCGGAACCCAAGAGCTAAGATGAGGGTGGTTCAGTTGGATCTACCCGCTTCCTAGCATGGAGAGATATTTCCGTTTGGGACGATCAGAATTAAAGCAGTGTTATATTTTTACTCCGGCAAAGGAAAAAAATATATAAGAAACCTTCTAAATAAATCGCTCCATTAACAAACAATACGTAAACATACAAACGGCAGAGAACAAAAACGGACTATCCTGAAATTTCGATGAGTATAAAAAAGTGGAGGCCTCGAGAAATTTCTTATAGAACGCTCCTACAACAGTGAAATAATATTGGCATTACAATTTTTACAGAATTGCCTTACTACACTTTGTTCTATATATAAAATTTTTAAATTCTTATCTGTTGCAGGAAAAAATTTAGAGGAGAGAAAACCCAATGAACAAACAAAAATTCTAGATGTCGGTCTTACATCTCGCGCCTTCAGGTTTAACGAAATGCATCAAATGCATAATGAAGTGTTCGAGAGGACATTCAATTGTGGGAAGCGCAACTGATAAAGGTTCCCGACCATAAACAATATATATTTCTGTATTGACTATAAATAGGGCAGTTGTACATGTGGAGTTTAGTTTTGTTTTATATTGCTGTGTGAATTGAATTGATAGAAGTCAATCAGCTGGACTATTACTCATTGTTTGTAAATAAATACTGGAAAGTGAAAGTGAGTATAGTCTTATATTTATTTTGAACCCACAGAATATATTGCATTATGAACGAATATAATATTACTTAATAAAGTTAAAGAACTTCACGCAAAAAATGGCTAGTTGAAAAAGTCAAATAATATACTCCTGTGAACATCTAATTGATCATTAAGAATATAATTAGAAGGAGATCTTCCTTGATGTTCGTAAATAGTTTTAAGCATTTAAGAATTGTAGTGATTGGTTTAAAAAGAATAAAATGTCATATATTTGTTTTATCTAATTTAGCGAAGGTACCTTTGATCTGTCTGTACACAATGATTTAGTTGTCTATTGGTATCGTCTAATGTCAAAAATATGTATCCCAGCATTCCTACAATAGAAAGACTAACTTTAATGAGTAATATCCTGAAAATAGCGATAATAATACAGTAATAAAAAAATATATAAAAGAGCATTTTCGTTACGTTTTTGGCCAAAATTATTGCGTTCTGAAGTCATTATGGGCCAAATGGGACTCTCTAAGAGTAGAGAATAGAATGTTAATTCCCAACTGGTAGACCCAAAGAAAAAGGTATCCGCCGTCCTGACCGAAGTATATAATGGGATTACCGGAGGTCATCTGGGCGTGAGTAAAACCTTGGATTAAATTCGCCAACGGTAGTACTGGGTAAATTACTCAGAAGACTTCAAAGCTTCATTCCGGAAATGTGACACCTGTGCAGTCAGTAAGGGCCCGAAGACCTGGACCAAGGGCAGAATGTAGCAATGCAATGTGGGCGTCCTCATTAAGAGAATTGCCATTGATATCGCTGGTCCATTTCCCGAGTCTGAGAGGGGGAACAAATACATTCTGGTCGCAATGGATTACTTCAGCAAATGGCCTGAGGCGTATGCTATACCCAATCAGGCGGCAACCACTGTGCGACGGTGCTGGTATAACAGTTATTTCATCATGTTTGGTGTCCCGTTGGAGTTACATTCAGACCGAGGGCATAACTTTCAGTCCAATGTTATCCGGAAGGTCTGTACGATGCTGGGGAGCAAGAAAACGAGAACCACACAACTTATGATGAACACGTCCGTTAATTTAGATTATACAAAAGCAATTACGACTTTGCAAATCATTGTTTATAAAGAGGTCATAGGTACCTTCCGTAAATTAGATGAAACAAGTATAACATTTTAATAATTTTAAAGCAATAGCTACAACTCTTGAAAGCCTAGAAATATTTAAGAACATCAAGCATTCTTCTACTTCTAATTTTAATAATAATGGACAATTTTAATTTACACAGGGCCATACTATATTTGACTTTTGCAGCCGATATTCGAGGTTGTCTCAGTGCAACATTAGGTGCTCGCTAAATTGGACGTGAAGGTCCTGCTGTTTGGCCGCCCCGTTCAGCTGTTTTAAATCCATGAGTATTTATTTCTGAGGGTAAATGAATCCTTGTAACCAAGTGTCATCGTCTAGTAGTCTTCTGCTCATACGTCTGGCGCAACTCATCAACTATGAGGGAGAATACTCGGTTATAAATAAGGCCCATAACTAATCACCAGGACTAAACTGCGCGCGTAATATCTTCAACTTCTGAGTCCACTAAACATTATAGTTGCTTTGTTTTCTTCTGTTTTCATCGTTTGTTCGTAAAAGAATTAGAGAAACTAAATCGTTCGAATCTTAAGCAGTGAGGAGTTAAGTAATTCAACAATACACCGCATCATTTTAGTTACTTAGCTTTAACATAATCTAAGAATATTAACAACAAAATACGGTAATCAGATATTTCATAAATTTTACATGCATTTTCACAAACTTCAATCTGAAGATGACATAGATGGTAAGATTTAATTTTCCTTTTTTAACCGTTTTCTCTAATTTTGAACGCCCGTTGAAAATATTTTGTGAACACAAACCTTGCAATCAATCAACTCATATTTCGTTATAATCCTAATGTCATTTTTCCTACAACGTTTTTTTCGTCGTTCCTAAAGAAGCACATAGCGAAAAACCAAAAGGATTCGTTCCATTCAGCTCCGTCGGGCGAATAACAAAATTTAGCCGAACAAACAAACAAACATAAATAAGTGAGCATCGTGAAAGAAGGGAAGGAAATACGGAAATCGGCGAATCGCTGGAGTTTTTAATGCATTACGTCGAACAGAGGAAAAGTGTCATCAATCACTTTTTACTTGACGCTTCGATTTCTCTTCCGAATCCGAATTATTACGAGGCAATCAATTGAGTGATATCTTTTCGTTAAGTTGCAGATGCGGGTCCCGGTATCCAGAAGTTGCCCGAATGGCGATTTTTGTAATGTGGCCAAGGAATCTAGTTGGGGCACAACTGCAGATAAGCCCATATATATCATTTTATTTAACGGGGTGTTTGTTTTTGATGGAGTGTGTGTTTTTTATTCCTTTGATGAATAGGACATTTTTTCGAGTCTCACATAGTAATTAATGTAATTGGTTGCTCTGATCCTGACAGAGTTTATTCCTGAAATTATATGCAACTTATCCCAATCAAGTTTAATTTAGTTAAGTTAGTTGGGAATATGCGTGAAGATATGATGTCTCAAGAGCTGTAAAATATTGCACTAAATGCTATCGTAGGTTAAACACCAGATATCAGAAACAGTAAAAACACCAATCAGAAACAAAAAATTGAAACAACTGATACCTGATTCAAACTTAGAGCATTTACTTCTAGAGGTATCATGCCTTCTCACTTGGTGGGTGGAACCAAATACATACTGGACGCAGTTCCTTGGAAGCTGCTCCCAATCGACTGAAATAGCCTCTTGCTCTCTGTTGCTCTCTTTTTCAATTATTGTCACGGTATTTGTGCATTGCAAACTACCTCCAGAAATATAAGGTCCAAGGATTCAAAAGTCTTGCCAACTTTCTTAAAATAGCGTCATGTCAGAAATAAAATATGAATGTCCATTCATATTTGTTAACATCGTGTACAGTGAATAAATTTGTTCCACCGGTCCTTCGGGAACCTTCGTCATGCTGACATTTATCCTATCATTTTATTTATTTAAAACACAGAACCAACGTCTATGTACATATTAAGGAATCTCAAGCAGTGGTAGTCTTTGAGGCCTTGTTGAACTGTGAGGGAGAAAACCCTATTGTAGAGTCCAATAAAACGCTTCATAATCTATTTCTATCTTTAGGAGTGGACTGTTTTAATTCAAGTTTAAATGGAACAATTCTTGAGGTATAGCATATTCAACATAAAAAAGATCTTAAAAGTGGTTGAAGTTCAGTGAAGTTGTAGTGTAACATTTGTACAGACGAATATGACAATTAACCCCTATTTATACCCTTTCGGGTGATTTTTTTAAGTAAATAAAATTGGTCCACTGTCGGACTGTCCACTGTATATAACAAAAAAACCTCCTTTGTTAAAAGTAAGTTAAATATTAGAGCTATCACAATTAACCTATAATAAGTAGATGACAATGATTTTTTTTTGTTTACTAGACTGTACATCTAGGGTTGCCCGATTTAAACCGGTAGAGTAAAATCGACCCCTAAGGGGTGAATTTCATACATAACGAGAACTTTATATAACTTGGTTTCATATGATTAAATTTATTCCTAGCCTATTCACCCAAAATCACATACCTGCATTATTTTATCACCTATGATTTGGTAAGTAGTGGTGGTCTTACTGGAAGGGAGTTATAACCTCCCAAAATCAAAAATTAAATTAGTAACAAAGTAACAAGATTAGTAATAAAATAATGCTTGATAATTAAATGTTACAATTATTTGGTTCCTAGCTGTTTACATAAATAGTTTAATATGAAAATATGTTAAATTACACCCCACGTTTTTTACTATGAATTGAATTATTTTGTTACTAATTTAAATTCTATTTAATCTTATTCCGAATTAATTATTCATAACTTATTGTTCTACTTTCTGTTGCTGTAACATAAACTCTTCATAATTACAAATTATTTTCTACTTTTTATTTCGTGTACTATTAAAGCTTGTTTTTTTGTTTTCCAAACTATAATTTATTTTCTGAATTTTTAGTCACAAATCCACATCAATAATATTTAGAATGAAGGGTCTCGATTTTTAGTATATTGTTGCGAAATTTACCTAAGCCGGCCCTGGTTTCATTTTAATACATCGATCGCTGAGAGGATAAAAAAAAATCTCGAAATAGCTCGGCAAATGTAGAATTGATAATGGATTGTACTAGAGGCTTCTATGCTGGTTTTAAAAGGAGCGGCCAATCATCGCAGCAGTGTTGTGTATATTTGATGTAAATAAAAGTTTCTAGAAAGTGAGACTGAAATTTAGTTTTTAAGTTTTAATTGAACCCACGGAGTTTATAACAAATTTGGTGATCAGAAGTAAAGGAGTAAGTAAAGTTAAAATCATAAATTGATTTAATGCCCAAACTCGAAGCATGACGGAATTAGAAGAAACTACCAAAAAAATGAAACAGGTTGCGGATGGACTAGACGAAGACATAACTCAGATTCTAGAAAAACGTGACAAAAAGGAGAAACAACATCAAGAAGAAATCCAGAAAAGGTTAGTGAAATCTTTTAAACATAAAATTGAATTAGAGAACCTGGTAATTAATATAGATGAGAAGCAACAAAATCTTGTTTCCACTATGGAAGAAAAACAGCAAAATTTATTGCAAGGATTATTCTCGAAATTTGAAGAAAAACAAGAACAAATTGAATTAAAAGGACAAAAACATTAAAAAATATATATAACCGACTTCTACCTATAACTAAAAAGCTAAAAATAATTATAACAAAATACAACTCTAGCAAATGAATAACACATTCAATGTTGTTAGGTACCTACCCAGGAAGTAAAAAATGTAAACATTAAAAGGTGCTCATTCTGTACAAATTAATTACCTACCAATCTAGTATATTTTTGAAGTCAGTGAAAAGCAAATCTAAAATCCTTCTTTGCGTACTTATCTACTAATTCATCAAACTTGATTGTTGCTTGGCACCGAAATCAAAAATATACTAGATTGGTAGGTAATTAATTTGTACAGAATGAGCACCTTTTAATGTTTACATTTTTTACTTCCTGGGTAGGTACCTTACAACATTGAATGTGTTATTTATTTGCTAGAGTTGTATTTTGTTATAATTATTTTTAGCTTTTTAGTTGTAGGTAGAAGACGGATATATATTTTTTAAATGTTTTATTTTCAACTTTTTAGTTTTTTTTGAACTTAGGTAGTTTTCATTCTTTATTTTTTATTTTGTATGTATAACCTTAATAGACAGAACCAGGTAACATCGAAAGCCTGAACATTACACAATGATGCTTTTTCATTTAAATTGACAGGTAAATCTTTACGAACAAAATCTACTAGTACGCGTTGACTTAATAAGCCCAAAATATATTTATGCCTTATGGACTACGCCATGTAACCTTTTTTTGAACTTTTTTGACAACCCTGTATAACTAGATAATTCTACTCCAACATATGTACCAACCAGCCTGTACATACGACTGCCCACGGACAAGCATCAATTTGTTAGCTGCCTTCTGTAAACTATAGACCGGAGTAGAATCCATCCTATACTTACGGAGTCAAATCCGTCCTATATTTCAGTATATAACTCCTTGTGGGCTACCCCATAAATTATTTCCTTTTTAACATTTTATGTTATCGCCCTGTGTAACATTAATTCCTCTCCACACTTTATGCAACTTCTTATAGGTATAAATGAAATATTTTTTTAATCACACTGTATAAATATAATTCAACTCCACCCTATATAATTTTAATTTCACATTTTTTTCAACATTTTTATACCACCAAACGTTCAGTCCACCCTATATTCCAACCATCCTGTATATACGGCTGCCTACGGACCACTATTATTCTAGTCCGTCCTATATTTCAATCTTCATATAAATGCAACTCCTTCTACCACTTTACTTTGTGATTTTGTTTGCTATAACTAAACACCCTGTCTATAAGCCATGACATGTGTTGTCACTGAATTTTCTATTAGGCCGGGAGAATGTGACAACCAAAAGTACCGTCTTCGCAAAATGGAAAAATTTGCATTTAAATAGGTATTTGCCTGATATACAAACAAAGCGAGCTTGGTACTCATTGATTTAAGGAGCCGAAAATACTATGCTTTACTACCTATATGGTTGAAATGTACATAGAAAATTTTCAAATTCGCAATTAAAACTTCCAGTGCCTAAAATTACCGCACTATTACGTTGGAATTAAAATATTTATGACGAAATGTCCGTTATGTCATTTCGATGAAATTTTTGATAAGAATTTTGGAATTTTCGGCGATTTTCTGCAAAACTGCAAGTTGCACGTCGCAGAAAAGTATATGAGATCACCTGAGGATCTTTCTTAATAGATTAAACGTTAAAAAACTATATCATCCATAAGGAGTTATCGAAAAATCGACTAAAATATTAGGGATATTGGTCGATTTCCATGTACGCATGTGTTTGTTCACAAATTTTATCACTTTATCAATAGAATTCTTTTCCAAAATTTGAAGTTTCACTAATCCGGATATATACTCTATTAAACAAGACCATATTCGTTCAAAACGGTGCACCACAGGAGAAGAAATCAGGTAACATACATACAAAAAAAAGCGAAAAAATACGCGACGAATTGACAACCTCCTCCTCTTTGGAAGTCGGTTAAAAATGATTTTAAAGTAACTGAAGAGAAAAGACAACTGCAATTTGAACAATTAATATAAATAGTATCGCAAGTTAAAGACACAGTTAATAAACGAATACAAATAGTGGAATCAGACAGAAGAGAAATAAACGACGACATAAAGGTCCTAAAAAATACAGTGGATACTCTTGAAACTAAAGTTTATGAGATTGATTCCATCCAGAACCAGGTAAAAGTTGAAATCAGTTCAATTAAAGACGCAGTACACAGTGATGTACAAGACAGAGTGGAAACAGCAATTAAAAAATTGCAACAAGATTTGCAGAGAGGGAAGTACCAGAACACCATGAATTGTTAAGGTTCCGTTAGCAAACCACCCACATTTGATGGCAGTTCATCTTGGCCCATGCATAAACGGCAATTTGAAGCCATGGCTACAGCTAATGGATGGGATAACCAAGAAAAATCTACGTCTATTGTAATTTCCTTAAGAGGACCGGCCTTAGAACTCCTCCAAAGCATTCCAGGCGATGAACAAGGCAATTTCGACAAGATCATCGCCATCCTGGACAAGAGATACGACAATCAATCCCTGAGCCAAGTATACCAGGTGTAATTGAGTGGGAAAACGCAAAAATCCGGAGAGAGCCTCCAAGAATTCGAAGCAGAGATCAGACGGTTAGTACACTTGTCCTACCCAGACCTGCTAGAGGAAACGGAAGACCAGTTGGCCACACAGAGTTTCATTAGCGGTATCAGAGATGTGGAAGTACAAAGAAATCTAAGACTTAGTGGCATCAAGAAACGTAATGAAGCTTTACTTCGGGCCTTGGAAGTAGAGGCAGTCATGAACATATCCAAACCAAGAGTGGGAGCAGTTTCCTTCAGCCAGGATGAACCAGAACTATCGCTCCTGGCAGTGTTGTCCGGAGTCCATAAACTTCTAGAACAATCACAAAGAACTGACCACAGAGGAGCATATTACCGTTGTGGACGAACAGGGAACTTTCAACGTGACTGTCGAGTGAGGCTACCTAAACGATCACCAACCAGAAGTAGCCAGCAAAACAACCTCACCAACTAGGGAAACTCCAATTAGTCAGCATAAGGGGGCGAATGCTGACTAACCCTCCACCAGCCCCCAGGACAGTTTCCATCCGGGGATTTTGCCTAGATAGCAGCAGGCTAGTCATCAAGGGCACCATCAATGGCCGAGCAATTACCATCACCATCGACACCGGCGTCGCTTTGTTCATTGCCAAGTCCAGGGTTTTGCGAGCATCAGAAATCCAGCCAGTTACCAACAACATCCAGCTCAGAACAGTCAACGGCGGGTCCATGTCAATACAGGGTGAGGCAGATATCGTGATACAGATAGGTACAACATGATCCGGCATAGGGTCCTGGTAGAGAATATTGAGGACGATTTTATATTGGGTAAGGACCTAATTAGCCAGCATGGATATATGTTCGACCCGACATATGATGTTCTTCGGTTCTTAAATGTGGAATTTGTATTGACACGGCCCGTTAACAGCTCATCAACCTCCATAAAAATTGTAGCAAAATCTCCAGCCATAATTCCCGGTCGAACGGAACAGATTATTCATGGGCAGCTAGAAAGCAATCCTGGGTGCTGCAATAGAATGGTGGAGCCCGTACACTCAGCTCATGGCTACTTAGTTGGACGTGCTATAGTTAAAACCGAATGGGAGATACAAAATTAGAGTCCTGAATTTATTCAATAACGACATCAGAATTACCAGTGGTCAAGAGATAGCTTGTTTCGAGCAAGTCCAGACCATCATCAATTGCGAAGAAGGGTACCAGACATCGGTGAGGGAGATAGGGCCTAGTAAAGAGTTCCTACAACAGTATGCTTACCAATTAACACACCTGGCACCAGAGGAGCAGAAGAAAGCCAAGCAATTTATCACAAAGCACTGGCAAATTTTTAACAGTGAAGATGGAACCACCGGTCGCACCAACATCATCCAGAGCCTTCGATGCTGGTTTTAAAAGGAGCGGCCCATCATCGCAGCAGTGAGTTAGTGCGGCAAAGAGCTTATGTTGTATTATATTTGTGATATTCGAATCAGCTATTGTGAAAGTGAAAATTAGTTTTTAAATTTTAATTGAACCCACGGAGTTTATAACAATATGATATGTTTGACAATGAATCAAAATGGATTTCATTCATTTTTACGTAACCTATCCATTTCATCTAAAGCGTCACTATTACATGGATTTTTTATTAGTTATTTCTTAAAATTTCAATTATTTCAAATAAAACTTACAATACGTTTGCCTTAATAATTCAAACATTAACCTGAAACCTAAACTAGAGATTTTCTATTTATCCTGATTATCTGTGACAGGATCAGGGGCGGATTCAGAGTCGAGCTTCAAGGGGGCGTTAAGGTACGTCAGGGTGGCGATCAGGTAATCAGGAGAGAGATCAGGTAGATCAGGAGGGCAATCAGGTGATTCGTCAATCTCGGCAATCTCGTACGAAATGTACCTAAGCTTTTTTAGGTTTTCGAAAAGATTGTATTTTCTAGGTTCTTCTATTAAAAATAGTGGATTTCAATTTCCATTCATGCGACTAAAATACCGCCAACAATCATAAAAACCAGACGTAAATAAATAGGTTCAAACCAACAAATACCTTATTATTGCCGTTGTTTTCTTAAATTTAGAAAGAAATGTAATTTTTTTAATAACTGTTAATTTTCGGTATAGTACATGAAAAATACTGTTACGAAATTTACCCAAAGCCGACGCTGTTTCATTTTAGTACGACAACAAACGCTTTGAGATACAAAATGGTTCTCGAAAAGACTCGGCACCTGTAGGAGTGATGGTGATTTTTACGAGAATTTTCTATGATGGTTTTATAAAGGAAGGAGGTTACGATCGCGAATCAGTTGATGGAGCGAAGAGCTTATATGCAACATTGTTATTGTATTAAATTTGAAGACGCAAGATGTAAGACCGACATCTAGGATTTTCAAGAGAATCAGTACACGGATGTTCCGAATCTGGAGCCGTTCCGTGTAATTGCTGTTCTCCCTTAACCCCTAGGACAGAATGTCACGATAAAATTTTCAGGTTACTTCACCTGTCAGAGATATTGACAACTCTCTTCGAGGTGTCATTCCTTTGTACGCAAGACAATATAGATTATATATAAATATAATATATATTGTTTCTGGTCGGGAACCTTGATCAGTTGCGCTTCCCACAATTGAATGTCCTCTCGAACACTTCTTTATGCATTTGATGCATTTCGTTAAATTTGAAGACGCGAGATGTAAGACCGACATCTAGGATTTTCCAGAGAATCAGTACACGGAGGTTCCGAATCTGGAGCCGTTCCGTGTAGTTGCTTTTCTCCCTTAACTCCTAGGACAGAATGTCACGATAAAATTTTCAGGTTACTTCACCTGTCAGAGATATTGAAAACTCTCTTCGAGGTGTCATTTCTCTGTACGCAAGACAATATAGATTATATATAAATATAATATATATTGTTTCTGGTCGGGAACCTTCATCAGTTGCGCTTCCCACAATTGAATGTCCTCTCGAACACTTCTTTATGCATTTGGTGCATTTCGTTAAATTTGAAGAAGCGAGATGTAAGACCGACATCTAGGATTTTCAAGAGAATATATATATATATATATATATATATATATATATATTATATTTATATATAATCTATATTGTCTTGCGTACAAAGGAATGACACCTCGAAGAGAGTTTTCAATATCTCTGACAGGTGAAGTAACCTGAAAATTTGATCGTGACATTCTGTCCTAGGAGTTAAGGGAGAACAGCAATTACACGGAACGGCTCCAGATTCGGAACCTCCGTGTACTGATTCTCTTGAAAATCCTAGATGTCGGTCTTACATCTCGCGTCTTCAAATTTAACGAAATGCATCAAATGCATAAAGAAGTGTTCGAGAGGACATTCAATTGTGTGAAGCGCAACTGATGAAGGTTCCCGACCAGAAACAATATATATTATATTTATATATAATCTATATTGTCTTGCGTACAAAGGAATGACACCTCGAAGAGAGTTTTCAATATCTCTGACAGGTGAAGTAACCTGAAAATTTTATCGTGACATTCTGTCCTAGGAGTTAAGGGAGAACAGCAATTACACGGAACGGCTCCAGATTCGGAACCTCCGTGTACTGATTCTCTTGAAAATCCTAGATGTCGGTCTTAAATCTCGCGTCTTCAAATTTAACGAAATGCACCAAATGCATAAAGAAGTGTTCGAGAGGACATTCAATTGTGGGAAGCGCAACTGATGAATGTTCCCGACCAGAAACAATATATATTATATTTATATATAATCTATATTGTCTTGCGTACAAAGGAATGACACCTCGAAGAGAGTTTTCAATTGTTATTGTGATATTTGAATCAGCTGTTGTTCATTCGATGTAAATAAAAGTTTCTAGAAAAGTGAAAGTGAATATTAGTTTTATAATTTTAAATTGAACCCACACGGAGTTTACAACAATACATTACATTCAATGCAGAATTCAAAAATAAAACAAAAAAACAAATGTTTCCATTTGAAAAAATGAAGTTCAGGTGCGCAATTTATTTCTGGCCCACCCAGCATAAATGAGTTTATTATCACAAAAACCGCAGTCCAAAAAACAAATCGACGTGCCCGAGCGTTTTTCCAAAAAAACAAAACCTGAATTTTAAATAAATTTGTTCCAACCCACTCGTCCTCACTTTATATTGTTATAACATTCATTTTATACTGTCAAAAGTTAAGAAATTAATCATCTTAAATAAAAATTCAACTTGCGAACAACGATAAAAACCCGTCAAATAAAGAAGAGCAACAAGAAAGGGAGTACCAAACTATTCGACTAAAGAGACAAAATACGCTCTTGATTTCATTCTGGAATTGGAAACTTATACGTTGTCGGATTGTAGCGAGAAAATTTCAATCCTTAGCAAACGTTGAAGATTACTACTGTATGGCATCGCTGAGGACATCTGTCCGAAATTAATATTGTGATTTATTTTAGTCAAATAATGTAATTTGTAAAACTTAATTCAGAATCATCATAATTACTATTAAGCCACATTTCTATTAAGATTAATACATCGTAGGCACAGCAGTAATTCGCTTAATATTGTGTGCAATTTACCAACATTTTGGTATTAAATATTTAAACTCTTCTCTTGTTTTAATTGCTACCTATTATAATTAATTTCATCTTTATTTATGCTAAGTTGCTTCCTACAACTTTGACAATTTACGTCAGAGACGTATTTGCTTTTAGGGGACCTGAACTGATTTACACTCTTACACTATTTTTTCAAAATGCAAACTTCAGTGAATTGACAAAGTAACTCGAAAAAAATATAGGATTTATTATGTCATTTGGCAACAAAGTTATGTTTTTAAGTTTTCGCATTTGTCCAATAGAAATATTTATTAAAGAGTAAAGTTAGCAGGAACCTTTAATATTATGGAGATCCATCAATAACAAACGAATTGGTTCAGTATATAAAGTGTATTCTTTACAGATATGTGTTATAAATTTGAAATTATAGCAAACACTTCACTTCCATTCGTGTATATTTTCTGAGATTGAATTACGTCCTGTAATACCGTCTATCAAACGAGTTTCATAGTTTGCTTTAAGGAAAGATATCAATCAAACGTTACCCATAAATAAACAGGCATTGTCGCTTATAGCTTACAGAAAATCATGATATATGTGATATGTGGTAATCCGATGTTCCATTCGACTACAAACAAAGATAATAAATATATCGTGTTGGTTTACGGGAAATGTTTGTGGTATCCAGAGCAACCATAAAATATCATTTTCAGCGGTATATCCGAATCAAGGAAACAGTACTGATTTAGAAATAGGCAGGAAGGAAACAGAAACTGTATCACCAATGAATAAAGAGGCATGACTTTCCAGTAAACGCCATCTTAATTGCAAGGTAACAAGCATAAATAGATTTCTGAATTTTTTAGTAAAATACTATGTTTTTAAATTTTAGTTTCTTCATATATATTACATATGAAAGAGCAACAAGGTTATCTCAGAAACAGTAAGATAAACACGATTAAATGGAGAAAAATTTGCATATTTTAGACTCATTTGACTACTTAAAGCAAAAATGCGCTACCTTTTACCGTTCTCAAGATATATGAGGAAAACCAAACATGTTATTTTTTGTTTTTTGCCTCTGGTACTTTTATTTGAACGAATATCAATAAATTATAAAGGGAAAAGTATTTTGACACATACTTTTACACAATAGGGCGTCATAAATAATCACTGCTACGTTTCATTTCATCTGGGCCATCATAAACTATTTTTTTGTAATCATTGATTAAATAATTGGAAACGTATACGACACGTATATTAAATAAAGATCAATATTTGTTTTTGGTACAAATGATAATCAATTGTAGTTTGTTCATTGCCGTTTTTTTTGTTCCCAACCGATTTACTATAAGGTAATTCTAAACTACTGCACTTCTAGCTGACCCGTCACATCTTCGCACGGGCTAGACAAATCCGCTTATTTGACGCAATTATCTTGATTTTTTTCTGAAAATACCATGGTTTATGAATAAAATTTCTATGGCATCAACCGGAGCTAAAATAAATAATTTTGGAATGTAATGTGAAGAGCTAGACAATTTAGGTGTTTTGACATGTCTTGTCATTGCAATTTTTGACATTTTTAACAGTTTTGGCATTTTTTACATTTTTGACATTTTGACATTTCTGAAAATTTTGACTTTTTTGACAATTTTGTTTTTTGAGGTATTGAGATTTTTAAATTTTTTAGATTTTTTTCATTTTACGCTTTTGACAGAATAATTTTGACAAGTTTTATATTTATGTGATGTTTGTTGTATTTAATAATTCACAGGCCAGCGATGAAAAAACTTTTCTACTGAAAATACCTTATTGTTATGTTTTTTAGGTTGCTGAATCCAAGTATAATGTTGAAAAAGGTGTATCACCCACCACATATTCACAATTTATAGTTAAATATATGAAATTAAGCAATATTTTTAGAATTTTACAGCATTTTTATAGTTTTCAAATAACATTGAAAAAGTAGATCTAATGAACAAAACTGATGTTGGTAGCACTGCTGAAACAAATGCTAAACAGCTGATGTTTTGTTTACTCTCTACCTAACCTCACTTTCAAGTTCCCTGTACATGTGTTCAGAGCAATGTCTAGTCACGGTTGTAAAAACTCTCCTAACAGTTTTTGTTATATTTGTGGTGAGTTTGTAATTATAAAACACCAAAGAAACATTACAGACTTTGTGGAAAAAGTGTATTTAGCATACTTGGAACTAAACTCGGAGATCAGGATAAATCTTGGGCGCCGCATAAGGTATGTTACGTATGTGTTGAAGATCTTAGAAAATGGCCAAAAAAAGAGAAAAAACACTTCAAATTTGCTGTTCCTATGATACGGAGGGAGCCAAGAAATCATTCTGATGTCTGCTACTTTTGCAGTGTTGATATTAGTGGCCATAACTCTAAGAATAAGACGGTAATAAGTTACCTTAACCTTCCGTCCGCCATCCAACCAGTAGGGCACGGTGTAGATTTGCCGGTCCCTGAACCACCAGAGGACTTAAATTCTATTGAAACAGGAGACGAACAGACGGAGTTAAATAAACAACACGATAAGGAATTTCAATGTGTTACAGAAAATGTAGAGCTTAAATTGTTCACTCAACTCGAGCTTAACGACTTAGTTAGGGATTGGGCTTGACTAAAGAAAAAGCTGAACTGCTTGGCTCTAGGCTTGAAGAAAAAAACTTGTTGGTGGCTGGAACCAGCATTCATGTGTATAGAAAGAGAGAACAACACTTTTCAAAGTATTTTGAACATGAGGGGGGTTTGGTGTAGTGTTAAGACATTCCTGGTCTAATGAATGAGTTTGGTACAACAAGGAAGACTGGAGGCTGTTTATTGATTCATCCAAAACTATTTTGAAGGCTGTTTTAATACACAATGGTAATATGTATGCTACTGTACCTGTCGGTCATTCTGTACATATGAAAGAGAGCTACGAAAATCTAGAAATAATGTTAAATAAAATAGGTTATTCTGCACATGATTGGATGATATGTGGTGATTTAAAAGTAACCTGCATGCTACTTGGTCAGCAAGGTGGTTTTACCAAATTTCTATGTTTTCTGTGTGAATGGGACAGTAGAGCTAGAAATCAACATTGGTGTAGAAAGAACTGGCCTGCTAGGAAGTCTTTAAAGCCTGGTGAAAAGAACATTCTACGCAAAAACCTTGAGATCCCAAAAACGTGCTCCTACCACAATTGCATATTAATTAAGGTCTCATGAAACAGTTTGTTAAGGCTTTGCCAAAAGATGAACCTTGTTTCAAATATCTCTGTCCGAAGTTTCCACATCTTTCAGAAGCAAAACTGAAAGAAGGCGTCTTCACCGGACCTGATATTAGAAAAATGATGTTTGATGTTAACTTTGAATCCACAATGACCTCAAATGAAAAAGAAGCATGGATATCATTCAAGCAAGTTGTCACCAAGTTCATGGGAAATAAAAAATAACCAGAATATAAATCTATTGTTGCTAACATGTTAAAAAAATTTGAACAGTTAGGGTGTTTGATGAGCCTCAAAGTTCACTTTTTGAACAGCCACCTTGATTACTTCCCGGACAGTTTAGGAGATGTTAGTGAGGAACAAGGTGAACGTTTCCACCAGGACGTTAAAGTGATGGAAAAATGTTATCAGGGCCGCTGGAATACCAACATGATGGGGGATTACTGTTGGTCCCTTCACCGGAAAGTTCAGCTAGCGGTTCATCGTAGAAAATGCTACACAAGAAGCTTCACGGAAAAAAGGGAAAGAAAATATAGACCAATTGAAAAGTGAACCCTGTATTATCATTTAACATTGCTATAGTAAGTAGTTCAACTGTAAATATAAACTATTTTCACGATATAACATTGTGTTTCATTAATTTCCCTATTATACTGTATATGGGTATTAGACTATTTAAAAATACATATTGCTTGTAAACTATGGGTGATACAAAAAAACTAAGGCCAGATTTGTATTCAGCACATTAAAATCTATAGAGATCAGCAATTAAATTTAAAAAAGTTTTCAAATCATTTTTTTTTTGTTGGCCTGTGATCGAGTAGGTGATTTTCGCTAAGTAATTAAATTAATTTTCCGTCATTTTAGAAGGAGGGCGCATATACCAACTTTCACGGCTACATCATTTTTTGTTTGCTAAGTGTTACTAAAACTCATCCCCCCATTCAATAATGAATTTTGGCAAAATGTCACTTGAAATCTATTAATTTAAAGAGTTAATCTCATAATTCCCATACATGTTTTATTTTCTGTTCCCGAGATAGTCTGTTTGTTTTTAAAAGTACCCCAATAGCCCCTATCGTATAACTGCATTATTGCAAAATAATAAAACCCGCTTCTATTTATCTTAAAGGAGTATATAAATTCGTTCCAGTATTACTTTCTATTTCGGAGATATTGAATTTTATGTAAAACAGTAGTGACCCCCATTTCCCATATTCAGTATTTAAATTTTTGCAAAATGACGAATCACGTATTATTTCATTTAAGGAAAAGAATCAACCTCTTAATTCTTCTGTCTTTATTGCTTTAGGTTCGCGAAAGATAATATAATATTATATTTCTCTACCTGTCCCCCATAAAATAATTGTTTTTGCAAGATGATAAAATTTATTTGTTTGGGAAGAATAGTATATACACCAACTATTATGTCTGTATCACTTTTTGTTTCCAAATCTCTTAAACAAATTTTGAAAATAAAATGTTTACTCGGGGATGCACTATTAAAAATTTCTTTGGTAGTTTTACCAAAAATGAGTAGGAAGTTTTAACCCAAAACAATTTAAATTTACTATACAGAACGATTCAACTCAGTTTGAGAAAATTACGAAACATTTTATATAATTTAGTGGTAATAGAAAATTTGATTAGTAAATTTACTACATTGTTTTTTTATTGATTAATTTATTATGCAAATGCTTTATAAATTCACTATGCGGTGTAGTAACTATCATTGATTATAAATTACCTATCAAAAATTTACCAACTCTATGTCCCGGTTACATAGTCGCACTTGTAGCGTTGAAGCTATTTAATTACACTTGCTTTCAAGTTTTAATTTTCTTCATTAAAATAATAAAACAAAAAGTGAAATTATTTATACAACATTCACTTTTACATGCTCAGCACACCAAATGACATTGTAAGGAAAAAATAACATTTAGCCGGTGTTTAACGTAATTTTACGAAAAGCTGCGACAACAAACGATGAATTGTGTAATTACAGCTACAATTGTAAAAACAGCAGAAATTTAATATTTCTAATGCTTTCTTTGTAATTTTACAAAAACTAGTAAGAATGTTTGTAAATTTAAAAAGTTTGGTAACGAAATTTGAAAACGTGTTTGGTAAAATTAAATTAAATTATGGTTTTAAAATAATAATACTTTTAGTAAATTTACTATGCATTGTATAATTTTTCAGTTAAAATTGTAAAAATAATAAAAATATTTTCAAGTGTTTTCACAGTAATTCAATCTAGAAATTTTTGTATTTTACAATAAAACATAGTACATCAAATTACTAAGAATTTTGTAAATATCAGTATGTTGTTAAATACTAATTTACAGTTGTATAAAATCGCAATTCAAGTGAATTTTATTCTCAAATATTGTAAAATTCATTTTAGTAAATTTTCTCATATGTTTAAGAAAATTAGTCAAGTTGTATTATAATTTGAATTCGTAATCACTGATTAGTAATTTAGCCATCTAAAACAATGGTAATTTTACAAAAAAAAAGTAAGAGTGTGTAGGTCTCTATTAATGAGGACTTTAAAAATCGGTTCACTACTTCCAGAGTAAACAAATAAACAATGAATTTTTTTTACCACTTTATATATATATATATATATATATATATATATATATATATATATATGTCAATAAAATTCGATAGCCCATTGTCTCTGAGATAGATCAATAATAAGTAATCATAGGTATTGATGGACGTGTCTTTAAAAATGAAGGAGCTATAAATGAGGCTGCTGATTAATTAGAAGTTAAGGAAAGATGAAGATTTTTTATGTATTTGCAGGGTGAAAACAGACAGTTGTAAACTTGTCAAATGGTGGTAGTAAATGTCGTCACAGAATCAGTGTGGCCACTAGTTTTAAATAGGACCTTATGGCAAGTGAAAGCCTATTTGAAAGATATTGGGTTAGGCCAATGTTGAAGGGTAAATTAAAGAAATACCAATATTATTATTTCATATTTACACTGTAACTAATTTAACGAAGTATTACAGCAAGACTTCAGAATGTGCTCTGTATACTTGGTGACATAAATGCTTAACATAAGTAAATTTTATCGTCCCTGTTCGAATATTTCACCTGAAATAGTCCTGCCTTCTTGAATAATTCTTTGTTTTAAAACATTAATATTGTTGAGTTCCGTTGTGTAAACCTTGGGTTTCAAATATCGCCACAGAGAAAAATCTAATAAAGTCAGGTCCGGTGACCGAGCTGGCCACGCTTTGGGACCTCACCCCCAATCAAACTTTCGCGATATTCTTCATCCAGGTAATGTCTTACTGTATCATAATTATGCATAACAGCACCATTCCAGTCTTCAATCGTCATCTGAAGTTAGTGAACTATTTGTAATTTGTATGTATGAACTTATTTACCAATATCCTATGTACTGTCATTAAAATTTTGCAGATGCTCTCAACTTTATTGTACAGGAAGAAAGGTTTACTACAATTTGTGCAATAGTTTCGATTTTTTCGTCATCACAAACTGTTGGTCAACCAGATCGTTTGGGATCTTTAACACTACCTGTTGCTTTAAACTTCTGGAAAAGTTCCCTCAAGTAAGTCCTAAAGAGTGTTTTAAAATTCATTTTACGACGCCAAAGAGAAAACAATTAAGAAACATTCTAAATTAATCGTTTTGATAAAAACATCGTAAACATAAACCGGCTGAAATAATAAAACCACTTCAAGAAGATTCTTGAAAAACGCTCTGACAACAAAGAAATAACCATCTAAATTTGGGTATATTCCAGGCTAATTGTAAAAGACGACGATTTTATAAGATCGACAGTTAGTTAAGTTATTTTTTTGTTATTGTTTTTTTTTTGTATCTTACGATGCCACTTCGGCTGGAGTACATACCGTTTTGCCTAGGTAACCTCCAAAATATCTCGTTAAACAATAATAAAACTAAATATTTAAGGTACAAAGTTTTTTTACAGAAACTTTGCAAAGTAACAATTACTAGAGAATTAAGAACATCACTATTTCTGACAACTAAACAGAGGCGGACTGATTTTTTAAATTAAATATGAAATAATAATTTAAATATTTATTTAATTTATCCATCAAAATTTGTCTAAACCCAAACAAAATTAAAATGGCTGAACAGGTACTGTTAATACATTTCAGATGAGCCATCACTTGCTATGAGGAAGATTCACGGAACGTCAACCGCATGATGGCGCCACTGCATACAAGAGTACAATGGCCGCCACAAATAAAATCTTATGCATGGCGCCATGATATTAAAGTAAATCTTATGATATCACAATATTTGTAAATAATATTACGATTTTTGTAATCTAAGTTTAATTGGAAGAAATGAGGTTTGTAAAAACTGGTAAATTTAAACGATACTGCCAAAAGTAATAAATTCGCTAATTGCCACATATTCTAATTTTATTTGACAAGCTACATATTTACAATCCAGAATTGCAAACCTGTGACTCCCATGAAACGATAAGAACTTGAGGAAAAATGGTAATTATTACGTAATTTCTATAAGAATGACGTTATAGAATTACTGGGCACAGTAGCCCTGTGCCGTCATCTATTACTGCTGCATCATCTGTTATCACTAGTACAAAAGTTTACAACCGTTTATTTCCAGCCTAAATTTTATATATCCGTTCAGAAGAGAAAAGGAAGGGGGACTATTGAGTGACACTGTATAATCATAATGTACGCTTTAATTAATACCTTCCGTCTTTAATAAAGTTTACATGGCACAGTGAATTAACAAAATTGCAGGTATAAGCATACAAAATATGCCCAGAAAGTGATCAGTTGGGCAAGGATGGTTGGTCGTAGAATTAGTGACCAAATCGTCTTCTACTTATACTTATACTTATATTTATAATAATATACAATGACCACCTCGAAGTTTAGATCTGCCATTCCACAATTTTTCTTGTGAGGTTATTTGGAAATAAAAGTCCATGTAACCAGTCCGCAGCATTTAGAGATAGTTTGGACATCAAATAAGTGATGAAATGAGAATAATTATTGACTATGTACAAGAAGACAAGAAATCAAATAAATTTTCTTCTCACATTGTAAGTATTAATCGACAGCAGATATTTTCAAATATTAGTTTTATATTATTTAATACTATACATTAAAAAAACAAATTCTCCCCATTTAAAAATTTGAAAGTACTTATCTGCTGTAGGAAAAATGAATAGAGAAAATAATTTATATTTAAAAAAGAATCGACTTCAACTGGTTTAAAATAAAAACCGTTTAGAAACCGTATGTTATCAATAACGATTTTCTGACATATTTTTTTAATCTGATTTAAAGTACAATTCTATTGATTATTTAATCTAATGCACACTATATTGCAACGACCCTGTATATGTTTTCTGTCACCCAATATAACTTATTTTTCATTTTCTGAATCACCCTGTCCAACTATAATTCAACTCTACACGGTGTTGCAACCGCCCTGTATAAGTATTAATCCTCTCCACCCTATCGACTGTTTCTATTGTTATATTGTTTAAATCACCCTGTATACCTATAATTTTACTTCGCCCAATATGCCAAGTATAAGCAACTACTTATGTTCCACACTATATAACATTTTTAAGCACCCTGTATAATTATAATTCCACTCCACCTTATATTTTAATCAACCTGTATTTGCAATTGCTTCTAACATGTTTTGAACCCTCCGCACTATAACGCGAATATCCTTACTGTATATGATAATTTAACCACTTTTTAAAGTTTTTTATCCGCTATTTATAACTATAGTTTAGCTTCACTCTTATTTCAATCACCTTGTATACGTAACTACTTATGTGCCACCCAATCCAAATTATTTTTAACCACCCTGTATAACTTTAATTCTATTTCACCTTATATTTCGACCATCCTATACATGGAACTCAATAGCACAATTATTTGTAAGATTTTTTGAACCCACCTCTGTAACTTTAATTTTACTTCGTCCAATATTTCAACTGCGCACTTTGCTTGCTGCTTGAATTTCGATGCACGCACACACCTACCATATAGAAAACTTCTCACCCAAAAAATTTTCTTTTCTTTCTCTAATTTTGTGCCATTTCACTTTACTGCACTGAAAACCGTTACAAACATCCTGTACAATATACTTTCATGGCAAATTTTGAGATTTAAGCTAGATATTTATGATGAAAATTTGTCATTTACATTGATGTTTACCTTTTTTTTGCAAATATCTGTGCCATTTTCGGAAAAGCAATATGTTTTACATTATAGATTTAGAATCATAGGGAATCAAGCTGGAACATATCTTTGTAGAATACAATTTAAAATATTCAAATTGGTTGAGCCATTTTAGAGAGAACAGTGTAGATTTACTGAAATTCACTGAAATGGAGAATTCTATATACTACATTGTATATTCGTTACAAAATTCAAATGTTTATGTTTACAGAAATAGAGTGTGAAGGGAAAATCCCAAGGGATAGACGGAATAAAATAAATTAATATTTACAGCCAAAGTTCGTTACTAAAACACTTTGTCAAATTTAAATTACAGAGATTTATCTGTTGTAGAAAAAGTCTCGCATTAAGGTTTTCGTCATGTTCGAATATCATATACGTCATACTTTGAGAAATTATGTTTGAGGAATATATGCGATATTGCTCCCATGTGTGCTGTTGAAAATATATTGGAGAGAAATCACCCGAGCACCAGCGTACGACGTATATTTATTTCTAGTCATAGTGGATTCAAACTGCAATTCAAAGTCGTGAAATTATCCAAAGAATTTCAAAGCAGCCGTAAGGAAATAACGTTTTTCCATGTACCGAGACGGCATTCGTGAAACTAACATATTCGAATAACATTTATACCGCTTTAATTTCATATTAATCATTCCACCAAAAGGAACAAATGTTCCCGGTATTTAACTTCTTATAAGTAGTTCAGTGGACGAATTTGTCAACAGAAACGGGAACGAATGTACGTTACAAGCACGCAAACCAAGAAAATGTATGTTGCTAAAACGTTGGAGAAAGACGGATGTATTATCCTTTTCCGTGGGACCGTTTTCAGGATTGCCACTGCCATATATCAAGGTTAGTGTAAGGAGGACTAAGAAGGACTAAGCAACACGATGAGTACGCCCTTAGAGCAGACCTTAGAGCGGAGACACCGGCTTTTGATGTCTCACTTTGAGGGATTTAACGTAGGCCAGGGATGTTTTGTTTATTGTTTCGGATTTCGTGTGTCATAACTTTCTTCGGTGTACAAGATGAATTGTATTTCTGTGACGTCGTTGATGTATTTTAGGATTAGATTGTTCTAAGGAGAGACCGGAGGTAAATTACGTAAAGGGTTGATGGCCTCAGGATCCTGTTAAAATTTGATAAAGGAAATATGTGAGTTGAAGTTATGAGCTAAAAGAGAGAGTAAGATTAGCAGATCCAAATATATACGTATGCTATTAAATAATCAATTAGTCCTTAATCCTTCCCCTCCTTTAAGTTTTTTTAATAGCTCTGTATAGTTACATACGTATATTTCAATGTGTATATAGATGGGTAGGTACAATATTATTGCAGAAATTGTATATGGAAACACGTGTGATTAGTGTACAAGATAAATCAGTGTAAATCGTGAAGTGTCTTTTCATGGACTTACATCAAGTAACAGCCACAACTATTCAACATCAAAATAGTCCGATTTTCTTTGTTTGTCGCTGTAAGAATTGCACAATTGTTGTCCAAAATGAACGAATACCACGGTCTCGGTTGGATTTTTTAAAAATATTCATATTGTCACTGATGTTATAACTGCGCCCGAGGGAGGACCTTATACAAACTAGATCTTACTGTCAGCAAATGGTAACTGCCAGTTCAACAAAACTGTACTGACTTCTGCTGGCATACAGATCCGCTCTACATGACAGGAAAGGAAACAGAATTTCATTTGCCTTGGCTTTTGGGACGCCGCGCCGGTATGAAAATTAATTAATATGCATATCAAAAGTAAATTCAATTGGATTTTAGAAAAGTCGACATTTACAAACCACAAATATAGAAGGGGAAGTCGCCGATTTAATTTGTCACCTTCGAGTTTATCAAGGGGATAAATGGTGTTGTGACCCGCTTTCAACGCAGGCGAAGGACAAAGATGAAGGTTGTGCATCTGCGTCGGCTGGCCCCTTATCGAAGTGACAGTCCATCTAATCGGGACGATCAGAACTAAAGGGAGACAGTGTTACGGAAAATTAGGAAAATTATAACTGCACCAGAGGTAGGACCCTGTATATACAAACTAGATGTCACTGTCACCAAATGGTAATTGACAGTTCGAGAAAACTACTAATTTCTAGGTCATTAGAGAAAACGCAAATACATAAATTAGTATAGAAAGCATCGCGTTCAGTTCAGTTTTCGCTTGACAGTAAACTTCAAGATTGTAATTTGAATTTATAGTTGTGTAGAATTTTGCATTTCAAAGTTGTTTTCATCGTTGAATAAAGTTTTCATTAATTGAAAGCACAGTGTGTTATTCGAACCCGGATTATTTCGCAAACATATTGAACACAATATGGTACTCAATCAACTTCGACATATCAATTTTTCAATATTGGAGCAAAATTATTTACAAATAATAAAAAATAATTACTTAACTCAAGTATTTCTATATTAAAGATAATTACAAACCAGCATCTAATTTAACACACAGAAATCAAGTATCTACTACACTACTACCTCTGTTTCATTTAAGGGGTTTTATCTCATTCAGCCATTATATTCTTCCCAAATATGTGTACCTTACCGTTACATAGTAAGTAGATTTATTGAACCACAGAAGTGTAATTTCTAGTCATGTTTTTTAGCTTATTTTTTCTTTGGCTTGCGTTGATCATTGTAATCTAGGATTTTTTGTTAGCTCTGGTTTTTCACCCATCTCTTTAAATGGTTATCCAGAATAAATCGTAATTTTCCTGTTACTACGACTCAATTTTTACCACATTTCGTAATGGAAGTTACTCTTACCTTTTAATTATGTTAATTTGTAATATTTGTTTTTAACTTCTAAATTGTCCTCTTGTATTGTTAATTATTTTCTTTTGTTTATTTATCTTATTGATATAACATTTCTGTCGTATTTGTACACTGTGAAGGTTGAAAAAGCATTATTTGTCGTTAGCTGCTTACTCATTGTACAAAATTTGATTTTGAGCTAGCTCCTTTTTTAACATTTTGATTTTGCAGTGTTCCTCAAAGATTTTTGTACTGAGGTTATCTAAGAGAAATCCTCATAAAGTGAAGTCTTGGATATGTAGTTTCTGTTTGAAGGGCAGTGTAATTGACATCTGTATTTTTTTTGGCTTTTTTCCTATATATTCGTTACTGACTCCGTGCATCTGCTTGTTGGGGCTTGGTAGATGGAGTGAACATCCTATATTGAGTAGTATCGAATATCATGTGGGATTTATCGGCCATATTTTGATTTTTTGATTTTGTGAACAACATTTTTTATGCTCTTGAAAATCATGAAATTGCTTTAGGTATGTTTCTCGATATTTCAAAGGTATATGACAGCATCAACCATAATTACTTGTTAATGAAGATGGAGAAATACGGGATTAGAGATATGGAAAACAAAGTAATATTAGAGTCTAACGGAAGGCAATTTAAATCCGATGTAGTTCAAATTAAACTCGGTATTCCTCAAGGTAGCATCTTAGGTCCCTTGCTTTTTAATATATACATTAACGACCTTTGCGAAATATTAAATAATAGTAAACATTGTATTGTAAATTATGCAGATGATACAAATCTCTTGATGACTGCAAAATCGACAAATGAATTAGAACTAAAAACAACCGGCACATATAAGCACATTTACGAATGGATGCTACAAAATCAACTAATACTCAATAGAGATAAAACAAAGTTAATAAATTTTCAAAGTAAAAGTGGTAATGAAATAGAAAATATTAAAATTGATAATGTAAATAATAAAATTGAGAATAAAACAAAATTTTTAGGTATCATATTAGATAAATTCTTAAGTTGGAGTGATCATATGGATGAGCTAAGGAAAAAACTAAATAGCTTGACTTACTGTCTCCGAGTTACAAAAAATATCTATCGTTAAATATAATGAAAACCATTTATTTTTCATGCTTTGTTTCTAGAATAAAATTTGGTATAATTTTTTGGGGTTTAGCAACCCACACAGAGACACTCTGTGTGTCAAAAAAATTTTGTTGTAAAGAAACAAATTTTTCGTTTAATGTTTAATATACCGATTTGGGAAACATGTAAAGACAAATTTAAAGCGAACAATATGCTTACTATATATGGATTATATATATATGAATGTTTGTTATTTATCTTTAAACATAAATCAAAATTTTTGAACTCACTACCAAAACATAATTATGGCACAAGAAACTTAGATTTATATAATTTTCCATTACATCGCTTAAATCAATATGAAAAAGGGCCTTACTATGCCAGTATCAAATTCTTTAACAATTTGCCAAATAGAATTAGAAATATAAACAATGAAAAAATATTTAAAAGAGAAATCTTCAAATATCTGGTTTTAAGAGAACCATACAATGTACAAGAGTATTTAAATTAGTCTACTGTAGAATAACAATACCTATACCTTAAGTTCGAAATTTCTAAATATGTATACATATGTGTATTTAGTGTATAAATATTTCATGTTTTTTTATGTATTTCAACTCACTGTATGTCTGTGACTGTTTGAAATAAAGCATTATTATCATATGTTGGATTTTTATAGAAATATGGACTTATCTATGTGTGTTGAAGATGCTAGAATACGCCAGTTAATAGTGCTTGTAAGTTGTATCGCTTCCCTACTGCAGTATATAAGTTATATAGAAATACGATGTAAGCATAACCCTAATTTTTAGTTGTCTTGGAGATGCTGGAACATAATAAACTCCTAAAACCCAGACTTTGATTTGCTGTTATTATTTCATTTTACCCACCATCATACATTTATAGCTTTTCTGTCACTAGTTATCTGGAAAATAATTAAAATATATCGACATACCCATAACTTAGTTTAGTAGGATTGTCTAATGTCCGTATTTTGTCGCATGACATTATCACTAATTAGTCCATCCTTCCTATACTCAGCAACATGGTAAACATGATTTGTTAGCTAAATCTTTTCCTTTTTTTTTGTCAGTTTGTAGTTAATAATCTATATCATGGCATCAGTCAATAGAGCAAAATTGAAGTATTTTGGGACATAAAATTCAACAAGAAACCGCCGATGCCATCACTTCGGAAGTAGTTCAAAGGTGATATCTTACATAATTTTAAGAGCAACTAAGAAATAATTCATTTAAACCCTAAAAACTAGCAACAATATGGATTTTATTTGTTGTCGGCTTGTATTGAAAAAAATTGAGGGAATGAAACGCCTTAGGGAGCGTTTATAGGTCCTAATAGGGGTATTTTCCGACCGGAAAAGTTGGAAAAATCTAGAAAAATTAACTTATTTTCAAAAATTCATAACTTTGTATTTTTTTGTATTAAAAATTAAAAGATTAATCTTTTGTCAAATCGCAGCTTATGATCTCACGATTAACTATTCTCAAGATAAGTATTGTGAAATAAATGGTTTTGCAGATTTGCTATTTAAAAAATTTATATGGATATATTACAAACTGTATCATATTAATCACGCACTTTCTATTGGAGTGTTACTTGAATATTTTGAAAGTGCCTAAAATGAATTTCAATTTGTCTATCTTATAAGTTCGTTAAAATCTCGTAAGTATGGTTCAAAACGTTTGCGAAAATAACGGAGATATGTAAGATTATAAAACTTTTAGCTGTAAACACAGTTTAATTCAATTGATGTACACTTTTGTAAGTAGGCGAGAGCAGATGTTTTATAATGTATGTACTTTTTAACATTTTTTTTTAAGTGAATCAAGAACTATAATATTTTTGTACTGAGCAATTTTTTGTTCAATAAAAGAATCTGATTAAGATATTTAAAAAAATATTACATATATTGCATATTTCACTACGTAAAATGCTCAAGAAACTATAATAACATTAACATCCAGTAAACTGTCTGTACTTATTTGGAGAAGCCATTCATGACACTCGAGGTTAATATATAGCGATTATATATTTAAATGTGTAAAACATATATATCATAATAATTAAATATGAAATATGAATTTTCCATTACTGCATCGCAAACTTCAAGTTTTATCCGCGGTCTCTATACCCGTATATAAATAGGCAAAGACCATTTTCTCCTTTATCTATCAACTGATTTTCTTTATTTTTGTTTTGTTAAGTAGCCACTGACGACTTTCAGGGCAGAATGCTAAAATTTATTTATAATATTGGTTCATTCATTAAATAAAATGCCTAACAGATAACAGTAATAGTATCGCCAGATTGCTTGGAGAGAAAATAGTAAGATGGATTGACTCGAATGTGAACAACGAATTAAATTAAACTAAAAAGTAACAAATCTTGACCCATTATTCTACTTCGTCATGATATTGAAATAGAACCCAGGAAAATCTATATTACTTAATAATAGCTATACAATGGGCTCTCACAAGTTTACAACTTTCATTGATTTGTAAATATGGTTTCTCAACTAAAATAAGAATTATGTTGTAATTGATAAATTTATTTCTGATAACATTTTATTAATTTTAATGTTATATTTTCAAGATTGTTTTAATTTTTACCGTATAAATTTCATATAAGGTGAATAAGATTACAAAAAATGTGAATGAACTGATTGTAATATTCAAGACAAATAGTCAGATCTGGCAGCCCTGAATGCGTGGCTAACTTTGATGTAGCGGCTTGATTTGAATTTTGACATCTCAGAATATTGGGGTATGATTATTGTAGGGCGATGGCAAAGGTAACGGCAAACTCAATGTGTAAATTTCAAGATTTCAGCTTCATTCACTGCGAAAAGTTTTTAACAAATGTGACTACGAGTCTTACTTATTCATCATTAATTAACAGCATGTGCATTCTGTTCCTATATATTTTCCATACAAAACAGAAATAGTCATTGCTTACTATGTGTTTCAGTTAAGTTAGTGGAATTATATTGAATCTTAAGATTTTGGTATTTTATTAGAAAGTTTATTAATATGTCCTTATATTTTGTAGTTATTTGGAATGTAATAATCGGTATACCACCTTCGTACTAACTTTTGAGTTGTTTGATTTCGTTTTCTGCCTACGAGCTGAAATCGTTAACTGTGAAATGCCAGAATGAAGGTACTATTTTGTTTTATTTCTCACTTTAAGACTATTAAAATTTTTCAGTCTCAAATAAAAAAATATTTTTGAAAATATTGGTATTAACTAATGCTTTAGACGAGTAAAAATTAATAATACAGTGAGTGAATTTATGCCCGTAACTACCGGTGTTCCTCAGGGAACAATACTTAGACCTCTGTTGTTTATATTGTATGTCAATGACCTTCTAGAAGATATGACTGATAACACCATCTTTTCTTCTTGGCAAGGTGTAGAATCAAAAATGAATCACTGCTTTAATCAAGTATCGGAATGGCTAGCCTTAAATAAATTATCCCTGAATATAGGTAAAACAGTTTATATGCTTTTCGAGAATAGATGCGGCAGTTTACCACATTCTATTGATGTTCATATAAACGGAAAAAATGTACGTCATTTTTGATCCCCATCTAAAATGGGACAAACATATTGAATACAGTATAAAAAAACAAATATTTGGTTTTTATTTTTTATAAAATATCCAGATATATGGACACTGAAACATTGAGAATGGTTTATTACGCTCTGTTCCATAGTTATAATCAATTATGGCAATAAAGCATGGAGAGGAGCCTATGACAATAATCTTAACCTGCTCCAACGGTTACAAAGTAGAATATTAAAAATTGTAAACAATAATAAATATATTTCTAACGAAAACTCACTGAATTTGGATCAAATTTTCTCGCTACAATTTCTATTATATCACTATAGAGAATTAAGTAATAGATACATTACATCCGATTCCAAAACCAGATGTAAAAGTATACAGTTGCCGAAGATGAAAAAGAGAAGCAGGGAGAAAAGAAGTCTTGTCATGGTCATTAAATTGTTTAATGAGCTTCCAAATGAGTTCAAAACACTTAGAGAACACCAAAGAAAAAAAGAATTAAAACAATGGATTCTGAATAACGTTTCATGATTTTAATGATATTCTTTTCAGTAAATATCAAACAAGAGTATTAAGAGTATAAATATAATATCAATATAAGTATAATATAAATATAATTATAATCTATGCTATTATAAAATTGTATAAATACGAAACAAGAGAAATCTATATACTTATTTTATTTTTATATAATTTCGGATCGATTTTGTTAGCATCTGTTAGTTTAAGCTTTTAGTTTTAAGAATATTAATTAGCAGTTATATCCCGGTCATACGCACAGGCAACACTAGATTGCTTCTGTACATTATAACTCTGTTTTGTATTATCATTTATTACTGGTTTTCAAATAAATAAATAAAATATTACATTTAATATTAATTTATTATTTAATATAATTTTATACCTATATTTGATTAAATTATCATATATATTTTTTAATTCAATAGATTTGTCAATAAGACATAAATGATTTGGGGGAGGGGGGTTCCATGACGCCTTCTTCTCCGGTTTCTCCTCCACTTTATTTCTGATAGACATATACTTTTGACAAACGAACCTCAATAATGTTCACAATTTGATGAAATGTGGTTGAATTTCGACCACTTGGCGACTACTAGTTCACATAAATTCACTTGCACCCAATAATTAGCAACACCGTCGCGGCCGCTTCCCCTAAATTAGCTTGACCATCACCATCACATTTTCTACCGTCTCCCTCTGGCACGAATTCTCACGCAAAAAGCAATACTCACATGCATTTTTAACCATTTTTACAGCAATTCAACAAAAAAGCAAGATAAACAAATTGAAGTACATGATACCAGCTTTTAAAACGTAATTGGTAAATATCTTTCTTAATTTTTTAAATTACAATGATGCAATAACTACTTATCCGACAAAATCTATATTGAGCTTAATTAATTCTAACATTGTAGTCTATCATTGAAATTAACTTTGGAGTTATTATTACAAAACAGTTATATTAAAAAAAAGTAATTTTTTCTCGGTTTTCCTGGATCTTCTTATCGAAAAATCCTGCTATCGAAACTTGTAAAGGCTCATTATAAAGATTTTCCGATTCCTTACAACTGTTCCATTAAGAGTGTTACGATTCCACAATAAGCTTTCATAACACATGAAAAAAAAACAAACAAAAGATAATAACATTTTTATGGGTATTTATTGTTCGAATTTGCTGTTAAAATCAGCTCAGTTATTGTCTATTAACTATTACTATGTGATGGCATAAGCGGTTTGCTGTTGAATGTTACGAGGGTGAATCAAATATGAACCGGACTTTTATTTTAAAAATTTTATTGGTACGATCAATACAAATTTTAATACATATTATTTTTCTACATAGTCTCCTCTCTTATGTATGCAGTTTTCCCACCGAATCGGAAGTTTTTTAATACTTTTCTCAAAGAATGAAACTGGTCGTGTCGATAACCAACGTTTCTACACCTTCGTTGTCCTCAAAGTGGTGGCCTCCCAGTACTTCTTTAAGTGGCCCAAACATGTGGTAGTCACATGGCGACAAATCAGGACTGTAAGGCGGGTGTTCAAGGGTGTCCCAATGCATTTTGTTCAATTTTCCTTGAGTCAATGCAGCTGTATGTGGCCGAGCGTTGTCATGCAATAGAATCACACTTCGGATAGACATATCCCGCCTCCTTTGCCGATAGGCAAGTTTCACTTGTTGGTGTAGTTCACAGTAATACTCAGCATTAATTGTACAGCGTTCGTGCAGAAAATCGATCAGCAGTACGCCTTTCGAATCCCAAAAAACTGTTGCAAGAATTTTCCCTGCAGAAAGACGGGTCTTGGCTTTCCGCGGTGCTGTCTCTCGGCCATCTGAAAACTTTTTGTGCCAGTCGTACACTTGGGTCCTTGAAAGTGTTTCATTGCCGAACTGTGCAGATAGTCGACGCAAAATTTCAGACGGTGTAACGCCCTCCCGCGCCAAATATTTGATAAGAACACGTTGCGCAACAGACGTATGCACCTCTTGCTCTGACATGATGCTACTAACAGCGCATGGACTACGCCTCGCCAAACCGACGAACTCCCCTCTACTTAACATCTCTACCTAACATATATCGAGACGTCACGCCACTCGAATTACCTACAGGGCGAGAAACAGAAAAGTCCGGTTCATATTTGATTCACGCTCGTATTTCTCTATTGACTCGGTTACATGTATAACCTGTAATAATTGTATTATAATGGCAATAATTAATATTACCTTCAATTTATAAGTACGTCAGAAATTGCAAAACCCTGAACCAACTCGTGATGAAATGTCAAATTAATTAAATCCGAAAACATAATGTACAACCAAAAATTACTTACTTGGCAGTATAATAATTAAGATATAACTTTTCATTTACCTGCTTTGATGGTTAAAGTTCTTAGTTGAAAGCACCAACTTTGTAGGCTTAACTTGTATTTAAACGAAAAATAATTTAACCTCCTATTCAAAACAACACCTTTGTGTGAAGAAAAATTCAACATAAGTTTTCATTTAAATACGCAAGGTGTAAATTGTAATCTTTCAGTTTTGTATACGTTTTATACCCTTTTAAAGTTTGGCATTCTTCTATTCGGTTGTTTGAACTTCGGAAAAGTCTATCCTGCTGCAATTAAACTTAGATTTAAATATTTTTGTTAACGTAGTAATAATCGTTAAAGACTTTTATTACAGCGTAATAACTGAAAAATCTAATTTGTTAATCGATTTTAATACTTGCTATCACGAGGTTTCATTTTATATCAGGAAAAGAATTGTCTATTGTTCAAATGAAACATAAAATACGATTTAGGACATAACAGTTTCACAACAACGATTGGCCATTAGAATTTTTCGGCTAACGTAACGTTCAGTTGATTATTACAAAACAGCGGGCGAATATTTTTCACAGTTTTCAAAAAAAAAAGAAAACAAAAACGTTTCGATAGGAATAACGTGTTTCGGAGTGGAAATCCAAACAAAAATCTCTGCAATGATTTTAAACGGTAAATATTCGATGGTTCATCCAACAGTAACGAATTGTTATAGCATTGGAGCGGCCGGTGCTATCGAGATGAGAATAAGTGATGAACAAATACATTTTTAAAATGTTTGATAATAAAAGGTTACATTGTTTTATTGCTATTGGTACATTGTATAGAGTAGAAACGGAAAAAGTTATTAGTATTTCATGGAAGTGCTTTCCCTCAAAACGGCTATAGCAAGCTTGGAGGAACAGATAAAATTTTAAAGCGTCTCCTGGTAAAACTTTTTGTTCTTTTTATAGCCTGGATATGTGAACAAATAGAAAAGATTAATCGGTACAATAGCAAAAGTGGGAAGAAATATCTCAATAATATTATATTTTTATAAAAACGTGCATATTTGGAGAAACAGTATAACAGTTTATGAATTGGTTGGTCTGTGATTATTTTGCCTCGTTGGGATCTTCTCCGCCACCCCATTTTAATAATAGACAAGTATTTAACATTTTTTTAGATACTCTCTTCGAGGTGTCATTCCTTTGTACGCAAGACAATATATATTATATATAAATATAATATATATTGTTTCTGGTCGGGAACCTTCATCAGTTGCGCTTCCCACAATTGAATGTCCTCTCGAATACTTCTTTATGCATTTGATGCATTTCGTTAAATTTGAAGACGCGAGATGTAAGACCGACATCTAGGATTTTCAAGAGAATCAGTACACAGAGGTTCCGAATCTGGAGCCGTTCCGTGTAATTGCTGTTCTCCCTTAACTCCTAGGACAGAATGTCACGATAAAATTTTCAGGTTACTTCACCTGTCAGAGATTTTGAATACTCTCTTCGAGGTGTCATTCCTTTGTACGCAAGAAGAGGAAACAATATATATTATATTTATATATAATATATATTGTCTTGTACGCAAGAAGAGGAAACAATATATATTATATTTATATATAATATATATTGTCTTGCGTACAAAGGAATGACACCTCGAAGAGAGTATTCAATATCTCTGACAGGTGAAGTAACCTGAAAATTTTATCGTGACATTCTGTCCTAGGAGTTAAAAGAGAACAGCAATTGCACGGAACGGCTCCAGATTCGGAACCTCTGTGTACTGATTTTCTTGAAAACTAGATGTCGGTCTTACATCTCGCATCTTCAAATTTTTTTTAGACACAAAATGCAATCGGGAAATTTTGGAAAATTTTTCTTATCACTGGACATTTCTAACAAATGTAATGAGAAAACGATGTTGTGTAATGAAAAACCGCAAAAAATGCAACACTTAAAATCTGAAAACTATTTCATTTATGTATTATCTCAAAATACATATTTTTGTTTTTTTTTGTATTTAAGTTTTTCCTTTCAGTTGTTTATCTTTGTCTCTTTAACATAAAAAGGATAAAAGAAAATTCTAATTGATTGAGGAGGTAAATATCTATTTCGGTTGTTCACAGGTAGGGTAAATAATTGGAAATCAAGGTGCAGTAAGGGTAATTAGTGGAAATTGCCAGGAATACTAGCTGCCTTATAGAAAAACTTTCTTAGAGGAGTAACTGAGAGAAAGCTGGTATATGGATTTGTCAACAATTTTCCTGTGTAATATATGTGATATATACTAATCTCTTTAATAAGTAGTTACGTTTCGATTACTTATCAGAAATGGTTGATGAAGGAATTTGTACAGTATGTAGAAATTTGTTGTCTGATTGACTATGAATTATAACCCTTTGTCTTCGATGAAGTTGAATTTTAGTTATAAGTAGTACGTTACTTGATTTGATTCGAATTTCGTACTACCTCTATCATTTTCAACAAAAGAGGTTTTGAAATTATTTTCTCATTTTGGTATTTGATCGTATAAAACTATGAGTTCTCTAAATTGTTAGTTAAAATTGGAACAAACTGCAGTCTTAAGTAATCTCTGAATGATTGAGGAAGTAAAGTTTTATTTTGATTGCTTGCTTCTCACCGGTATTATGGCGCAACATATAAGGAAATTTGTCGAAATTGCCCGGAACACTATTCAGTGAAAATGTCCTTCCAGGATTAACTGATAAAAAGCTAATCTGTGGATTTAGCAATCAGTTTTCCTGTGTAATAGGTGTGACTGTATGTTTTAATATACTTATCTGTCGAATGAATTGCTGTACCCTACAAACTATACCATATTCAATCTTCAAACAGTATAAAGCCAGGCCTCATACTACAGGTGACAGAATGGTTTTTCTACAATAATGGCATTCGTATCCTAATTTGCCATAGCGACTTAGGAATGGCTTTCAAGATTATCTTATTTGTCGCCCAGCGGATACGTATCGTATCGTATCGTTTATGGTCCTTCGTACAGCAAGGGAGTTATAGTTACGACGACAGCAAAATTTTCGTGTCACAAGCAACTCCACCACTATTACCAGCATTAACTTTAGAAGACGTTTCTGGTCCTACACCACAAATGATGGCTGAATACCTTGGTGACTTCGTTCTCACTCTATAAGGGCATGCATACATGACCGACTTGATCTTCCGTGACCCTGGGGTTTTTAGCTAGGTAGGCTATGGCCTGTGCAAGGCTAACATCAAAATGGAAAGGTATTGGTAGCGGTGGCAGTGAAGTTTCTCTTTATCCACATTTCCTATTTTGGAATCTCACGAACTGCTGTTGCTAGAAGATGGCTTCGAGGGGTGAAGGTTTGACTCATGTATGACTCTGCTTCGCTTAATTTTCTGGATGAGCTGATATGCGCTTTCAACCAGAAGTAGGTGCCTGGAACGGCTGGACACTTTGGCCCAGTTTTGCAGGCAACGGGCGAGAGGTTAGAAAAGGCCGGCGACCTACTGGTGTACAGTTTCGACATACTCGAGGGCAGGAAACATCTTCCCTAGTTTTCTCCGATTTTTAGGATTGAAGTGGTAGGTTCATTGTTTCGGACTTGAGTTGTTCGTCGTGGTACCTACCATTACCAGGTATCCTCGCACTACTAGAGGCTGGCAGCCAGGACAAGTTAACTACATAGTGAAGTGCAAATGCTCATACCTGTCAAGAAAAAACGGTGGTGAGAGGAAGGTCAGTAGCCGACTCAAGGACCAGCTGGTGTAATAACGGGTCCCCTAGCGATTTTGTAGAAGGCTGTTCAAAATTTTCGCGTCAACGTTTTTAGCAACTGCTTAATTATAAATAAAAATTTATTCTAGCGGTATTCAACATATCAGGCGTGACCTACTTTACGCAAGTGATTTAGTTTTTCTATAGTTAGTTAAATCAAGGGGTGTACTTTACAATACAACACTTTTCACATTTTCTCATTATATGGCTACTCGCCTCCTTGTCAATTCATTGGAATTATTAGAGTGCAGTTCTTCCGGGAATGAAGTTGGTAATGGGGCATTGATCAATCTTGCATGAACAAAATCATATTATCTTGAATGTTACGAATTTGCGAGTCGCAGTGACATTATTTTGGAGTACTAATCTTCTTCTTTCTCTGCTTATCCGTTAATGGATGTTAACAACCACACTTTCCATGACTTCCCTATCTCTGGCTGTGTGGATTAACGTCTGTATATCAGGCATGTTTGTCCATTGTCTTACATTCCGCAGCCACGACATTTTCTTCCGTCCCAATCCTCTTCTGCCCTCGATCTTGCCCTCGATAATTAACTATAGAAGCTGGTACTTATGGTTTCGCATGATGTGATCTAGGTATGCAGTCTTTTTTTTATAGTGTTGAAGAGTTCTCGTTCTTTATTAATACGTCTGAGCACGTCCTCGTTTCTTATTTTGGCTCTCCATGGTATCTTAAGTATTCTGCGGTATATCCGCATTTCGAGAGCTTCCAATTTGTTTATATCATTTGTTTTTACTGTCCAACTCTCGAAACCGTATAGGAGCAACGACCAGACATAGCATTTCATACCATGTTCTAATTAGATAACAACTCAAGGATTACGTCCAATTTGGAATAAGTAGTCATTGATACCTTTCGAAAGGGCCAATATTTTACTTTTTTCTTACTTCTGCATTATCAAGACCTCAACGGAAAACACGTTTTTAATGTGTTGAAGTGAATTTCGGCAATCACTCGATTTATATTTAATTATATTAAATTTTACAATAATGAATCGATCTTAGTCACTATATATCCAAACCCTTACTTCTCTTTAAGATAACTGGGTGCTGTAATTGTATTTTAAGGGGGGTTCACTGTGGGAATAAAACTTTTCTTCAGTAGGTTTATTACTAATATGTAATTGGTGATTTTCTGGATTCTGATAAATATGACCAATATCAGAAATAATGAAATTATGCTATTTCGCTGTTCCACACTGTATAGTAAGTCCTGTCTTGGCTTCCAATGAGATGTTAATCTGAATAATCCCTCAAATGCACAACAAACTAGTGATTTGTCTAATCTAAATATCAGAATACTGAAAACTCTTTAAGAATGCCGCCTTAAAGGTAATACAAATTAACTCAGTTTAAGTTTGTTACAAATTTTCTTCAATTCTAATATTTTTCCATCAAAGAACGATCAAAAATGGAAATGTGGCGTGAAATAATATAAGCGTGAGTGTATCTACGCTACTGAGCCCGATAGAACAAGTGAAAGAATAGCTTTGAAAATTTTCGGTTGACCTAGTTGGTTCATATATAACTTCATTAATCATATGATGAAGCTGTTTCGTTCAGGCTGTGTTGCTAGTGTGTATGTGCAATGTGTGTGTTCCATGCTACCTCGCAGTTCCGCGATGATCTTCTATGCCGGTGGCATCGAGATTGGCTTTGGCACATTGCTGCTGCTGCGACTACACTACATCTACTTGGCACCGAACTTCTCTAACTGACTGCTGACTAATGAAAAGTAGGAGTCGCTGCTATGCTTACTTGACTGTCTGATGCTGCTGTTCAGCTTTATCATCTGTTACACGGGTCGTTTAACAGCAACAATATTTTTCACAAATTCAATTTTCGGCGTCTGACATCGCGTTAGACTGTTCGTTATTACGCGAACCTGCAGTAAGTATATCGACGCTGATTATACAGAATTTCTTGCGCATTTGATTTTTTTTTCATTTAACGATGTTCCATTAAAAAATAATAACTTATTATATAGTTGAAAAGTGTGTTTAAAAAGCGTAATATTTTTCGAGAAATTAGTTACTAGAAACGAAAAATTATTCTTGGGTATTGCAGAGATTGCAAGGTTGCGAACTTGACGAGATTGTAATTTAATGTAATCATCATTTTAATATAATATATACTGGGGAACAAAAAATAACAACGCATGATTTGGAACAGTTATTTAAAGCCATATTATTTCTTTTTACGTCTTACCTATCCGTGTTATGCAAGGTCTGGAGATCCCAATTATTAATAGGCCAGGTCCTAATCTATAACAGATTACCTGGTGGAAGAAGTAGGACAATGGACGTCAAGTAAGAGTTGTTCTAGTATCAGCTAATTTGCTTAGAATATCGCTGAGAGATTACCGACACCTGTTGGTACAACCTTTGACATCACAAAGTAAATCGGTAGTAGTGGTGCAGAACTCGACAACACTGGAATGGCCGTCTAGATTCCCTGATTGATCCCCTATCGAACAGTTATGGGGTATGGAACCTTAATCTATTGCGAAGTCCTTAAGTAAACCTAGATGACCACGGGCATGCCATAAAGTGGATCTGGATGAGTATTCCTCAATCAGATGTAGACAAGCAAATTTTATCCATGCCACATAGAATATAGGAGTGTATAAAAAATGATGGAGGAGATACTTCTTATCCGTTTTTCCTTAAAACCATTATGAAACTGTGTTCAGAAATAATCTAAAACTGCGAATTTCCTTATCTATCTTTGTATCAAGAGAAATAATAAGATAATTTGTCCCGTGTGGTGTATCCCTTCTCATAAGGTGTCTTAAAAGATCGTTGCGTCATTGTCCCTAAAGAAAGTCATGCAAGATCGAAGAACTGCTACTGCTGATTGGGATACAACCTCTTATTTGCCGAACCTCTTCGCTGAATTTCGAGAAACCAACCTCGATTATATCGAGTTGTACTAAGACACTACAAATTTTCACACGGATGACAAGACAAATTGATTTTTTTCTTTTTCTATCTTTTTGTTAGGCAGTTCTGCACGTTTCTTTATTTCTTCTACCTGTTTGTGATTTATCTCTGACTGTTCTTAGTATCCTCGAATCTGCCATTCTAGTTTTGTGGTTGTTCCATTCCCTTTATCTTTACAATATCCACTTGTTTATTCTTTTCACTTTGCATGTTGTTCTGACTTTACCACTCCTAGTATTTTCCCCGTGACCCTTATTAGTATTCATACGTCTGCTGTTTCTAGAATCTATTGTGTTTTGGAAGTGTCAGCTCGCATTTCTGGCATGTAATGTCATTATTGGTCTTACAGTATCTTTGTAAATATCTGTCTTAGTTTCCATTCTAATGTTTGTGTTTCTCTATATTGTGTTGTTTAGGCAACCTGTTGCTCTATTGGTTTTCCATATTTGTTTCCCAAATTTCTCCAAATATCCCAAACGTAGGACAGAAACTTCTAAAGATCATTTAATAATAAAGTTTTTCTCAAATTGAACGCATTGGAACTGAGTGATTTTCAATATTTTATGTGGCGCTCTTAGGTACGACTTTGTTATAAGATAGTGCATTCGCCAAAAAAGCGATCAAAGAATATTGTTGATTCAGTGATTCCGTTGAAAACAAGAAAAACGCTTGTGAATTAACTCGATACTGGGTTGTTCATAAGGATCTGACCATTAACAAGGAACGTTTGAATTTCAGGTAGGTAGTAGCCATACAATGGTTTTCATTTAATATAATTAAAACAGATTCTTTTAGTTTTCGTTTTGTGTTGTGTTCTCTTTGTGTAATATCAATGAATTTTGAAATTGTACTTTATGACCAGGGTACCAAGAATGTTCTCAAATTTTGGATTTTTCAAACTTCCATTTTTAATGTATTTTTTGTGTTTGTTTATTCGAACATTTAGAGCTCTAGAGGTTTCTCCGATATAGAATTTATTACATTCAAAACGAATTTAAAAATGAAATTTGTTGTATTTTGTGCTTTGATTTTTGATTTTGTTTTTGATATAACTGATTTTAGTGTATTTCTTGTTTTAAATGATGTTTTAATTTATATACATATCTTTTGTCCACTCTTAATGTTTCTGGGAGAAGCTGTATGCATGGTATAGTTATTGTAGCAAATATTTTAGGAGTCAGTGTTGCTTTGAGATGGTTGTTAGCGATCGTTTGGTATTCAATTTTGTTTAACTTTATTAATAATTTTTTCTGAGCATTTATAGGCATTTTTAAAACGTTTTTTTTTTCATTAAATTTATACATGTTTGAACTGTTGTAACATCAATAAATTTCATGTATTGTGGTGTTATTTCCCAAAATGTGCTTAAACATTTTAATCTTCTGGTATCAGATTACCGTATTTAACTTCTGGACTAGTATTTTTCACTTCCCACTACGAGAAAATAATGTTTATTTCTACGTTTCCATCTTATAACCTTTACCTTTTTACATGACCTTTAATATCTCATCCATTATGATATTGAAGGGCAGTGTTTAGAATACTCAATTTGATTTTTAGCCAGCATTCCACAGCTCCGTCTTCTTACAAAATTTGGTTATGTTCATTACTTCTGTTAGTCTCTCAAAAACAACCAAGTATTTAGTAGATTTTTTTTAATTGAACTTTTAGACCGACATGCTTTGGGAGAGTGATTCGAAAAACAATAATGCAAAATGTGCAAAAGCCTTTTGTTCTATTTCAACTCTATATGCAGTACTAAACTTAAATTTCTAAAATTAATTAAGTTTTAGAGAATGATTACAAACATTTTCCAACAAAACGTCCAAATTTTATTGTCCCAGAATGCTACACCACTGCATAGAGTTTTTGCGCTAAAGCCATTACGTCAACAGAATTCCAGCATCTGATGCCGCTAAGACTACCCGATGCCGAGGACGGCGAGGAGGACGATATGTTGTGTAACGTGATACCTCTTGACGTCGGTATCGTGACGCTAATAAACGACGCCACCGAAGCCGAGTTAACTCGAAAGAGGTGAAACTTTAGAAAGTTAATCTTTATAAAAGTTAATCCTCACGTAATCGAACTTTGATTGGAACACACCCACATATTTGTATTCTATTACTTTTTAGACTGGAAGGCGACCAATGAGATTTAGATAAAGCGATTCATGAGGGTTCTTGTGTTTAATTTACAATTAGAAATTTTCTGTAACCAATATATCTTCAAACACGTTTATCTTTCGATAAATTTGTTTTTTGGTGTGCCTAGGATAAGAAAATGCTGACAATCAGCTCCAGAATTACTCGTTTATTTTGTTTTTTTTTTTAAATTTTTTGTGATCAAAAGTAATTTAAATAACACTGGTCGACAAAAAAATGTTTTAATTTTTTTCGTCTGATGATAACGTAATTGTTAAGTAATGCGCATGCGCTGATTGCAAAGCTCAAGTAATTTTGATATTTTCCTAACCGACACTTTAGGATTTTTAAAGGTCGCTTTATTTTCTTTGGTAGTACAGCAAACTTATTATTATTATTATTATCAACAGACCCAGTGGATTTAAATTTGGTTATTAGATTTGCAACAGTAACAGCTCCTTTGTTTATCTGAATGTCTATTATGAAAAATTTCACATGTTCAATAATATTCTCCAACAATTAACCCAATTTAAAATTTATCCGTTTTGTTAATTTAACCGTAACAACAGCATGTTAAATTTTTTTCATCAAACTCAGTTTTTTAGTAATTAGCGAATGAGAAAAACAATGTATTTTTGCTAATAGAAACCTATTTCCACACCTCGGAAAACTCTTATGGCATTTTGCTCTACTACTAGTCTCATGGATATTTTTGCCTTCACGCTATTTTAGATTTTTGGCAACCATGTACAATATTTTAAAAGTTTCGTAATTCCAGTAATAGTTTCAGAGGGAGAAGAACTTTTTATAAAGAGTAACATTTCTCATAAAGTGAAAAAAAGTTTGTTAAGAACGTTTTAGGACATGCTGTATAAAGTGTGATCAACAAATTTTTGTTTCTTAAATTATACGGAGTGTTTGAAGTCGCAAAAATCGGAATTTTATCAATTTTGGTAATTCTCAGCAACAGTATAAATAAATTTAGTGTCAAATATAAGTTTGGTGGTTAATTAGAGAGTTATTTTTGGAAACACTAAAAAAAACTACACGGTGTATAGCGATAACTGTTGACTTAAATGATCAAAATTCATGACTTTGATGGTTTCCTGCTAAATGTGATCTTTTCGTTAGCATTTCATTTTACATGATGTTTACAATGCTACTGTTTTTCGAGATTTATTTTTTTATTAATCTTAAAGGAACATAGCAAAAATGTATCAAGTCTCTCTGAGATTAATATTCATTTCAGTTGGTTTTGTTATCCATAAATCATATTTAAATATTTGTGTTTTAGTTTTCAGCATTGGAAAATCAAAAGAATAAGAAATTATGACTCGTTGTACTGAAAAATTAGATAAATACTATTTTCCTTTCAGATTGTTCAAAAATGTGGAACTTTAGACACTGCTTAATTAAGAAATACATATTTGTAAATAACACTCTTTCTGTGTTACACGATGTTCCTAGTTCCAGGAAAATCAGGTGAATATCTTTGAAATTAAATAGTGCTAATTGAACCTACTTTAAGAAGTTATGAAGTTTTACGATATCGTTACCACTGTCTTTGGCATGCAAATTGTGCTCATTTGTACATGTTAACAGAGACCTTCGGCTTTGGCCAAGCCGGCTAATTTCTGTCCGAAGCCGAATTTGAGGCCGAAGGTGGCCGAAGCCGAACCCGAAGCTAAATGTTGGTTGGACCTTAATGATAATATACATATTGTTTCTCGCCCTGAAACTTTGGTTACTCACAAAATAATGATTTGAAGTAAAATAGATTTGTTATTATGATATGCCTGCGTTCTATGTGAATAGGCAATTTTAGTTTTTTTATTTTTATGAAAATGTTTCGAAGAATTACCGCAAAACCTCTAGTGTGTATGTATGAAGTTGAATTTTTTGATCCAGTGGATATTTATAGTTTTAACTGTTACAATTATGTATCTGTTTTGCCACTAACTACTTTTCTCAGGGTACATAAAAGAGAATAAAATAATAATCTTATGAAATTTCATTTTTCAAACCAAGTTGACATAAAATATCTGCCAAAACTTCAGTGACTGTAATTAGATTTGATAAAACATTTTAAATAGTAGCAAAAAAATTGTGGTGGCATTTAAATCATTTACCGTCCCTATTTCATAACTCTTCCGGTTACTTTTTTATTTATTTGAAAAAAGTTGCTGCTTTCACCCAGTTGGCGAGTGGAGTCAGGTTTAAATCGCATTCAACGGGCTTTACAGGATTGGAGGGAAAATGTGAGAAAAAGTCAGGGATAAATCCAGACCCTTTCCTCAGCGATGTTGAATAGAATAAAATCTAAAAGATATTAAGGTGAATAATTAGCCTTCAAGTTAATTTTTACGAAAAATTTAAATTGAATTTGAATTTAATTATCTGCCATTTGATTTCCAAATTGTATGAATACAATCATTATATCAAAAATATAATTGTTGATACCTTATTTAACTACCGGTGTGTTTGACTTTTCATATTTCAAAAGGTGTTTAATAATGAAATACCCTTCCTTGCAAAATTTATTACAGGCGAATATGGAACACTTCTATTCGGTCCTTTATTCTATTGTTACTGATTCCTATATATAGTTTAATGATAAAAGGCTTTATTGTTGTACTGTTATCACGAAGAACTATTGCAAGATTATTTTGTGCCAGGAATAATATGAAGTTTGAAAATCGACGAAGTGACGAATGAAAATATGGCTTCTAAGTGATTTGCAGTTCAAATATATTGCTGAATTGTTGAGAACATGATGAGTTACTGAGATAAGTTACAAAGCAAAAAGAAGCAGTTTCCTTATTTAATAAGTATACAATGAAAGAGCTCCAATTTATAGAAGTACTGCAAAATTATGGAGTGTTGAATAAAAGGAGGACAAACTCTGTGTAAGAAAAAGTGTCCACAAAATGGTTTCAATTTGGGGGAGCCACTGGTACCCACGGGGTAATTTGTTCATAGAACTCAGTTTTCTACGAACAAACCTACGTGAATAAAATTAGGTTAATGTCCAGAATTCACATTCAAAAAATGCAAATTTAACCATCACAGCTTAACAACCAGATTTATATTTAACATTAATACAGTGTTAAGTTAATGAAATACCTTGTACATTGATAAAAATGACTTGCAAGCAAAATTTTATTTGCATATTTTTTAGGATTCAAGATAAATATCCTACATAAATTAAACTCTGGAGGACCGATTATTATATAATTACTAAGCTGATTATGGCCTTGTCCACCAACTCGAGAACTTCAACAAACTTCTGAAGATATTTTCCCAGGAGCATTCACCAGGCGTACCTTTGGAAATATTTAAAATACCACTACAGCAGAAAGATACCAAAAATAGTCATTTAATAGTTGCCAATGGAACTTTTTGTCCAAATAGTCAAAAAAAATATATGGAAAACCAGTGTAAGAAAATGTTAGAATACTTGAAAAATAAAATACAAGTGAAATTTGTTCTATAATGATAACAGAAGAGATAATTGAATTACAGCAGTTTGTTCAGTGATGAAAAGAATTGTAAATTACCTTTTATCCAGAAAGAGGTGAACAAGGAAGTAGAAACACCAACTTTGAAAAGGGACACTTTTCAAAATAAATATATACGAACACAAGGATGTAAAAATAAATAATTTTTATTTACATCAATTCACCAACACCTATTTGTTAACAAGTATAAAAATGTTATAAATATACAAATTTTTTCCATTCTTTAACTATTCCAAAAAGTTTTATAACAAAATAACAACTATAAAATCAATGAGTTTCATAATAAGTTAAAACTGGTTCACACACTTATTAATTTATATCACAATTAACACACTATAAACTCATATCACTTGCAGAGATTACAAAAAACGGAGACAACCATTTACAAAGAGAAGTTCACATAACAGATTTTCTACGTTATATTTACGATTTTAACGAATAATTACATCATTCTCACTTTTTAGCCACTTCACTTCTAAATGTAGGGATTTGTGCATTTCAATCCGTTGACAATTCCTAAGTCTGTCCTCCTTCATTCAACCCTCCATATGTAAAATCCCAGGAAACGTCAGGTGTCAAAGAGTTATTTCGATGTGTCAAACTGAAAATGAACAGTGACCACTAATCAAACGCTTTATATTTACGTATGGAGAAAAACCTCAAACAACAAGAACCGAAATTGCTCGGCAGGAAAATGTAAGCAACTCGTGAATTGTACAATACTTAAAGATTTAAATTTCAACCTTACACTGGTATACCTGGTTAATGAACTGAGAAAAGATGATCCTGATTGACGTTAATTGTGTGGAATAATGCGTTACTATGAGGAGAATTGGGTATTTTGAAATCACATTGTATTTCTTGATGAAGCTGCTTTTTAACCGACTTCCGAAAAGGAGAAGGTTATCAATTTTATTTTAGATTTTCTTGGGAATAATACCACATCAGAGTTCAAACTTGTGTATATTTTAAAACCAAACGTTTCAAAATCCTGTCGGATTTCGTTTTCAATGGATATAAATTTATAAAGTAAAATATTTAAATTTTACTTTATAAATTTATATCCATTGAAAACGAAATCCGACAGGATTTTGAAACGTTTGGTTTTAAAATATACACAAGTTTGAACTCTGATGTGGTATTATTCCCAAGAAAATCTAAAATAAACTAGAAGATGCCACAAATAACATTCAGAAAACAGTTATCAATTTGTCTACAACTTTTTTTTAATGTATGACGAGCGATTATTCAAAAACGGCTGGGGCAATTTTGATGATTTAAAAATATTATATTAAGGAACATTACAGAAACGTCTCATGTAACTGTCTATAACATGAGATTTACGATTTTCTAGAAAATCAGAAATTAAAGTAAATAAAAGACTAGATTTTAGCGATTTTCAATGAATCTTCACGGTTTTCTCTAAAACTGCTCACACAATTTGAATATTATAAATGGTTTTATACAAAGATATCTTCCAGCTTGATTCCGTATATTTTTCAATACCGTAAAAAATATAAGCACAAAAACTGTAAACATCATGGTAAATGTCCAATTTTCATCATAAATATCTAGTTTAAATGTCAAGATATGCCATGAAAGTATGTCGTACAGGGTGTTTGTACTGATTTTCATTTTGATGGTTATTTTAGAGACGAAGTTAAGTAACAGTGAAATTGCAGAAAATGTTCCATTAGCTTATTAAAATGAAAATTTGTTATTCCGGCTATCTCTTCTGGGTGGAATACGGTTGAAGGTGTGTGCGTGCGTTGTAATATTAGGTGGTACATAAGCAGGTTGAAATATAAGTTGGAATTGAATTAGTTATGCAGGGTGCTTCTAAAAGTGTTATATTGGGTAGCACATGAGTAGTTGCGTATACAAGGACGTTGAAATAAGAGTGGAGCAAAACGATAGTTATACAGAGTGGATACTTGCGTTATAGAATGGAGAATAATTAGTTATACAAAAAGCTTTAAAAATTGTGAGAAGCAGTTGAGTAGTCAGGATGGTTGAAATATTAGGTAGAGTATAATTACAGTTATATAGGGCGGTTTAAAAAAGTTATATAGTTTGGAACATAAGTAGTTGCTTAGACAATGGGTTTGAAGTAAGGGTGGGGTAAAATGATTGTTATTGAGGGTGTATCAAAAATTTGTTATATAAGCATAAGCAGTTTATTTGAAATATAGGACGTATGACAGGATATAATTATAGATATGAGTTTAAAAAAATTATAAACAGTTTTATATACCGGGATGGAAATAAATGGTAGAGTAAATTTATAGTCATAAAATGTGGTTCAAAAACGTGAATTTTGTTATATAGGGTAGACCATCAGCATTTGCTTAAATGGTCTACTAAGCGTAGTACAAAGTGAGTGACAACATCAGTAATCCCGACGAAGTAGAGTGAGATCTCATTGAAACGTCGAAAAAGTGTCTTTTCTAAAACAAATAAGAGACAGGCATGAGATTCCCGAGAAAAGTCAATTACATTTCATACTCGTGAGAACATCAGAAGTAACATATATATATTATTTTGGAATTTTTACATTAGTGCCATGTTTTATGTTAGCCCTACATTGGTTGCCAATTTGTTTTGATTTAAATTTATTTATATTTATTTTTTGAGCCACATTTTGGCTAGCCAATTTATTTTGGATTTAATTATTTATTTATATTAATTTATATTTTACTTACTTACTTCTTTTTACATAATAATATTTTTATTTATTATTCATACTTTATGTGATTAATTTATTTTCTCAGGCTTTTATATATTATAACTGCATTCATACTCTTACCTCACGGTGGTTCATCAGGTTCCAAATTTAAAATCGATACTTACATTTTTATCTTCCTTATAACTTCTCTGCTTCTCTTTTTATTACACTTATTCAACACCATTGCATTATTTTATTTATTCAAAACCTCTTTTCTTTAAATTTTGCTAAATTGAAACTTTTATTTTTCTTGAAAAGAATTTAGATGAAACTCTAAGCATTCAAATGTTATTTTTGCTCATTTAAATAAATTAACTCAACTTTCAATCTCAATTTTCAATAACATTCTTTATTAAACACCAATAAAAAATTATTAAAACATTAAAACAATAAATCTATAATCAACAAACGAAATCATTTCTAACTACTAAATGTTTATGAGAAATGTCTCTGTTTATATTATCATATTAAAGTTAAAATTGGTTATTCCTAATATACTTAACTAGCATAAACATAAATCAATTGTCACTTTATTTACAACATTTTTTTTAAACAACTATTGTTTCACTAACCTGTTTTCCTTGTCGTGATTACAGTCCATTAGTTCCAAATTTGTTCATTGTCCATTCGAACTTTTATTTTATAAACAAATTTTTATTATTGTTTCCCATTCCATATTTGTTTACCATTATCCATATTCACTATCTTGTTTTATTTATTATTTATACAAATTAAATTTAATTATTGTTTACCATTTCATGCTTGTTTCAACATTTACCATCGTTGTTGATATTTTCCAATTTTTATTTAAAATTCCAACCTAATTGTCCTTTTCTGTTGGTCAGATATGCACTTCACCTTTATTGTACCGTACTTATGAACCTTTATACACTGGCAATCTATATGTCATTGGAAACGTTCTGACAATTTATCTAACCGCACTTTTTAACTACTTAACCTTTACTAACATTATTGAGGTTATTGCAAAGAAAAACATAAACATGCTCTTTGACTTATTTTCTTCAAAAATCAGGAAAGAAAGAGACCGCTGCTACCAAAGGTAAGCTTATATAATAATTTTAAAACAAATGCCTGCTAGACGCGTTTTGTCTGGCCCGGTCATCCAAAATGGATGTTTTTCATTTGTTTTGGTGCGTTATATTACGTTCACTCATTTTACTTAGCCCATGTGTTTTCCCATAAGAAACAAAAATGTTCTTTTTCCCTTATTAAATTCTTTCTGATAGCTTATTTTATTTTAAGAACTTTTTAATTCTTGTAAAATTTCGTTTAAATGCTTTGTTTGTTTACACTAATTCATTCTTTTTTCAAGGTCATTCAACTTTCATTATGATTTAAACAACTTTACCGCAAATTCTTTATTGTTTGAAATTTAAGTTATAATAATCTTTTCCTTATCATCTCTAATGTTCATGGAAGAGTTTTCTTTTATTTTTGTTCATAACTTTGACAATTATTGACATTTTACTTTTTTTGAAAGTTGTTTATATGATGCTTTGCTTCCTAATTTAGTTTGTACTGTTGTAATTGCATGTGTTTTTACTAATTAATATTGTTTTAGATGTCTAGCATGGAATTTTATGTTTTCCTGGCAATTTACAATGATTCCTATGGATCTATATCACAAAATATGCATTCTCGTTACAAGATGTATAACCAATATTTTTCAATTACCTTTTATAACTAATTGTGAGTATTTACAGTTTAATTATTATTAAAATCATCTTAATTACACTACATATTACACATATATTTCCTTTGCGAAAGTTCAGAGAGCTTTATTTACAATTTATAGCTCCTTTTTGTTGGCTCGTTGGAATGTCATGTTTATCGAAATTGAAATTCATACGTTGTGCTGGCTTTTTATTTAGTAAATGGTTTTGCTACGCCTTTTATATTATAACACCTGAATCTCAGTTGATTTTTTTCAACCCTTAACATAAATATTTCAAGTATAATTGCTTTATTAGTGTTAACTCCTTGTTTTCCCATTAAATGTTACTGATCGTTAGGCAACCAACAAGTTCATTCCTAATATACTTTTAATATACACTATACAGTCTACTCTTTAAATCTGTTTTATAGGTTGCATTTCATTTTGATTTATGGTTATTCTAATTCCATAACAATATATATATATATATATATATATATATATATATATATATATATATATATATATACGAATTATTTAGATAACGGCTACGGGAAAGCAGCCTTTGTGGAAGTTCAATAAGTTGTTAACACTACTTTGGAAAGGTTTTTTATTGATATTATTAACTATTACCTTTATAATATCAATAAAAAAACAGGTATTCAAAATTTGAATAGTATCTATTCTAATCTTCTTGAAATTGACAAGAAAATATCCCGTATATGAATTTATTTATGCACTAAAATCAACATTGTCATTTTGATCTGTTAATTTTAAATGTCTTATATATTATCAATATCATATCATTATTCACCTAAAAATTTTCATATATTTAATCTTTTCATATATATCCATTGTTACTAATTTGTGCTCTTTTATGTTCACAATTACTGTAAGTGTCTTTAAATTTTCATAATTTTAAAATGACATTTATGAATTTGGTTTTTGTAGTAAAAGACTGTAGAAAAAATAAAGAATTTCGCAGTGTTAACTACTTATTGAACTACCACAAAAGCTGCTTTCCCGTTATATTTTCTACATGTATATATATATATATATATATATATATATATATATATATATATATATATATGATCATATGTAGCTAAGCGAGTTTAAGGTTTGTTAGAAGAACTGAAAGATTATATTGAAAAGAAATGAAGATTTGTCGGCTAAAGGATCTTTGAATTACAAGAAATAATGAAGAAAACAGAAAAGTATGGCCTGGAGAATTGAAAAACTGACCCGAGGGATCTAGAAGAATATATTTTTGAAGTACTAGGCTATACTAAAGTAAAAGAAGCTAAAGTAGAAAAGAACTGCAGGGTTAACCTGAAGAAATAAAAGTTTCTGGAGAACAGAACAAGATCTCAAAATGTTTTTGTTGGAACAATTGAATTCGAAGAACTGTAAAGGAGATCAATGATTTTTACAGGTGTTGTGAGACATACTTTACCACACTACTTCAGTGCAGCTTGATATGGGACAAATGTTTATTTCCCTGATTTATACATATTATATCAGAAATGACGTACCCGCCAGAATTAACACTTGTAAGGCTGGAATTAATTGACAAACACGAATCCAGTGAACTAGATAATAAACACCCAAAATACTGAAATACTTGGATTCGGTCTTATTAATTCATCATGTTACCACCACGATGGATGTTTATATATACATATATTATTGAACGTAACAGTTTTAAACGTAGCTTTTTGGCGATGGTCTTCATTAACGGTCAGTCTAATACCATCAACAAAAAGACAGATTTACAAAATTTAAATGTGATTTATTGTAACTTACTGGAAATGGAGAATAAGTTTTCAAACACTCATAATCAATCTGAATATAATACAGATTTCTCAGATTGATTAAATAAAATTCAACATTTTTGCTACTGTATGAATTTTTGTTTCCTTAATAATATTTCGATTTATCAGTAAGGTACAAAGAATAAATATAGTTTACCCGTACTTTAAAAAATATATATTACATGTCTTCAAATCAAATGCCAACGTGACAATTTTGTTAGTTGAATTGCCAAAAAAAAATTTGTAAGAATATTCTAAAGTTTAAAGATGTTTTTCTGCTTGCACAACCTTGACTAACTTAAGTAATTAGTTTTTTACCTCTAAATTGTTAATATTTGTGTTATTTGTAGTATATTGACTGACGATGAAATAAAATAATTTCGAAAGCTCTCAAAAATAAGTTAAACCCAAGAAGTTTGGCTGCGTCCCGATATTTACTTGTAATATTTGAAAGTTATCAGCCGTTATTACCGAAATCAATATATATATATATATATATATATATATATATATATATATATATATCTTAGTTATAAAAATGTTTTTTATTGCACCATGAAATAAAGTTTCGGTACAATATAGTTCATGTTCATCATTTAGATAGATACAAAATATTATTTTTGTTCCACGAATACGTTTCAGAGAAATTGCCTTTAGAAAGTATTAAAATTGTCACAAACTGTACTATCTGTAACGGACAGTTTGCAATTTTCCATAAAATCCAGTGAAAACATCTAAATTTTAAAGCAGGTCGTGTATAACGATGTTAGTCTTATCTAAAATTTCAACATCGTAGTGATGCTGCAACATATTTATAGTAAACACAAGCTTTTACGGTGACATAAAAACTCTTTGAAGCAAGACAAAATCCTTTTGCGGCATAGTTCAAAGCTAAAACAGATGCGACGTCGGCGTAGCCATTCATAGCAGTTTACGGAAAGGCGAGTTCTTTTATTCGTTGTGGAAACAATAGATGCTCTACCAAAATAATTATATTTGCTTCAGTTGCAATTATAATAAAAGAAAAGCTTTTACGAAGTGAATGGATTTTGCAATTAATTAAATGGAGAAAGAGGTCCTCAGGTGTAGTATAGTAGTAATTTAAAAAATGCAATATTATCTTTCACAATGATACTTTGTGAATTTTTCGAGAAATATTGTTTAACATGAACCAAATTTAACATAAAAGACTCTTTACATGAGTGTCAGAAGATTATGGCTAAGCCTATGACTTATTTTCCGTAATTGTTGTTTTACCTCAAAAAATTATTTTTCCGCTATTTAATTACTGATACTATCTCGCGTTTTTAATAGAAACAGTAGAATAAAGAGTAATTCATTAAAACCCCAAATTTTAGTGCGTCATACAATGTAGTATTACGCTGGTACCGTGAGAAATTGAAACTCCAGATCTAACTTTATGTAAGGAATAGGTGTAATTTCAGTTGGAATTGAGATGACACCACGATAATTTATGCATATTCTCGGAAGCATTATATTTATGTTGTCATCTGTTGGGCGGTAACGGTACTATAAACCAGTAATCATATGATACAACATAAACAGTCATCAGTAGTGCGTAAGCCTCGTAGCCCCAGTGAAGGTTGCTTAGATCAAAAACGTAGTGAGTGAAATTATGGACGCCTGTTAATGTCCCGTATACGTTCCAAAACACCTTACCTGGACACGTACCAATGCTGATAGAGGTTATCAATTTCAAGTGTACAATGTTAACAATTGCCACTGGCGCTCTTCAAATTGGTAGGTACGTCAGGAAATGAAATAATAAATTCTGACGAACAAGAAATGCAACCACTGCACAAACATAAGCCATAAATATATCAGACAAATTTACAGAAGTATCCTAAATTCCAGATAATAACAAAATAATTTATTAAAACGCTAATGTAAGCTGTGATATATTCTAGTCTCAAATTCACGGTAGGTAATAAAGTGTAAATTATTTTAGGTATAATGCCATAAAGAGGTTAACAGAAGATAATTTAACTAAATTAAAAAAGATAATATTCTAAAATGCCATGAAAATAACCTCTTAGGGAAAAATATCTTGACACAATTACAAATTGTATTTATTTGCTGGGATCCTCAATCTACGGGAAACTAATGTCACTCGAACTGTGTTTATGAACAATCCTCTGGACTCTCAACTTTGCCGGGAACAGAATAGATTTTTCAGTAGTCGATACTACTGTGTGCATGTTTACGGTCTGAATTTGTCGAATACCAAGCTTAAGTCCTATCGCAGCATGCAACAGTACGCCATCACTTAACTACAAATCGGATAAAACACCACATTAACTGAAACGAAAAGTGACAGTAGCGGGAGAGCTTTGAACTCCTCTGTAGAGAATACCCCAGCCAGTAAACCAACAGCACCACTATTAGACACAAACAATTGAATTTCATATAATTCTCGAAATGTTCGTGTTATTATACTCAGCTATAAAAAGTCCAGTTTTTAACATATTGAGATCTCATATTTAAAAAGTGATTGTTGTTATCATACGTTGTATTTGTGAAGGTTAAATTATAAATAAACGTGTTAGAACCAAAGAGGTTAACACTGTAGAGCACGTGAAGTAGCGAAATTCATGTAATATCAATAGAAAGAGAGAGAGAATAAGCGTGTCGTTCCTGATTGGTCAGTGTCAGTGGTGACGCCTAGTATTGGTAGGGTAGAGACATAGCAAGCGCTCCCTGATATTTTCTTTCTCTTTCTATTGCTATTACACTGCCACTTACAGTAACGCCCATACCTAATTCACTCTACGTATTAAGCTCTTTGGTTAGAACTCAAATACTTCACAAGAGATTTTTTAGTAAAAGAAAATTCAAGGGTAAATGTTGAGCTCTGTGAAGTAAATTGAATTCAGACAGAATGTTCTCAGTGCCTAGCGGACCGCCAAAGCTAAAAATAGTTCCACGTACCAGACGTAAAGGACTCCCTATTGCACATAATTCAGTGACTGAACTCCAATATCCAGAATGAAAAGGGAATTAGAAGCAAAATTGACCATCATGGGAGGAGAAGTGGTAAGTGTCCAGCATCCAAATGGTCATTTCGTCACCAGTATGGCTTGCTCCAAATCCACAGACTTGAGGAGGGCATTGTTATGAACTGCAAGTTGATTACTTGTATAGCCTGATCGAGAAAATGAAACAATAGTGACACTGAGAAATTCATAGATGTGATTCTTCACCACGTATAATATCACAAATAGTTTTTGGTTAGTAATAGGAATTGTTGTTGAACCGAAAGGTTCTTAAATGAAGCCCACACTCACATAAAAGAAAATAGATATCTTAGTGAAATGCAAAAATTAGACTTTGTGCCGAGTTTGTTCCGGCACTTCTTTGATCTTGCAATTCTCATACAACATAGTTTTCTGTACTCTCTTCGAGGTGTCATTCTTTTGTACGCAAGACAGTATATATAATATATAGTTCTGGTTAGGGAATCTTCATCAGTTGGGCTTCCCACAATTGAATGTCCTCTCTAACACTTTTTTATGTATTTGATACATTTTGTTAAATTTCAAGACGCGAGATGTAAACACCGACACCTAGGATTTTCGGGGAAAATAGCCATGCAATTTTTAGGTTACCTTCACCTGTCAGAGATATTGAATACTCTCTTCGAGGTGTCATTCTGACAGGTGAAGGTAACCTGAAAATTTCATAGTGACATTCTAACCTATGAATTACGGGTAACAGCAATTACATGGAACTACTCCAGATTCGGAACTTCTATGTGGTAGTTTCCCCGAAAATCCTAGATGTCGGTCTTTGCATCTCGCGTCTTCAAATATAACGAAATGTATCAAATACATAAAGAAGTGTTCGAGAGGACATTCAATTGTTGGGAAGCGCAACTGATGAAGGTTCCCTAACCAGAAACAATATATATTATATATATTGTCTTGCGTACAAAATAATGACACCTCGAAGAGAATATTCAGTATCTCTCTGACAGGTGAAGGTAACCTGAAAATTTCATCGTGACATTCTAACCAAGGAATTACAGGTAAAAGCAATTACACGGAACGGTTTCAGATTCGGAACCTCTATGTGCAAGTTTCTCCCAAAAATCCTAGATGTCGGTCTTTACATCTTGCGTCTTCAAATCATTTTCAGGTTTTATCGTAGATCATCTACTTCCTAGAGATAGCCTGCAGTGCATAAGTATCGTGCCAAGGCTAGAAAGAGAGGGCAATAGAGAGGGTAAAAGGCTATTTCACTCGATTCAGAATTGCATCCAATGAGCTTATTGACTGCCCCTACCAATCGAGTGAAATAGCCTATTGCTCTCTCTATTGCTATGTAAGTTTCGGTTATAATTAAGTGGTCTCGTTATATATCGCCAGTGTAATCAAGTGAAATTGATATGAATTATTATTATCTAGCAAATTTTATATTTTATTTGAAAATTAATTAACACGTCACCTGTCCCGTTGCAGCTATAATTAAATTAAGAACTGAAATACACATTAGGATTAATCTCTGAAAATGAACAAAATAGTGACAATTATATTAATTTTTCTGAAAGTTTATGTCTACGTACTAAGAATGACACAAGAAAGAATAAAATACCGGTAGTCACGAGAGAGGGGAAGTATATTTCATAAGAAGCTTTCTCTTCCATCTAAATAGGTTTAAAGTAAGTAAGTAAATTTTCAGCAAAATAACCATAACAATTAAAATAAAAATTTGGTAAAAATTGTTTTCTAAAGTGCAATACTTTTTACTGCCCCTCTCTTGGTTTTTGACAGCTTTCGTTGAATCCTTTTTGAAGCAAGTACTAAATAGGCCTTTCATTTTAGCGAAGGAAAGTAAGTAACGATAAGAATTCTTTTTAAAATAGTTTTGTTTTAAAATGATTACACCGCATCATAATTCTTACGTTATGAAACTGAATGTGAATTATAACATCTGTGCTTAAAACCCTGGCAAGTAAGTAATGATGAAAAATGAAAGCTGCTGTAAACGTTAATTATAATTTGCTTTTATATTTTTTGTTGTATCAATACTCGTATACGCAATACTTGTTACATTTGTTGCAACAGCACAGCAAAGGCGAAAAAAAGTCGAGTAAGATTGTATTATCGTTTGTCAATATAACATAGATTTCAAGTACTTTTATCATAAGGTGATAATCTTACGGCATTATATCAGATGAGGAGAACCTAGGCAAAAAAGTAAAGTCAACCTTTCCAACATGTTCGTCCTAACGAGAAGGATGTTCAACATACAGGTTTTAGTAAACACGAAGGTTCTTATATAGAGAGTTTCATTTCTCACCGGAAAATATAATTCCCGGCATCACCAACTGCTTCTGAAACCAACCATAACAAGAGCATATTATTTATAAATAAGCAAAGATAAAACGGTTCTCTGCCCATCAACCTTTCATCTTCATTTTTGTTTTGTTTATTAACTACTCACGACCTTCAGTGCAGAATGCTAAAATTAATTTATAATCGTGATTCTTTGTTTTACTAAAATATAACAAAAATATTCATTATTTACGTCCAATGCCAAACAAATAAAATGAATTGACACGAATAAAAATAAAATAATTCAAACAAACAAATTTTGAACCGTTCCTAAAGTTATTCCACATCCTCATACTCATTAAAATGCAACACAGGAAAATTTATATTACATGCTTAATTATCACCATTTATTGGGATTTCGCAAGTTTGCAACTTTTATTGCTTTGTAAATATAGTTTGTCAACTAAAATCAGAATTATGTTATTTGGTCAATGTTTTGCTGATAATAATTTCAAGATTTAAGATAAACAGTTACATCTGGCAGCCCTGTAACGATTTTAGAGCTAAAGAGCTTACAAGAATTCTTTGCCAATAGTAAGACAGACGGAAATAGAGAGAGCAAGAGTCTATTTCACTCGATTGCGAGGTGCCGCCAATGAACGACATGCTGAACATAGCTCATTGTGAGTGAAATAGCCCTTGCTCTCTCTTTCTAGCATTGGCACGATATTTGTGGCCTGCAGGTCACCTCGAGAAGTTCAGGCTTGGAAGATTGTGGTAATATAGAGTATATTACCACAATCTTCCGAAGGTGTTGTATGAAAAAGTGTAAATTAGCGAACAATAGAGAATGTATTAAACATTGAAGTTCTCAAAAGGTTGTTGGTCACCTTTTTCTAATATTTAGGAACTCGATGGAAATGACTGAAACTTTTAAATTGTGAACAACAATCTTCCAATTATTATGTCGACGACTTTACCAGGAGCGGTTCCAGTCAAAAATTTGGGAGGGCACAATTTTGGACATTATGCCACTTCATAAAGTTATGTCAGTGTCAGATATTCAGAGAAAATGTTGAGTGAGTTTAAAAAAGTGGTCAGACTGATGATTTGGACGCGGCTAAAAGTCAGGATGGATTTTTGAAAATGTAAAAAAATATGATCTTGAAATACTCGTGCGCCTCAGATTTGTATACAGATGGTTCAACTTGATGTCCAAGTCGTCCTCAATGACAATTTGACAATTATATGAAGGAATATTGTTAACCTGAGTCTTTTGATTAGTAAAGAAAGATTGAGAAGACAAGAGAGGCGTGGTGGGGAAAATACACAGAAGCCAGTAGCTTAACTCTTCACACTTAGATTATATTTTTTCGGTTAGCCTTAAAGGATTTCCTTCAAAATAAAAAAAAATCAATGACGCTCGAGTATTTCGAAATGACGTTTTTTTTCAATTATTTCCTTGTCACGTTCAAATCGTCAGATTATTGAAATATACACTTTTCTCCAGCGTAACTATGTTTACTAATCTATCGGCTGCGCACACCCATATTAAATATGGTTTACAAGGAGTAAGGTTTCTTAAATTCTAGTTTGAACTGCTTTCTGGAAAGTACTTGCCTCAGCCTATAGAAAACATATACCAGAGATTTCGTCCTCTTAATTAGGGTACTGACATATAGCTCCCACTTAATATTGTGATCATATGTTACATATATTTATAGTTAGTGGTTCTCTTTAACTGCCAACCATTTAGGATAATATCAAATCTATTAGGGTTTTCTAGTGATGTGGCGTTATTAAAATAGCTCCTATTAAACAACTATTATAACAACTCGACAACGATAACTACTGTTCTTGTCTGCTAGATAACTGATATACGTTTAGTACTGCTTAGCGCTTATCGAACAATAACGTAAACAGTCCAAGTTTAAAAGAGCACCTAACATCTGATTTATCTAACAGCAGTAACAGATCGGCCCAAAACTAAACGACTGAAAAAGCAGTTGTTCTGTTTCGAAGGACAGAACAGATAGAAGTGTTTTTCATACTCAACATTTATGTTCGTGGTTGACGTTGTATAACAAAACGGAATAGCAAAAGCTGTTAACCGAATCGTACTGAAAGAGCTGAACGGCCAAGCAGAGAAGGATTATTGAAAAATTTAACAGTAGTTTGTTTGATCTTGTAAATAATGTACGGTAGATTGGCGCACAGATAAACTTTCGTTCATCGTGATCATTGCTGAAATCAGATGAGGAGAACCTAGGCAAAATGATGATATGATTAGAAACTCTATTATGGGTATATCCCCCGACTTGATCATACAATGTAAGGCAGCACAGGGGAAAATTCACTAAACTCCAGATATCCTAGGTATCAAAAGGACTTAGCTCTGTGGGAGCCCTTGCCAGGATTTCAGGCCCGTGGTTGGAGTCATGGTGGCAGTTTCATATTCATTTTCTGACCGTCCAGGCTGTTCCTAACAGGACGGGTTTTTACATTATTTGGTAAAGATATTCGTTCAGACCGAGATATTTTAAATTGTTTAATAGTTATTTTGGGATTACTCCTGTCGTTGACACAGCAATTGGTACAGTTCGTGTGTTGTTCATGACCGACTTTTATTTGAAATTCCAAATCCCTATATTTGTTATCACTGTTTCTAAGTATTATAAGTAAAATTGAAAAATATATTAACAGAACACGAATATTAACATAGCCCATAAATAATAGTATTTTTATACCGATCACGGTTTGAAAGTAAAACATGTACATCATAGTTACAAAAACATAGTTCTTTCTACTTTATCAGTAAAAAACAAACTTCAATTTTTTGAGAGAAGCATCTTTCAAGACAATGACAGTGCCAAATAATGTCTTCACAAAATCCCTTCAATGGATAATTACATATTTGAATTAATATAATTGAAAATAACGCTATGAAGAAATATATAATATGTCCACAACAACACTGTACTACGTATTACACATTAAAAATAAAACCGCAGAAGGTTGTTTACTGTATTTCAGTTATTGGTTGTGAACTTACCGTTTAATATTAATATCAAATATCCAACATTACATGAATAAGGAGTCTTATAAATATGTTCTAATATAATCTATATTGTACTAATGGCAAGATCAGTATCTGATTAGTAGCCAACAAATACTAATTTGAGATGGCGATAGCAATTTTAACCTTCAAAAATATAAAAGCAATCTGTTATTTTCAGCTGTTATATGCAAATAGCAATAACAATAGCAATTGCTATTTAAAAATAGCACTTTTGCCATCTCTAGGGTTTTCCATATACTACCTCCAACTTTGACACACTCTAAGGAGAAATGAATTGAGAACGTATATATTTTTTAAGTTGTTTAATTACCATGTATTATCATTTACTTTCATTTCATTAAATTGAAATTAAATTAATTACTTTCAATTAATACCCGATCCTTCGCCCAATTATATCAGCAAATATCATGCATTTTCCGATTTTCCAATAAAATTTAAAAGGTTGCCAAAATATGAAATCAAACTGGAAATGTTTTGTTTCATATAAACAGAGAACAACCCAAATTGCTGCATAATTGGCGGAGTTCTAAGATAACAAAAAATAAAAAATACCTCCTCCTTTCTTGAAGTTGGTTAATAATAAAATAATATTTTCACAAAATACATATAAACGCCCTTTTCCCCATACGTCACCTTGTATATTTCAAAAGTGATCTTGGCGTAAAATAACTTCGCAATTTAAACCATCAAGATGAATTACGATATCTATTCGATACCCGATAAATTTCCGGAAGAGTAACTTTTACCGCAGCGGTGCACCAGATGCACAGTGTCATATGCGGTGCAAACTACCAACTAGCAAAGACAAAGACAGTATCAAAATATGTGGGATATTTCCCAGGAGTTTTACTAAACTCTTTCTACTCCTCCTTGCATAGCGTAAAAGTTACCAAAGTTTTATTACAATACGACAGGAAACCCAAAGGTCATATACAACATCTCGTTTATCCGCTTTCTATATACCCCAGGAATATAGACGTAAATTTTCTTCAGGTGTCAGCTGGAAAGATATTTGCCTTCAGTTATCATATATCCAATATTTTCTAGAATATTCTTTATAAGTTGTGTCTGTTCCCTATATATGCCGTCCTCAATTTGACCTGATACGAACGAGGGATGTATATTTTATGAGGTTTATATGGGAGTATAAAATTGTTATGCATTTATTTATATTTGTATTTACGCTAATGGAATAAGAATTTAACGTGTTTCTATTTTTTGCAGGTATGTTCAGTTTCCGACCCACTGATCCATAATGCATAGTCGTCAACGATATACTTGTCATTAGGTAAGGTTATATACATATCTGAAACAATATATAAAATTGTAATCATCTCTTTATTGTCCTATATTGTTCTGAACTTATTTTGGATGTTCATGTGGGTTTTCACTCCTCACAATGGTTTCTGAAAAAAATAATTTGGTCAAGTGCGAGATGGACGCCCATACTTAGGGTTCCGTACCACCTTCAAGATTCTAATATTCCAGTTTCAGACAAGCAGGGAATGAGTTCATTTTCTTATATTTACCTTTATATCTTTTAAAGGAAGCGTTTTAAATTTATAAAAAATATACACTTTGATTTTCCACACATAGACTTTTTATTTTATCTGCTTTAGGATTCGCTTGATTTTTATCGCAATACATATGTATTTAATTTTCTAATTTGCCCCCAAAAAGTAACATTAGAATTTTATTTTACTAGTAAACTTTCAGAGATGCCTTTTATAATATACTGTCTGATTTTTGAGGCTCTGTAGATTGGAAAAAAAAACGGCAAAATAGGTCAAAGTTTAAATTATAAATTATTAAATCTGTTATTCAAATTATTTAAAAATATAAATAAAATATATTTTTCAAATTTTAAATAGTGTAGTTTCTAAAGTGGGAATTAAGTCGATGTTTAATATTTTTGTTAATATCTTTTATACAAATGATTTAAAAATATGATATATTTGTAATTCACATAATGAGCCTTTTATCTGATATATTACATGATGCGTTTGAAAATTGAATATTTATTTTCCATTTAATTGTATAATTTGTCCCTAAAATTACCATGGGGTTTTTCTAATAATTTATTTTCCGTTTAATTCTATTATTTGGAGGCCAAATGACCCGTTAGAAACAATTATAATTTTTTATTTTCCATTTAATTCTATATTTTTTATATATTTGCCCCCCAAAATGAATTTTGGGGGGCAAATTATCAGTTCAATTCAGGTGAGGGGCTATACTTCCAGTTTTTCAAAATTTTTTAGCTTATAGTTTCGGAGATAAGGGGGGGAATGGATAAAACTTTTTACATTTTTGTTAATATCTTTTAATTAATTATTTTATAAATATGGAAAAAATATATTTTTCTTCATCATGAGCCCTTTTATTTGATATATAACATGCTGGGTTAGAAACAATTTTAATTTTAATTTTCCATTTAATTCTATAATTTGCCCCCCCAAAATAAATATTAGGGGTTTCTCCTTATTTTTCCAGTAAAGTTCAGGCGAGGGGCTATACCTCCATTTTTTTTCAAAATTTTCCAGCTTATGGTTTCGGTGATAAAGGGGGGTGGAATGGGTAATTTTTTTTATATTTTTGTTAATATCTTTTAATTAATTTATTTTAAAAATATGAAAAAAATATATTTATTTTTTCATCGTAATGAGCCATTTGATATATTACATGATGCTTTCATTTGATATATAACATGACGGGTTAGGAAGACAGATATATTTGTGTTAAAATCAAAATGTAATCGGGATTGACCTGTTCCTGAGTGATATTATAAGGGTATCCGTATATTGTATTTGATATATTACATGATGCGATAGTACACTTTAAAAATTTTTTTATTTTATAAACCTCTTCATTTTATTTATATCTATAAGTTTCAATTTGTAATAAAAACCATGTTGCCCCCTAAAATTGGATTCCATGAATACCCTATGAATTCACTCTTGAATCCTGTTCCCTCTGGTGCACATAGCATAAGAAGTTATAATATCCAAACAATCTATGGATATTTTAAATGTTTACATGAGGTATATGAATCACCTTAATTTTCCTGTAAAGCTCGGGCAACGCTCTCAATGGATCCAATTTCGAGTTTGTATAATCCTAGTTTAGACATTTTTTTAAAATTTTTGGGCTCAGTAGATTCGGAGATCAGGGGATCAGATACGATCTTTTTTAGTTTCCTCCCCCAGAAGTACTCCCTGAAACATCAGTAAATTTTTTCTTTTACGAATATGTACTCCTGATCGGGCCTCACCAATACTATACATTGATACCAGGTTTCAGAAAGTTGATACTTTGATCAATAGGAGTCTTTGCAGTGAGTAGTATTAACAAATCAACATCTTCACCAACTACAATTGTTGTGTTTGTTGCATTATAATTTTCTATTGCTGTTTCAATGATAAGCACGTCTGCGTCATTTTGAGTATGTTTCAATGCAATATCTGCAATTGTCAATTTGTTACTTAACATTGAAATAAAACGAGATTTATTATTAATCTTAGGGAAAAATGGTTGTTGATTTGCTGTAACTGTCATGGATTCATCAAAGATAATGTCGGAACCCGAAGCTGTTTTTGTAGTTCCATGACGTTGTGTAGCCTCTTAATGTCGGGTCACTATAGTCATGAAATACTACAGTCATTGTAAGACCATGACCACGTACAAACTGAATATATTTTTCAAAAATAACGCTAAAGGTTTCTTGTCGATACCACACAACGAGATGTAGTAGATATCCTCCGTTGATAATGTAAGTAGCGTTTGTACGATCGACCTTAGCATTGACTAATTGAAAGCAATCGTAAATAGCTGACTTTGCGGTTTTACGCATTCCAGCTGCATCGCAGACTGATAACGGGTAAGGTAAGTAATTTAAACTCGATATTTTTTTAAATTTCATCCTCAAAAGCTTTAGTGTCGCTCAGGTGTTGAAATAATAAAACGGGGTCTACAGGTATTTCTTCATTGTTATCTTTCACGGTGCTATTCGCAGCTAAATGAGGGAGTACTTTTTCAAAGCGTTTTAGTATTATATTATTGAATGTTTCGCCTGTCATTTTCAACGTAGAGGCAATGCCAACTTCATCAGCTTTTGTTTTCTTACAATGGCGATATCTCATAAATGATAACTCTTAGAAAAATTATAAGGACCATGTTTCTAGACAATTTTAAGATCTACAACTTTGGTCTGAGGTACTTTTACGATAAAACTTACTGTTTTCGAAAACAAATCCTCAAATTTTGACATTTGTCCCGGAATAACTTTTGTAGCGCACATGGGATTAATGGGGACTTTTATAACTTCCTTTCTTAAGGTGAATTTAAGCTCTCTACGAAATTTCAGCTACGGGGTTTTTTGTTATTTGACCACTATTTTTATGTCTAGATTTACAGGAGTAGTAAAGGGCCGCACAAAGGACGTCGCACTTTAAAAAATTGATGTCTCCGTGTCGAGCCCCAGATGGGTAACAAATACATCCTAGTCGCAATAAATTATGTAAACAGTAGACAACCGCAGTGGCTACGGGGCTGGTGGAACAGCTATTTCAGCAGGTATGGGGAACCGTTGGAGTTGCATTAGCACCAAGACCAAATACCTATTCCAGGTTTGTACGATGTTAGGCATCGTGAACCTCCACTTTGCCTCCATATTCTAATTGAATGATGGAAGGATTCAACAGGTCGAAGTGGTTATCAACAACCAGCGTGCCTGGAATAATTATATTTCTCTATTGCTGTTGGTTTATCGCTCAGCAGTTCACAATAGCACAGGGCTGACCCAGAGCTGAACATACTATGTGATTTAACCTTTGGCTCATCAGGAGATCCACCTAATGAAGTTAGTGAATGTTAATGGCAACCAGCGATTCAATGAAAATACGTTGCTAATGAGAAGACAACTAATATTGAGATAATAAGCTTCATACCTACTTTTAAGTGATTGTCATGCATCGAATGCATTCGACAGTTTGTAGCCTATTATGATTCATTACGGAATTTGATGATGATAATAATGCTGAAAACTTTTAATATTTTGCTAAATTGTATTTTTTCTCGGGTTGCAGATCTCCCTGATTTTGATATTTTATTAATCGGCATTTAGTTGTCAATATTCTGAAAACTTTTTAAATTAATGCGAATCGAGAAAAAGCAACTAATAAATGTCAAATATATAACAGGATTGATTTTCGAAAGGGAACAATTAAGTATAAGGTGCTTGGTGAGCAGAATTTATAAAAAACTACTACGTTTTTGATCGGATACATATTTCTAAAACTTCGTCAGTTTGATGACTCTTCAGCTTCATAACTTTAGGAAACCAGAAGGCTTTCCGCTAAATTTGTTTCAAAATCGAGGACTCAAATACACACTTTCAGTTAAGAAGTTATGTACAATAAAATGAACCGATAATTAAATAATTTCTGTACTAATTTCAGATTGGTCAATCATTAATGTCGATTAAAATAGGAGCTTTGTAAACTTCAAGAGATATAAAATGCTCTCCAAAAAATTATTGCGAAAAAAGCCACGAATTTGAAGATTCGACCATTAGACATGTTATGAGCCTTTTTTTACTTTTTATCAAAAAATTTACTGATGAATTATCGATCAGTGTCTCAGTGGTAGTATGACATCAGAATAGTCTAAGGCAAATTTACTTACGAGACAAGAATTAATCTGCGGTTTTTTACAAATTCCATATAATTATTGAAGAAACAAAATGTGTAACATATTTTATGTTTTATGTGATGTTCAGTATTTAAAATGCGAATTTCCTAGCATATATGTAGTGTTGAAATCTGAAACTATCTAGATAAATCTCCTTCAATTTTGGATTTCAGTTAAAAATCCTGTCTAGGTAGAGTTCGGTAATGATCTTTAGATCTTGAGCATCGATCCGGTTGATTTTAAGATCATGTCCGTATATCTCTGAGTTAGCACATTCAGAGAGAAAAGAGCTTCTCGGGTACACGTTTCGTTCCTAAAGCCAAATTGCGAACGATCAATTACGGACTCACATTTTCTGTATATACGGGTATGAATGATCCGGTATTCGTCACATTGTGATGCCCTTTTCTTCTTTGGCAAGGTAACAAAAGTGGATCTCAGCCAGTCTTTGGGTATTTTTCCGACTTTGTACATTCGGTTAAATACAGTAGTAATGAGATTTAGGCCATCTCCGTCGTTGGCAGCTGCGAGTTTAAAGATTTCCGCATGCACATTGTCAGGCCCAACTGCCCTTCTGTTCTTTTGCAGTTTAATTGCATGTTTGACCTCTTCTTTTGTAATTTCAGGAGCCCTTTCGTTGATTTCGTGTATAACCGGGGGTGAGTCTGGTCTTATGTCATTAAAGAGATTTCCCGTATATTCTTTCCATCTTTGTAGTTTCTCGTCTACTCCTATAAGAATTTCATTATTGGAACCCCTTAATATTCCACTGTGACCTTTTTGCTGCCTGCCTGTAAGCTCTTTATATTCTTGTGTAAGTTAAAGAGGTCGTGCTTCGCCTGAAGTATTTCTATTTCCGTGTATTTGTTCGCCAGCCAAGATTCTTTGGCTTGTCTGCATTTCGCACGAATAATAAGGAATGATAAGGCTACTAACTAAAATTAAAATATTCGTTTTCTCTCCGATGAATTTTCACCTTGTGTTTTTTATCTGCTATAATTTTCTTCCATTTATCCGATCCCTGGGACGTTTCAGCTTGTCCTGTATACCAAATCCTTTAAGCCGATAAGACAACTTTCATAACAAAATACTTCATCCGTTGACATAACATTTTGTCTTGTATAGAGCCCGGTTTACTGGATATCCGACCTCCTCGCACTGGAATCGATCAATTTGGAAAATTGCCTGAATATACCTTTTATACTTTTTTCTTCGTTGAAAGTATTAAAAGCATTCGCCGAGGTCCTGAAACATAATGATGTGACAAGGATGGAAAGTGCGGTGTAGACGTCAGCTTTTATTCTTGTTTTTATATCTTTCTGGAGCAGAGAAGAGAGTAGGTAGAAGAGCTGTGGAGCGTCTCTTTCCTCTTGAGAATATCCTTCGGTCCCTTGGGAAAACGTTTACTTCTTGTAGTAAACCAGAAAAAAAATATTACTTGGAAAATTCATTCGCGTGTCCTATTCCTTTCGTATCTGTTTCTTTTGGAATCCATATGACCCGAACTTCACGGCTAGAACCGTAGCAAAGGACATTACGGTTGCTGCTTTTTGTCGGTCAATAATTATTAAATTGTCGTTAACGGTGGTACTTTTTGTGATTAGTAATAATGAACAGATTTTTGAGTACTCTAAGATGTGTAACTGATCATGTATATTATGATATCTTATCGGTTAAAGTCAGGCCAGAAAATTGAGAGTAGGTTTATGGGGTAGCCCACAAGGAGTTATATATTATGGCTTAAATATAGGACTCCGTCCTATACTTTACAGAAGGCAGCTAACAAATGTATGCTTGTCCGTGGGCAGTCGTATGTACAGGATGGTTGGTACATAGGTTGGAGTGGAATTATCTATAGTTATACAGGGTTGTCAAAAAAGTTGAAAAAAAGTTACATGGCATAGTCCATAAGGCATAAATACGTTTTGGGCTTATTAAGTCAACGCGTACTAGTACATTTTGTTCGTAAAGATTTACCTGTCAATTTAAATGAAAAACTATCATTGAGTAATGTTGAGGCTTTTAATGTTACATGGTTCTGTCTATTAAGGTTATACATACAAAATAAAAAATAAAGAACGAAAACTACCTGAGTTAAAAAAAAACTAAAAAGTTGAAAATAAAACATTTAAAAAATATATAATCGAGTTCTACCTATAACTAAAAAGCTAAAAATAATTATAACAAAATACAACTCTAACAATAAATAACACATTCAATGTTATTAGGTACCTACCCAAGAAGTAAAAAATGTAAACATTAAAAGGTGCGCAATGAAGGATTTTAGATTTGCTTGGCACCGGCTTCAAAATATATTAAATTGGTAGGTAATTAATTTGTACAGAATGAGCACCTTTTAATGTTTAAATTTTTTACTTCCTGGGTAGGTACCTAAAAACGCTGAATGTGTTATTTATTTGTTAAAGTTGTATTTTGTTATAATTATTTTTAGCTTTTTAGTTTTAGGTAGAAGTCGGTTATATATTTTTTAAAAATGTTTTATTCCATTTTGCGAAGACGATGCATTTGGTAGTCACATTCTCCCGGCCTAATAGAAAATTCAGTGACAACACATGTCAAACTTTAAACTGCTATTTGGTGGGTTTATAGACAGGGTGTTTAGTTATAGCAAACAAAATCAGAAAGTAAAGTGGTAGAAGGAGTTGCATTTATATGAAGATTGAAATATAGGAATAGTGGTCCGTAGGCAGCCGTATATACAGGATGGTTGGAATATAGGGTGGACTGGACGTTTGGTGGTATAAAAATGTTGGAAAAAATTTGAAATTAAAATTATATAGGGTGATTAAAAAACTGTTATATGATGTGGACATAAGCAAATCATATACAGGATGGTTGAAATATATGCTGGAGTTGAATTATATTTATACAGTGTGATTAAAAAATTATTTTTTTTATAGCTTCATAGCCCATAAGAAGTTGCATAAAGTGTGGAGAGGAATTAATGTTACACAGGGCGATTATATAAAATGTTAAAAATGAAATAATTTATGGGGTAGCCCACAAGGAGTTATATACTGTGGTTGAAATATAGGACTCCGTAAATATGGGATGGATTCTACTCCTTCCTATACCTTACAGAAGGCAGCTAACAAATTTATGCTTGTCCGTGGGCAGTCGTATGTACAGGGTGAAATTATCTATAGTTATACAGGGTTGTCAAAAAAGTCTTTACTTCCTGGGTAGGTACCTAACAACGTTGAATGTGTTATTTATTTGCTAGAGTTGTATTTTGTTATAGTTATTTTTAGCTTTTTAGTTATAGGTAGAAGTCGGTTATATATTTTTTAAAAATGTTTTATATGTTTTCCTCTCTTCATTTGTCAGTCCAAACCCATTTGACGACTAGTATTAAATATAAGAGTAAATTATTTCCTGAAGAATAGTTGTATATTTATATATTTAACGTTTAAGTACTTTTTGGGAAATAAGACCACTATTAAGAAATTACTGTATATTCCATTGAAATATAAATAAATTTTTGGGGCTTAGCGTGCGTTTGTCAGAGGGGGCAATTTTATTTTTTAGATTTCAAGGGGGGTTAGTGTAAAGTTAAATCCAAATTTGTGGGGTGGCAACACTTGTCCCACGCCGGCCACCTTGGAAAAAAACGTCCAAATGGTTTTTATGCTTTATCTGAGAAACTGTAGGTCTCACAAAAAAATTATTTTTTTGTTGCAAGTAAAATTACCTACAACTATTGATTCGTAGCTTGTAGTCGTAGAACTATAAATATAAAAAAGTTATAAAAGCGAAAGTTAATGAAAATTTGGGAAAAAAAATCTATTTGTCGATGTAATTTTTTTACAAAAAAATGATATTAGACCATTTGTACAAATGGTGTTTTATGGATTAATTTTCATTATAAACATTATAAATTTATTCATTGGTGACGGATTTACAGAGCTGCGAACACGAATACTATTCTTTAGTATTCATAACTATATATCTATCTCAATCAATGCCATAATTTTTAATCAGCTTTTAATTTTTTTATAATAATCTTTTTAAATATTAATAATGCAATATTGTAATTAATTACTTACTGACTCTTTTCCCCACCACCTACGAGGTAGCCAGGAGGCGCGTTTTCTTGTGTGCTATCCCCAGTAGGGATAATAAACTGTGCTGCGGCTCAGCATTTGGTTGGCTCTCTCTATTAAATGCTTGAGGAAGAACCGGAGAAGGAAGTGGCATCATTGTCGGCGGTTCATCTTCCAAGTCATTGTATTCAATACATTTTGAGAGCTCCATTATGTTGCTGCAAGTCTCCTAAGAACAATGGAGGCACACTGCAGAACATTTCAATCCTGCTTTCCGGCATCCACACATCTCTCCACAGTTTCCTTTGCATCTGCAAATAATTAATTTTAGAAGCTCTGAGGGTGCTGGAGCTTTTGAGATCTACACTGGCATCAATATTTTTCCATTTTTTTCCAGCCCCAGGCCTCAGGGTCGTTATAATGACACGACTGGACCTTATGGTGGACTCCGAAGCTGTGAAAGCGACCTGAATCTTGTGTTGGAGAAAGTGAAGATAAATTAAATGTACTCTTTGTCACTGACTTGGCGAATTGTTTATATCGTATGCTGTCATGAGAATTATCCTCTTTATTACCACCATATAAAGAGACCAATGACAGTGAGCGAAACAGGGTGAACTCTTGACTTGCTAAGTCTGCTAAACAGTTGAAGTTGTGTCACATCCTGAAAAAGGATGGAGAAACAGCAAGTTATCCTCTGTGACATCTCCGTACATACAACCTTGACGAAAAATATAATTAATAAAATATAACAAAAGTTTTGCTGTTCGTCCTTTCGATGGTTTAACAAAATACATTGTTTTCTACCAAGTGCTGTGAGCAAGATAAGTATGTCAATATCTGCACCTTCAACAGTAACTGAGTCTAATGATTATCATTAATTAAAAAATCATAAAAAATGAAAAGATGATTGAAAATTATGGCAAATCATTAATATGTATTAACGTATAGTTAAAATAGTGAAGAATAGTATTCGTTTTGCAGTGCTGTAAAACTAATAAATTTAAAAATGTTATTCCTTAAAACACCATCTATTAAAATAGTCTGACGACATTTTTGTGTAAAATGATTGGAAAAAAGTTATATCGACAAATATTTTTTTCAATTTTTCATTGATTTTCGCCTATAATTTTTTTATTTACGGTTCTACGAGTAAAAGTTACAAGAAAAGTGGTAGATAATATTATTTTCAACAGAAAACGATAAATATATTTTTTTGAGACCTATATTTTGTCAGAAAAGCCATAAAAACCATTCAGACCACTTTTTCCAAGATGGCGGCGGCGGGACAAGAGTTGCACCCCACAAACTTGGATTTAACTTTACAATAACCCCTTCGTGATATGCAAAAAATAAAACTGCGTCCTCCGACAAATGTAACCCCAAATGTAACTTTTCAATGGGCTAGTATATTTCCAAACGTTTCGAGGTTTAGGTCAGACCCTGTTGTCAATGGCAAAGAAACTATGAAAAAAGGCACAATTCTGAACTCTATAATTAAAATGCAAAATGATATTATGTGATGTATAACTTAACTAAGAGAATTTAATTTGAAAATATACAGGGTAGCAGTGCAACTTCTAAAGATCATATATTAATAAAGTTCCTTTCAAACTGGAACAATTTTATTTTGAATTTTATGTGGCGTTCTTAGGTACGATTCGTGTTAATTTATATTCAAAATAAGTACTAAATTATGCGTAATTTAGTTCTTCTTTTAATGAAACAGTTAAAATTGATTAAAAATGTTCCCTAACATAGAATACCATAGTCGAGAATGTCAGTGCAGATTAGGTTTCAAAGAAATTTAGAAAAATCCAGCCTTATTTTAACGAAACAGTAGACATTTTAATATGCAGAAGACGTTGCTCTATCTTGAGATGGCTTCCCTATTTGTTCATTATTGGTGGAAGTGTATCATCAGATCTTCCTCAGAATGCTGGATATAGCCGCATCTATCCAAATTAATTAGCTTGAGTGGTTCAATTCGAGAAAATCAATCTTGAGGCAATTAGAATTAATGGATGCTATGTAGCGTCAGTTGATTTCCATTTCCGGAAAATAACATGCGAATGCACAACTTGTCCAATTAGACTTCTAACCATTTATATTTTTCACAATGGATATAAATCGATGTGAAGCGCTTTATTCCCGGTAGATGCTCGAAGTTTGGATTAAATTTTATAAACTTTTCTGCAGATAACATTTTAAATTGACGTTGAGATTTCAAAGCGTAAATTTTTACAATGTAAAGTATACTTGCTTTATTTTATATAGCTGTAGGTAATGTGTACCTGTAATATTGTTTTACAGTTTTGTGATAGAACTTCATATTTGCACCTATACAAATTACGAAAACAAACAAATTTAAATTTAACTCTTGAGCAGCATATATTTACTTATGTATTTATTTATTTATTTCTTTATTTATTTTTTTATTGAATATACTTGATGTTGATAGTATCTCAGCGTTATGTGAGTCAAGACAACTTAAATATCATCCTGGTCGATATTAAACACTTCTTTTTCTATATCACTTTTATAAGTAATGATTTAAATTTTATACTTAATCAGAAACAGATATTAAACCAAAATAAATTATCAACTTTTTTGCAAAACAATATAATCACAATCTATTTTTTAGGAAAAAATTCAAAATTACTGATTTAAATTTCAATTTATTTAAGAAATCAATGTTCATTTAATGTTATTTCATCAAAAATTCACTATAATCATTATAAGTCTATTAAAAAGATTTTGTGGCAATCTCAAAACAATTCTAAAACTATTGGCAATTTGAGGATTATTTATGTTTCGATACAGTATTCGTTTTCATGGCCTGCTTTTATATTGTTATAAAAGTCTATCCAGTGCGTCCCTGGATTTCATTCCGTGAGACACCATTCGCTGGATTAAAAAAAAAGTAGAGCTAGAAGGTTCGGATGGGAAAAAAACTTATGTCGAAATAACTCGACAACTGTAAAATTGATACTACTCGTTTGTACGAGAGGATTCGATGCTGATTTTAAAAGGAGCGGCCCATCATCGCAGCAGGAGTTAGTCCGGCGAAGAGCTTATATTGTATTATTAATGTGATATCCGAATCAGCTGTTGTGTATATTTGATGTAAATAAAAGTTCTAGAACGTGGTAGTGAATATTAGTTTTTTTTAATTTTAATTGAACCTACGGAGTATATAACAATAGCCTTTTTCGTTAAAATATGCATTTAAACAAAAAAATACGCCTTTGATTATTAGCATTACTTACTTACCTTACAGGGATAAAAAAATTCTAGAAAAATAAAAATTTAGAAGATTTCCGTATAAAATTTTCTTTGGCCTAAATCTTTAGTTAGGAACAATATGAGGTATTCGCGAGCTTGTTTAGGCATCATTTAAATACTTTTTAATAAAAAATATCATACCAATGCATTTATATATTTTTGAGAAAATCAACCATTTTTGTCGAAATGTCAAAAAAGCGAAACTAACAAAACTTAAAATATAACATTTGTAACACAAGTTTGTTAAAATCGGCTTCGCTATTTCGAAGGTACAGAGTGTTTTTTATGAAAACATTTGGATACACTACACCACTTTATTTTAACAAAAATAGAAAAATTGTCAAACAAAAAAAGTTCACATTATCCTCGACTTTAAAGATCAGATATTTATTTGTTAGGTTTAGATTTTTATTAATAAGATAATAGAAATAAAATATCAATACAACATGAAATTGGGCGAGTTTCAGCTGCAGGTTACCCCGCTAACTGTTCTTACAACTAATCCTGTGCTCAGCGAATTATTTCAACATGAATATTAAGATATTAGGGTTTAAATTTACATACAATATGGCGTTATGCGGTTATACATTTGAAATCTGTTTATAATAGAAAGTAAATAAAACTCACTAGGAGGAAATTTTTAGGGGCAATTATTGCTTGTTCAAACGGATGTTAAATAGCCGTTTTTTAGTATGTTTGTTGTGAGCTTTCGTAGCTCAATAAGTAGATTGCTGAAACGAGTTGCTATGACATATGAAAAAGATATTTCATATAGTTTAGTACAGTGAAAAGGAAGTGTGAGTCTCCCTTTAAACCGTAAATTTAGATTATGCACATCTGTCCTAAGTGATATTTTCGGTAGGTACACATATTGAGGAGATTTATTTATTTCATTAAATAGACATATTGAGTGAAGATATCTACAATACGCCATGTTGAGCCAGTTATTCAGTTTTAAGGTAAAGCTTATTCTGTCGTACTTTCGAACTCTAAATATTAATCTCAAGCATGAATTTTGAATTTTTTGAATACGTCTATCATCGGTTACTTTTACAGATGTGCCATAATTAAATTGGGACATTACATTTGCATAACAGAGTAAGGTTTTTGATTTCCTATTTAAATAATGCCTTTGCTGATAAATTAGTTTTAAGTATAGATAGCAGGCGTTTATTGATACAGTCCTTATATCTTAAGTCTTGATCTGTAGTTATTCCTAAACTCTTAACCTTTTCTTGGTAGAGAATTATATAATTATTTAATTTTACGCTATTGTTAAATCTACTGACAAAACTTTCCCTGTCCTTCATTCTACAAAATAATTTAAAAACTGTTTTAGATGTGTTGGGTAATAAATAGCGATTTTTAGATAGCTAAAACCATGTATTTAAGTTATAGTTAATTGCTGATATAGCCTGTTCACTTTCCTGTGCGAAGAATGATTCATATCAGCATAAAATGTGTTGAGAACTTGGCAGAAAGGCGACTGGAAAATTAAAAATATAAACGTTGAAAAGTGTGGGGCCCAAAATTGATGTCTGGGGCACACAGTTTGCTGTTTACGGAGCTCAGAGACCTATTGCCTTTATATTCTACGAGTTGTGTTCTATTGTCTAAATAACTACTAATTAAATTAAGAGCATTTGTTGATAGACCCGAGTACGGTAGTATAGGGTTTAAGATAATGTGGTATATGGTGTCGAACGCTTTAGAACAATGAAGTAGGATAAAAATAATAAGTTTCCGATTATCAGTTGCCTCTATATTTTCACCTGTAATTTTAACTAGGGCTGTGTTGCAACTATTTTTAAATCCAGACTGATGTGATGGTATAATCGAATTTTTAGTACAATGTTCACCTAATTGGATTTCAATCGCTTTTCCAATTAATTTTAACATGGTTTGTAATATACTTATTGGTCGAATATGAGAGAGAAGTATGATTAGAGTTTTAGGGCAGAGGTGTAACTCGTGACTCTTTCCATTGAGTGGGAAATGCTGAGTGAAAACCATGGAGCATAAGGTTTTGTAATACGGTAGGTTTAATAGGGAGCGGGTATTTCTAATAATAATAATTATTATTATCACCTAACTAAACAATTTAAAATACCTCGGTCTGGACGAATATCTTTACCAACAACTGCAAAAAGCCGTCCTGATAGGAATAGCCCGGACGGCCAGGAAATTCATGCGAAGCTGCTGCCACGACTCTAACCACGGGCCTGAAAACCTGGCAAGGACTCTCACAAAGCTAAACCCTTTTGATATCTAGGATATCTGGGGTTTAGTGAATTTTCCCCTAAAGGCACGCTATCTGTGCCTTAGAGGGAGTGTGCTGCCAAACATTGTATGGTCAAGTCGGGGAACTTAAGAATTTTACCTTACCATCTATGCCTGCTATGTCAAAAATATTATGCTATGGAATGGAGCGTATGTCTGAATCAAATCAAAAATGACTATTTAATCCTTGACCTAGCTCAAAGCATGTGTTCTTGAAACACACAAACATGTGGCTCCCTAATGGATCTTTATTATTGAAATGATATTAAATTTCCATACCTTTATTCTCAGTAATATTATTCGATTAGATTTATGGATTATTTTAGCATCTGAAATTAGTTTATATCTTTTAGCAGGAATGTATTGTTGGTTCTATCTCGTATGATGAAAAACTGATGAATGACCCATATTGAAAGCCTGCGGGGTGACCGTAGGCAATGAAAATGTGAAAAATATTGTGTATGCTGATAACCACGCATTTCTTGAAGAAACACAAAATGAGCTACCAAATATGGTCTGGAATGATAAATATTGGAAAAACAAAGGTAGCACGAATATGCGAAACATTAGATGTGAGGAATATGCTGGAAGGGCAACATCTGGAACAAGTAAATAAATTTAAACATTTGGAAGGAATAAGATATTCAATTGGACGTTGCACTGAACAAATAAGGAGCAGAATAGTTATGGGCAAAACATAATTTGTAAAAGTAAGGGATCTATTATCACCAAGAAAGATTCCCAAGAAGTTTAGAATAAGTTTAGCAGAATGCTACATCTGTAATGTGGTTTTATATGGATCAGTGACATATACATTAAAAAAGAAGAAAATTACCTTAAGAGTTTTGAAATATGGCTGTGAAGAAGAATAGAAAACATCAAAAGGTCAGATAAAATTAGAAATAAATAGGTCCCGAGAAGTTTAAATAAAGATAGATCAACAATGGAAATTATAAGAATAAGGAAAGCTGGAAATTCATAATATTAAAAGTAGAGGAAGATCAAAAAATTGAATGCTCACTGACATCATGAACTTATTATGAGATGCCCAGGATCGCGAACTTTGGAGAAGGTTTTGCTGATACCTATCTTAGGACAGATTTACAAATATATATAATTAGACATTTGTTATGTTAAAGTAGTATTTTTCTTAATAAAGAGATTTTCTTGTTAACATATGGTTAATCATTTAACTAACTACGTTTTTTACAGAAAAAAAAGCGTGTTTAGAAAAAGACAATTCCAAGTTATGATATAAATGTGATTTCGAAAAAAAAAACCTCAATTAAGCGAAAATCCTTCGATATAATAGGGAGTTCGTTCTCAATTCATTTCTCTGGACATATTTCATTTAGTCATCGATATCGCCGAGCAGGTGTGTGCAGGACGTAGAGGCTCAATAATAGTCGTGTTCACGCTCTACTTAATCCACCTCTATAAAACTCATAATAACGAAAGAAACGAACAAAAATACCTTTACAATAACAGAGGCCAAGTCCATCTGAACCACGAGGGTTCGAACGGCATTATCACGTGCCCACCGAATCGATATATAAAGGAGTTGAAAGTGTACAGCTAAATTTTGTGTCGAGGAAAAATATCGGTGGCAGTTCAATAGGGATGAATTCCAGTGTACAAGACAATAATATATTGAAAATAAAAATCTTGGTGATTTATTTCTTTACGTTCTAACAATAAAGGCGGTTTTGGAAAACCCTACAAAACGCTAAACCAATAAATTCTGGATGGTTATGTTTTTTTGGTAATGTCAAATTCGCCAAATAATGTATTCTGAAACAATACCACTTATTGGGAAGAAACATATTATTTCAGTGGTCTTAACAATAAAAGAAAACAATAATATTAGTTTGCCTTTATTATTTTATGGCTAAAGAATTCTGTCTACTGATTGGGGTAGGAATCGGATCAATAGAAAAATTTTGTAGAATCGAAAAGTGACGTCACGGTATCATCATAAAGTTTTTTGATGATACGATTTATGAGTATCAACATTTCGTGACGTCACTTTTGGATTCACCTAAAGTTTTCTATTGTTCGGAATCTCACTACTGTTCGAGTACGAAATCTTTTCTATATAGCTTCAATATGCGAAAGTTTTATTTCACATATTGAAGAAAATTGGTCTTTTTGAGAAAACTCTATATTTTCCAAAATTATCAGCAGATCTGTAGAAAATTTGATTATATATAACTTCTATTAAACTTTTTTCTATAAACTATCTTAACGTAGGTATAAACAAAAAATTAAAAAAATCTATTTTCAACTTTTATTTGTTTAAAAGATATATTTTTTGCAAATTTCTGACATGACGCACATAGTTACGTCTGTTGTATACAGGGTGAGTTTTTTTGATGATCAGTATGGAGATATCGGAAATTAGCGGTGATAGAGCAATGGTTAAATTATGAAAGATTTGCAGATTTACTTGCCCAATTTAATGACACTTTCGGATTTTTGTAAAAAGTCATATGGCTTACTAGATATTTTGAAAAAACGAAATTCTGTCGATTTAGACAAATCCCTCTAGCTCCTTTGTTTTTGATTTTATAAATAAAGTGTAAATATCAAAATTGAAGGGAATTGTATCCGGAATATGATTGTCATATCCTCGTGACAGCTCTCGTTTTTGAGATATAACACAAACTTATCTTTTTTTCAATAGAAACCATAGTTGCCTATGACCTCAAAACATCGGACATTTTTAGGGCTTTTCAACGATATACTACTCGATATAGTCATTCATAAAAATAACGGAGTTATGGATGCTTTTCTTTCTTATTTCCACTTTCCACAACGTAGGTAACCATGAAAAAGATTGTTTTCACTTGACGTTTCCTCATTTGAGAGTAATTCGATTAGTGGTGCTGAACTGACAGTGTATATTGATAAGTTTTCGTGATAAAATAGAATATTCTAACGAAGAAAAACTGAATATGGTGGAATGTTATATCATATGCCATAAAATTCAGCCCGGGCAGCTGAGGAATACTTTCATAGATCTTTTAATCGTCGTCAACATGCTTATGTACATTTAAGAGGCTTTACGATAGTTTACGCATAAATGGATCTTTTACTAAACCACCAAAGGAACGTAATGAATAAACGTTTTGGCTATGGTAACTCAAAATCCATCTACTTCAACTCGTGAGATTACGGAAGAAGCTGGCACATCTCAACGAACTGTAATTAAGGGACTGAAAGTGCACAAGTTCCACCCATACAAACTTTCAGTTTCTCAAACTTTGCATGCTGGTGACGAACATCGACGTATTTTGTTTTGTACATGGTTTAGAGACATGTGCCTTGACAATCTACAGTTTCCATTAAAGGTGCTATGGTCAGATGAAACTAGATTTACTAAATGCGGTAGGTTCAATAGTCAGAATGAGCATATTTGGGCTAAAGAAAACCCTTTCCATGTAGAACAAAGACGACCCCAGATAAAATTTGTTTTTTTTTGTTTGGTGTGGTATCATAGGGTCTACTATTCTGGGCCCTTTTATCTATGACGAATCACTTACTTCCATTTCTTGCAATACACTGTTCAAGACATGTTTCATAATTTGAATTTGAGAACTCATTTAGAAATTGAGTGGTTCCAACATGATGGAGCACCTGCTCATAGCTCGTTATTGGTAAGACAACACTTAGATAATATCTATCCAAACTCTTGGATAGGAAGATATGGCCCACACGATTTTTATTTATGGGGTGCGCTAAAAAACAAAGTATACAAAAGAATGTATGAGACAGTTGCTGACCTAAGGAAGGCGGTATTACAAGCAATTGAAGAAATTGATAGGCGGTCTGTGAGGAAAGCGGTAATGTCAATCTTAAAAAGATACAATTTTTGTCCAAATAACAATGGTGGACTTTTCGAACATAAATTGTAACCATTATTATGTACTTTAATTCCTTAAGTTTATAGTAAGTACCTAATTATTTAGTTTTTTCGTTATATCTGATATACCTAATAAAAAAATCCTTCAATGTTTTTTGGAATAGTTATTAATAAATCAATCTATTTCATGGCTAACTACGTTAAAAGTGAAAATAAGAGAGAAAAGCATCCATAAGTCCGTTATTTTTATGAATAACTATATCGAGTATTATATCGTTGAAAAGCTCTAAAAATCTCCGATTTTTTGAGGTCATAGCCAATTATACATTCATTCCATTCAAAAAAAGATAAGTTTATGTCATATCTCGAAAACGAGAGCTGTCACGCAAACGAGGACATGACAATCATATTCGGGATACAATTCCCTTCAATTTTGATATTTACACTTTTTTATAAAATCAAAAATAAAGGAGCTAGAGGGATTTGACTAAATCGACAGAATTTCGTTTTTTCAAAATATCTAGTAAGCCATGATTTTTTACAAAAATCCGAAAGTGTAATTAAATTGGGCCAGTAAAACTGCAAATCTTTCCCAATTTAACCATTGCTCTATCTCCGCTAGTTTCCGAGATCCCCATACTGATCATCAAAAAAACTAACTCTGTATATAGCTTAGAACCCACTTTTACAAATAAAAGGTGTAGTCATTATTTTTTGCATGTCATTTTGCTATTAATTCAGGGTCCCTGTTTCACTTTTAAAAACAAAGAATGATACTTAGGCATTTCCAAAAAGTTGATTGTTCCATTATTTTTCTCAATAATATGTTCCAGGATACTTTTTTGTTACAATGATTTAATGATCTCCTCTTTCAAGCAAACATCCCCGGAATCAATTGGGATAATGACGAATAAAACGAACAGAGAAATAATATCACAAAGAGACCGAATCCAAACTTTTTCCTTTTATCTTTCAAAAGACAACGTCACTTATCTGCTTAAACGTCAGTTATCTTTTTAATTAACAGTCTGATCAAAAAAACGTCGAAGTAATCAGCGAGATATATATATTTCTTTTATTTTTCCATCCTCATCCTCCAATCAGATGAAGAGTGATACCGTGATTTTTTCAACTAATGAACGGAAATTGCGACAATGAGAATTCGGAGCAGCTAACAATTTTAATTTCGTTTGATCGACTTTGTTTTCGAAGTGATCAGATATGCGAAGAGGGTTGTTGTCTTTGAGGATGGCTGCTTTTAAAAGGATTGGAGATCTCGCTGGTAGATAATGTTGAATTTATATCGTTACAATATTTTGCTAGAATCATTTGAATTTATATGACTAGTTTGAAAAGTTTATCTATACATTTTTCGAATATCCTGCTGAAGTCGGTTAAATTAAGTTTTAACGTATTTTCACTTAATATTTTTAGGGTTCCTTATATACAATATACGGATACCCTTATAATATCACTCCGGATTTCTGCCTGTGTCACATAACAGCCATTTTCTCCTAACTACTGGACGCCAGAGGTTGAAATTTGGTATCAATGGATAGTTTGGTGACCTGATCAGGAGTACATATTGTAAAAGAAAAAAAATTGATTTTAGAGGTACTTCTGGGGGGGGGACTAAAAAATCGAACGTCCCCCCCGATCTCCAAAATAACTGAGCCTAAAATTTTCAAAAAAATAGGAATTATAGAACGTTGCCCGAACTTTACAGGAAAAATAAGGAGAAACCATTAATTTTAATTTTGGGGGGCAACTTATAGGATTAAATAAAAATTTAAAAATAAAAAAAATTTTCAAACGCATCATGTAATATACCAAATGAAAGGTCTCATTCTGAGGAACACAAATATATTTTTTTCATGTTTAAAAAAATATATTTAAAAAGATATTAACGAAAATATACCAAAATTTACCCATTCCCCCCTCCCTTATCACCGAAACCATAAGCTGGAAAATTTTGAAAAAAAATGGAGGTATAGCCTCTCACCTGAAATTTACGGGAAAACTAAGGAGAAATCCCTAATATTTATTTTGGGGGGCCAATTATAGAATTAAATGGAAAATTAAAATACAAACTGTTTCTAACTCATCATGTTATATATCAAATGAAAGGGCTCATTATGGCGAAAACAAATATATTTTTTTCATATTTTTAAAATAAATTAATTAAAAGATATTAATCCCCCCCAATCTCCGAAACAATAAGCTGGAAGATTTTAAAAAACAATGGAGGTATAGCCCTTCACCTGAACTCTTACTGGAAAAATAAGGAAAAACCCCTAATATTTTTTTGGGGGGGCAAATTATAGAATTAAATGGAAAATATAAAATTAAAATTGTTTCTAACCCAGCATGTTATATATCAAATAAAAGGGCTCATGATGAAGAAAACAAATATATTTTTTCCATATTTATAAAATAAATTAATTAAAAGATATTAACAAAAATATAAAAAAATTTACCCATTCCCCCCTTATATCCGAAACCATAAGCTGAAAAATTTTGAAAAACTGGAAGTATAGCCCCTCACCTGAACTTTACTGGAAAAATAAGAAGAAACCCCTAATATTCATTTTGGGGGGCAAATTATAGAATTAAATGGAAAATATAAAATTATAATTGTTTCTAACGGGTCATGTAATATATCAAATCCCAGGGCTCATTATGACGAATACATTTTTTTTAATTTTTTTTAAATGAATATTTTAAAATATATTTAAAAAATATTTAAAAAAATGACCCATTCTCCCCGTTATTCCCCAAACTCTAAGACCTCATTTTTTTGGTTTATAGGAAAAATATGAACAAAATCCCTAATTCTATTATTTGGGGCCAAAACGGAAAATAAATTATTAGAAAACCCCCATAGTAATTTTAGGGACAAATTATACAATTAAATGGAAAATAAAGATTCAATTTTCAAACGCATCATGTAATATATCAGAGAAAAGGCTCATTATGTGAATTACAAATATAATATATTTTTAAATCATTTGTATAAAAGATATTAACAAAAATATTAAACATCGACTTAATTCCCACTTTAGAAACTACACTATTTAAAATTTGAAAAATATATTTTATTTATATTTTTAAATAATTTGAAAACAGATTTAATAATTTATAATTTAAACTTTGACCTATTGTGCCGTTTTTCTTCCAATCTACAGAGCCTCAAAACTCAGACAGTAGATTATAAAAGACATCTCTGAAAGTTTATTAGTGAAATAAAATTCTAATGTTACTTTTTGGGGGCCAAATTAAAAAATTAAATACATATATATTCTGATAAAAATCAAGCGAATCCTGAAGCAGATAAAACAAAAAGTCTATGTGTGGAAAATCAAAGTGTATATTTTTTATAAATTTAAAACGCTTCCTTTAAAAGATATTAGGGTAAATATAAGAAAATGCACTCATTCCCTGCTTGTCTGAAACTGGAATATTCGAATCTTGAAGGTGGTACGGAACCCTAAGTATGCGAGTCCAACTCGCACTTGACAAAATTATTTCATTATGATATACTTACAAATATCATGGATCAAAATGAGGAAATGACTAAGATAACATTTGTAGTACTAAAAATAAAATGGAATAATTATTAACTAGTTCAGGATGATAAATATGACAATTAGACAAATGCAAAGGAAACTAGAAAGAGAAAAAGAAAATGTTCAAAATTAATTATTATAACTTTTGTTCGCAGCATTTTTCAAAAAGAAAAGCTGGAAAATGATATAAAGTGAATGTTTTTTAAAAACATTCATAACTTGGTTGTAATAACAGCTGGAACTTTACTCGGCCTTCTCATGATGGCTTATAACATTGAAATTGATAAAATTGAAAATCGATATTGTAGGTTGAGTAGAAGTTGTACAATTGCAATTTAAATAATTTGTAGAAATTTTTAGCAGAACGCATCGTATTAATCACAATAGTTCGATAGGGACATACTAAATATACTGTCAAACCTCATAAAATGCACTTCACTTTCAAATTTGGCTTAAACGACCCATCCTTATTTATCTTCAGATGTCTTGACAGTGGCAGATCCAGTTAGTGGAAAGAAGTAATTCAATTAATAGGTAACCATTAACTTAATAATCCAAAGAAAATATGGACGTATAAAGGCAGGTGATAGTTATGTAAATACAAAACGTTATAAATTGCAGAGAAACAATGTAATAATACAATTTACCATAATTTTCATCTCGTGCCTTCACCACCCATGAGCCTTGACAGCTATTGTCAGTGCACTGCTGGCTGGCTGTCCGATATTCGTACATTTAATGTAATATTTACTATTATTTTAAACCAATTTCCCAGCATTATAGGGAAAATCCAAGACAGGCAAATTGAAGTGAAATCTATTTATTTATGCAATAGGTCATCTTACAGGTTGTCCCTAAGGCAAACCCTTAATAAAGATGACACCCAGTGACAAATAGAAATTACAAATAGGTGAACTCGAATTAATTAACAACATAAGTCCCAAACTTACCAATATCTAAAGAGACAAACATAAAAATGTTAAATTATATTGTGGATCATGTTTATATATCATTGTTTATGCCTGTATTATAAAACTCTTGTAACGATCTAGATAAGCTTTTCATAAATGTATTAAAATTTGGTGTGAACTGATCTTTAGTATATCCCGATCGGACTAGTCTCGTTAATTCGATGGGATGTGCAAAATATTTATCTAAATTATTTAAATTCCAATTCTTCAAAAACTACTTATTAAATAGTAGCCATCGTGAACCCCTATAAACTTAATTATGATAAAGTATCGGTTTGACGGTGACTAATATTCCAGTGTTAGTTACCAGAAAGTTATCAATTTAAAAAAAAAACAATTTTGACCCAATTTTCTTATTTTCCCCAAGAAAAATGATTCTATCAGGATATATAAACGCTTATTAAGAAAGATTTCTGATTTTTCTGGGACGAAATTACCATTCCTTCATTACTTTTCATTATATAAGCAGAAGATAAAAGAAATTCGTATTTGTGCTGATTTTTGTTATTTAAATAATTTCCTTCAACGAGTTTGCTGTTAAAATCTTAGCAATTATTCTCTATAAACTGTTACTGACGTGATAGTATAAGACCAAAGGAAAGAGAGTTCTGCGAAATGTTAAACGGAAGAATTTCACATTTTTTCAAAATCCTTGGTGAATAGTTGTCAACACTTGCCATAGAGCGCCAAGTGTGACATGGAACACTCAAAAATTATAGAGCACCTTGCCTAGAAACGTAACTAAATGGAAAACTAGTCAGACCATGTGGCAAGACTTAAAGATGAATCATCCTGAAATGTATACCCTATTAGAGGAGGCGATCCAGACGCTATAAATAGAGCTGCCGTTTGATTTTGATCCTAGTGGGACAGGATTCGTACAAATGTATCTTTGTCTCGAAAAATACCGAAGAAGAAGATTGATAAAATTTTAGACTGGTTGATTCTACATCGCCACGATTGTATCTATTTATCAAGAAAGAAGGAATGGATGTAGGATAAAATAAATAGAATTTATCATGTATGAAATGTACCTTAAAAATACATATTTTTAGTAACGCATATTAAAGTAATTAAGTGATACGGGTAAAGACTCTAACTATAAATAATTTTCTAGGAATCATTTTAAGTGTTCATTAGGCTTTATCCTCCGTTTTTTTTGCAAATAAAAGAAGTTTACAGAATTTCTTTGATCATTAAATGTCAATCGTAATTTATCTAAAGGAATAGTTGTCGGCAAAAGTACCACTAATAAAATGAATTATAATTTAAATCAACTAAATACAATTAGCCTGAAGGCATCATAATAAGCTCTCACAACTGGCAACACATTATAACATCTCGAACAGATGACATCTATTTACCGCTTTTTTAAATCAAGTTGTAGATGTTGTTCTTTCGTTTGTAAATTCATGTTTCCACAAAAAACTGTTTATATTTTCCCCATCGCTGGATTTACTGTTTTGGTGTATAAATGTACATTTTTTGCTTCCTAGAGTACTTTTTGACTTCTGTGAATATGATGCAGTAATACGGTATAGCAAATAATTTGGTCAAGTGCGAATTGAAGTCGCATACTAACGTGTTTCGTATCACCTTTAAGATTTAATATAAAGTAGGTATTTGCATTATAATATTCCGGTTTCAAACAAGTAGTGAATGAGCGGATGATCTTATATTAATATTAATAGCTTTTATACTAAACTTTTTAGATTTATTAACATATAGACTTTTATTTCTCACACCCAGCCTTTTTGTTTTATCTGCTACATGATTCTCATGATTTTTATAAAATTGTTTATTTAGTTTTCTAATTTGGCCCCCAAACCAAGATTAGGATTTTCCCTTTATTTTACCAATAAACTTTCTTTTTTTCAAGGGGTTGTGGGAAATTATATAATTCTTTTTTCGTCTGAATTTTAAGAGTAGTTTGGAAGATAAAGGGGACAGTGGTTCAACTTTTAAATAATACATTAATAAATTTTTTGTTCTACTTTTCTTAATCGAGTCGAAGTTTGTCTATTTTTTAATAAGTTTTCAACAAATTGTTTAAAAAATGTGAAAAAAATACTTGAATTCCTTATTTGATATATTACATGATGACTTTGAAAACAAAATTTAATTTAGCCCCCAAACTTAATATCAGGGTTTTCTCCTTATTATTACTGTAAAGTTGAAGAGAAGCCCAGATAAACGGAGATATAAATCGGTTTTTTATATTTTTGTTAATATCTGTTAAACAAATGAATCTAAAAATATGAAAAAAACATATATTTATATTTTTCATAATGTGCCCGTTCAATTGATGTATTACATAATTTTCAAAAAACTTATTATTTTCAATTTAATTCTGTAATTTCCCACCTAAAATTAATATTGGGGTTATATAATTTTATTTCCTATAAAGTTCAAGTAAGGCTTTACACCCTTAATTTTTTCAAAATTTTAAGTCGTATGGTTTCCGATGTGTAAATTTTTGTACATTTTTGTTATTTACTTTTGAACAATTTTTTTTATATGTAAAAGTAACCTTGTGTTCTTCAGAATGAGCCCTTTTATTTGATGTATTACTGATCCGTATGAAAAATTAAAAAAAAACTTTTTCATTTAATTCTATAACTTTCCCCCCCCCCCAATTAAAATTATATTTTTTTGCTATTTTTCGTGTAAACTTTGGGCAAGGTACCATATTATATATTTTTTTCAAAATTTTGGACTCAATAGTTTCGGAGATAAGCGGGGTTGGTCGATTTTAAAAAGTCACCTCTCCCCCCAATTACCCCTAAATACCAATTTTCTCCACTTATGATATGTAGTCCTGAACGGGTTATCAAATTATACACTTATAACACATTTCAACATTTTTCGTCCAGTAGTTTCGGAGACCAATTGCTGTTATGTGGAAGACGGAGAAATCAGGGATGTTATTATACGGCTTTCCGTATATTTGATGTACGGAACTCTAAAAAAGAAGTTTAAAATACTGTTCTGACTGGTGTACAACCATTTCATCTTTTTATTTTTCACAAAACATCATTGAATTCGGTAGACTTTATATCTATCTGCTGTACATTTTTTTTAGTTTTAATAACCACGTCATCCCAATTAAGTAATAAAAACGAAACGTTCCTCACAAACAAGCCCCCGAATGGAGATAAAAGCAGTCGTTGCGATAAACTCTTTCTCAATTCGTTTCTCTTCCAATTTTTGAGTCCGTCATCGTTATTGAAGAACTGACGTGTAGAGAAGGTAGAGGCGCAATAGTAATCGTTTTCACGCTCTATTTAATCCACCTCTACAAAACTCATAACAACGGAAAAAAGGAGCGCACAGAAACGACAGAACAAGAATACACTGAAACGCTTGTCAGAACGGTTCAAATTCGATTGAAATGTTAGGTGGATGTGAATGCGAAACTAATTAGAAGGAAAAAAATTGAGACCTCTCTATAATACTGAAGCACACGCTACGTCTGCCAATTTGTGCCTTTGGCACAATAAAAGGATAACGAAAGGCACAATACTGAAAAATGTAAAAATGCAAAAGTGTTATAACGGATAAATTATATCGAAATGATGATGATTGACATTACAGCTTTAAACGTAGAAATATTTAGTAAGATTGTATAAACGAGACTAAGAAATATAAAGAATTATAATAATATAATATTTTTAAGTAGTTCATTCGTTCGGTTTATGATTTCTGGCGTATCCTGGGACGACATAAGTTCTAAACACTACAAAACGAGAAAGTTTTGCTATTTTATGTGTTATCTGAGGTTGCCATATCGTTGCCGTAGAACAGTACACATTCTTATGTAGGTATTATGATTAAGTTCTTAAATAAATTGTAATATGTACTATATATATATATATATATATATATATATATATATATATATATATATATATATATATATAATTTAGTATTATTTTAGCTCCACCTTGGTTAGGCAATTTATTGTGGATCCCGACTTGACCATACATAGTATGGTATCACACTCCCTCTAAGGCACCCTATGAGTGCCTTTAGGGGAAAATTCACTAAACCCCAGATATTAAAAGGGTTTAGCTCTGTGGGAGCCCTTGCCATGTTTTCAGGCCCGTAGTTGGAGTCGTGGCGGCAGTTTCCCATAAATTTCCTGACCGTCCGGGCCGTTCCTAACAGGACGGCTTTTTGCATTTGTTTGTAAAGATGTTCGTCCATTATTATGGATTATTATTATACTATTATTTTATTTTATTTGTTTTTATTGAATTTTATTGAACAAATCTTTTTTATCTTTGACTAGCCAATTTATTTTGGTTTAATTATATATTTTGCCTATTAATATTTTTATAAAACTTTATTATTCAAACTTGATTAATTTATTTTCTCAGGGTTTTATTTTTAATTGCATTCATACTCTTACCTCAAGGTGGTTCAACAGGTTCCAAATTCAAAATTGATACTTACATTTTTACCTTCCTTATAACCTCTCTGCTTCTCTTTTTATTACACATATTCAACACTATTACATCATTTTATTTACTCAAAACCGCTTTTACTAAATTGAACTTTTTATTTTTATTGAAAAGAATTTAGATGAAACTCTAAGCATTCAAATGTTATTTTCGGCTCATTTAAATAAATTAACACAACTTTCAATCTCAATTTTCAATAACATTCTTTATTAAACACCAATATAAAATTATTAAAACATTAAAACAATAAACCTATAATCAACAAACTAAATCATTCCTAACTACTAAATATTTATGAGAAATTTCTCTTTTTATACTATCATATTAAAATAAAAATTTGTTATTCCAAATATATTTAGCTATCATAAACATAAATCAAGTGTCACTTTATTTACAACATTTTCGAACAACTATTGTTTCACTAACCTTTTATTCCTTGTCGTGATTACGGTCTATTAGTTCTAAATTTGTTCATTGTCCATTGGACCTTTTATTTTATAAACACATTTTTTATTATTGGTTCCCATTCCATATTTGTTTACCATTATTCCATGTTCACCATCTTGTTTTATTTATTATTTATACAAATTAAATTTAATTATTATTTACCATTTCATGCTTGTTTACAATAATTCAACAAATACCATCTTTGTTACTACACATTAATTGCACCGTACTTATGAACCTTTATACACTGCCAATCTATATGGCATTGGAAACGTTCTGACAATTTATCTAACCGCACTTTTTACGTTTTAACCTCTACTAACACTATTGAGGTTATTGCAAAGAAAAACATAAACATGCTCTTTGACTTGTTTACTTCAAAAATCAGGAACGAAAGAGACCGCTGCCTACAAAACGTAAGCTTATATAATAATTTAAAAACAACTGCCTGCTAGGTGCGTTCGTCTTGCCCATTCACTCAAAATGAATGAGTTTTCATTTGTTTTGGTGCGTTATATTACGTTCACTCATTTTATTACCCCATGTGTTTCCCCATAAGAAACAAAAATTTTCTTTTTCCCTTATTAAATTAATAAATACATATAATAAAATATTTTTCTGATAGCTTATTTTATTTTAAGAACTTTTTAATTCTTGTAAAATTTCGTTTAAATGCTTTGTTTGTTTACAATTTGTCATACCTTTTTCAAGGTCATTCAACTTTCATTGCGATTAAAACAACTTTACCGCAAATTCTTGATTGATTGAAATTTAAGGTATAATAATCTTTTCCTTATCATCTCTTATGTTTATGGAAGAATTTTCTTTTATTTCTGTTCATTACTTTGAAAATTATTGACATTTTATTTTCTGAAAGTTGTTTACATGATGCTTTGCTTCCTAATTTATTTTGTACTGTTGTAATTGCATGTGTTTTTACTAATTACTATTGTTTTAGATGTCTAGCACAGATTTTTATGTTTTCCTGGCAATTTACAATGATTCCTATGGATCTATATCACAAAATAGCCATACTCGTTACAAGATGTATAACCAACATTTTTCAATTACCTTTTATAACTAATTGTGACTATTTACAGTTTACTTATTCTTAAAATCATCTTAATTACACTACATATTACACAAATATTCACTTTGCCAAAGTTCAGAGGGCCTTATTTACAATTTATTGCTCCTTTTTACTGGCTCGTTGGAATGGCATGTTTATCCAAATTGAAATTCAAAAGTTGTGCTGGCTTTTTATTCAGTAAATGTTTTGCTAAGCCTTTTATATTATAACACCTGAATCTCAGTTGATTCTTTTCAGCCCTTAACATAAATGTTTCAAGTATAATTGCTTTTTAGTGTTAATTCCTTTTTCCATTAAATGTTACTGATCGTTAGGCAACCAACATGTACATTACTAATATATTTTTAGTATACAGTCTACTTTTTGAATCTATGTTACAGATTGCATTTCATTTTTATTAATAGCTATTCTAATTCCCTAACAATATATATATATATATATATATACTAGCCGTTACCCGCGGTTTCACCCGCGTACGGAATATAAAATTCTGCGCAAAAAGAAATAACTTATGAAGAATATGGGATATCCTAAATAACAACTTTTACAAACTTCTGTGAACCACCCTACATAACAATAAATCCACCAATCCCGAATATATTTCACCTAAACTGCAAGTGCTTATGGGCCATCCTATATAAGAGTTTTATTCAACATTTTTTTGAACAATCTTGTATAACTGTAACTCTACTTCACCCTATAGTGCAACCATCCTGTAGATGCTGCTTTTTATTTACCTTTACTCCACCCTATATTTCAGCTATGTAACTGCTATATAACAATTATTTCTGAAAAATTTTGGGCCACCTTGTAAAGTATAATTTCTCTCCACCGTGTATTTTAACCACCCTTTATATGCAACTTTTTCTAACATCGTGTTAAATTCACTGTGTAATTATAATTTTGCTTCGCCCATATTTTAGGTATTCCACATGGTATGATGCAACTGTTCATGGTCTATCCTATATATCAAAATTTTTTAAACATTTTTAGTTCCAAGCTGTAAAACTATTCCAATCTGCTCTCGATCTCCATCACCTTGTACATACAACTAGCCAATATAAAATTTTTTGTACCACTCTGTATAACTATAAATCTACCAACCCCCAACAAATTTCTCCTAAAATGCAACTACTTATTGGCCACCCTATATAACAGTGTTATTCAACTTTTTTTTTGAATGGCCTTGTACAATTATAATTCTACCACCCAGTATACTTAGAACTCTACTCCACACTATACAACTATCCTGTATATGAAACAGCTTGTAATATTTTTTTAACCCACCGGTATAACTGTAATTATACTCCGCCACATATTTCAACCATCCTATATAAGCAACTACTTGTGGATATTAAATTATTTTGTCAAGCACCCTGTAAACTATAATTCCACTCCAACTTAAATTTCAACAACACTTTATAAACAACTGCTTCTAACATTTTTTCAAACCCGTTCTATAATATAATATCCTAATTACTTACGTAATACATTTTTCTAAGATTTTTATAAATATAATTCTTTTTACCATATTTCAACCACATTTTATATGCAACTATTTATGAGCCAAAGAATATAACATTTTGTTATCCACCCTGTATAAATATAATTTTTCTCCGTCCTTTTTTCAACTACCTGGTATATGCAACTATTTATGGCCCACCCAGTTCAACTCTTATGCTTATGCTTTGTATATACAACTGTTTATGGTCTACTCTATATAACAATTTTTTTAAACTTTTTTAATCCATCCTAACGAAAATGAGGTGGAACCACTCGCCAGTCAATATAAAAATATAGTTTTGCACCGTAACACCAAACTTTTATTTAAACCCTCACCCAAACTGCAACTGCTTATTGGCCACCCTATATAACAATTTTGTTCAAAAATATTTTCAACCGCTCTCTATAACTAACTCTACTTCCATCTACATTAAAACCATCATGTATACACCGCTGTCAATTTATCGAACATTACAACTTATTTTTGAACCACCCTATATAACCATAATTTTACTTTACAAAATATTTCAACCATCCTGTATGTGCATTTGCTTAGGGGCAACCAAATATAAAATTTTTAAACATTCTAATTACACTGTATGAACTATAATTTTTCTTCGATCCATGTTTCAGATATTGCATATATGCGGCAGCTCATGTTCTATCCTACAAAAAAATATATTCAACCTGTTTGACTATAAATCTACTTCACCCGCTATTTCAACCACCTTGCATTTGCAACTACTTATCGGCCACCCAGTATAACATTTTTTCTACCACCCTGTATAACTTATAAATCCATCAATGCCAAATATATTTCACCAAAACCGCAACTGCTTATGGGGCACCGAAAATAACAAGTTTGTTCAACATGTTTTTAAATCACCATGTATGTATTACAACTACCCTGTATATGCTACTACTTATCGGTCAACCAATATAACATTTTTTAAATAATTATTATAACACTTCTTCACCCTATGTTTCAACTATCCTATCTTTGCAACTTATTATGAACTACGCTATTTCACATTTTTTCCTAATATTTTTTCAAGATATATTAAAGTATAATTTCTTTCCACACTTCATTTACAACTTTTTCTAACCTTGTTTGAATTACATTGTATAACTAACACTTTACTGCGCACCATACTTCAGGTACTCTATATATGCAAGTGCTATATAACAAAATTTTTCTAACATCTTTTTCCCACCTTGTATAATTCTAACTGTAAGCCACCCTATATTTGAACAAACTTTTATATGCAACTACTTATTTGCCACCAAATATAACAATTTTGTTCCACCCTGTATTCTTAGAATCCCACCCCACCCTATATTTCAACCATCCGGTAAATGGAACAGCTTGTAGATCATACAATTACTTTACAAAATTTTTAAACCCACCTGTATAGCTGTAATTATACTCCGCTACATATTTCAACCATCCTATATATGTAACTACTTGTGGATATAAAACAAGTTTTTAACCACAACATAAACTATAATTCCATTCCATCTTATATTTCATACACCCAGTATAAACAACTGCTTCTAACATTTCTTTAACCCATTTCATAACTATAGTATTTTATGAACATAATTCAGAGATCCTAACTGCTTACCTAACTCATTTTTTTAAATTTTTTTATTCACTGTATAAATATTCTACCTTTTTTCAACCACTGGGTATATGGAATTGTTTATGGACCAGTCAGTATAACTTTTTTTGGGTCACCCCGTATAACTAATTCCACTCTTCCACTCCCCCTTATTTCCACCACATCGTATATATCCAGCTGCTTATAGGACACCAAATATAACTTTTTTTAGATTTTTTAAATCCATGTAATTCTAATCCGCTCTAAGTTTCCTATGTACAAAACAACCTGTAAAATTATCCTTGATATATGTTGATTTTTGTTAAATCGAATCATGTTACATTTGCACATTTCGAATTTTGAATAAAAGCTAAGCTGATGCCAGTATCTAATACTTTGTGCGTGCGGTGGAACCAATTGAGTTGTTGAATTACCCAAAATGGTAGAAGTTTTTTCGCTGTATCTACCGTTTCTGTCAATTTAGAGAGATAAAATGTCTACCAGTTTTTAAGTCAAACTATAGGCTTCGCAACAAAAAAAGATTCAGCAAAATCAGTTAAGTAGTTCTTACGTGATGCCCGAACAAACAAACAAACAAACAAACAGACAAACTTACAATTTTATAATATTATAGCTACTAATTGTAACCATTATTAGATGTAAAAATATTTTAGCGAGGTCATAAATGAATACGAAAACAATTCAAGCTAAATAACTATGGGAAAAAAATTTTAATCAGGTATTGACTCAGTGTTTTCAAACAGTAGAAATGTAGTGAAAAATCTTTATGGAAGCCCAATTAGTATATAGAAAAAGTGATTTTAAATTTTTTACTTAAGTTAAAAAATAATTGTCAAATAATGAAGGTAATAAGCTTGTTACACTAGTCCAAGAATTAACTCAAAGAATACTTAATACAGGCCACTGCCTACCACAAACAGACGCTTAAACATATGAAAACTTCTAAATAATCAGAAAACCTGCATCGATTAAAAGTGAAGTATATAACAGCAGCATTAATTTGTAATTAAAATTATGCAATTTATAACGAAGAGCCTATATTGGTTTTTTTAATTAGATGTGATAAAAATGTTCAGAATTTCTAATTGTACTTTCAAATACTGTATGCGGTATGGAAAAATAATAGAATAGGTTTTGTATAATCTTGTGTTCAACTTTATAATTGACATTGGCTGCTAAGAACACTTAAGAACTATTTTATCATCATTATTTTGTAGACTTGTAGTACGTTTATAAATCAGTCAAAAGAGCAAAACTGAAGGCATTTTGGGTCATAAAATTAAACAGCAAACCGCCGATGCCATCGCTACAGTATTAGTACATAATATTTTACATGATTTAACAGCAAATTCGTAGAAATAATTTATTTAAACAATAAAATTTAGCAAAAATATGGATTTTATTTTTTTTTGGTTTTTATAGAGAAAAATGAAGAAGGAATCAATAGAAAAGTTGTAGAGAATTCGAATGCCTTCAAAATGAGCGTTTGTAGTCCTGATTGGGGTATTTTCCGCTGACAAAAATTGACTTATTTTCAAAATTTCATAACTTTGTTGTATTAAAAATTAAAAGATTAATTTTCCATAAAATGACAGCTAACTATTCTCAAGACAAGACCTATTGTGAAATACATGGTTTTTGCAGAATTGCAATTTAAACAATTTAGATGGATATCTTATAAACTGTATCATATTAACCACGGTCTTTGTTACTTGGGTCTTTTGAATTCCGTAAAATAAATTTAAATTTTTCTATCTTAAATTTTTGTTAAAATCCCGTAAAGGTGGTTTAAAACAGTTCTAAAAATTGCATTATAGGCACAATAACGTGAAAGGTGGGGAGTAAAGCGTCAGTCGACAGCCAGGCTGTTTAAAGGGAATTGGCGTAAGCCTGGTTGCTCGCTATTAGGGGCCAAGAATTATTTAGATGTAGAATGTTTTAAATGCGATAAGTTTGTATTCACTTCAATGGTTGATTTATACAGCAATGAATAAATCTCAATTTATATTTTAAAGTTTGTTTGTTTATCCAAAATTTGACTTTATGGAATTTACTCATTTAATAATATTACAGTTAATATTATGACAGATAATTATTTTTATGATTCTGTAGGTTATAATTCGAGCATGCCAAAAATAGTGGGAATTTGATTTTATAATAAATAACGTACATATGTAGGATTATAAGATTTTTAAATGAAAACACAGTTTTATTCAATTGATGTACACTTTTGTAATTGAACGAAAGTAGATGTTCTATAATCTATGTAGATATGTACTTTTTAACAATTTTTTTTGATGAATTAAGAATTATAATATATTTGTACTGAGCAATCTTTTTGTTCATTAAAAGATTCTGATATTTTAAAAATAATTACATATATTGCATATTTCAGTAGGTAAAATGCACAATAAATTATAATGACATTAACAACCACTTAACTGACTCTACTTATTGGACATGCCATTCATGAGAGTCGAGGTTATTTTCTTAGCAATAATATATTTAAATGTGTAAGACATATATGATAATAAAATGTAGAATAAGAATTTTTTATTATTGCATGGAAATCTTCAAGTTTTACCAGTGGCATTCACGGAAATTCCCTTCCGCCCAATAATCAGCAACCCGTCGCACCCGATTCCCTTAAATTAGTTCCCTATCTCCATTTTCTTTTGTCTCCCTCTGGCACGAAGTGTCATGTAAAATGCAATTTGCACTAGTATTTTTAACCATTTTTACAGCATTTCAACAAAAATCCAAGATATACAAATTGAAGTACATGATGCCAGCTTTTAAAATAGCTTGTAGTCTATTATTCTGAGGAAAATTAACAATTTTTACATTTTTTTTATTACAATAAACTTATAAATAAAAACACGTAATTTTTATGTTTGTTTTTATTTTCTTATCGAAAAATCCTCCGATCGGGACTTGTAAACGCTCATTTTATAGGTTTTCCGATTCCTTACAACTTTTCCATTGAGACTATTACCATTGCTCCATAAGTTTTCACAACACAAGCAAAAAACAAAAGAAAATCACATTTTTATGGGTTTTTATTGTTTAAATAATTTACTTCTTCGAATTTGCTGTTAAAATCAGGTCAGTTATTGTCTATTAATTATTGCTAACGTGATGGTATAAGCTGTTTGCTGTAGAGATGAGCTTACCAGTGGTTTTTAGGTCACCAGTACACCGTTGACAGTGATTTGAAAGTCACTGTTCCTTTAAACACTGACTGAGGTCGCTGTTTTAATGTCTGGTGTTATGTTTTAAGATTAATCAAAATTAAATAGGAGTGCAGTACTGATAATAATTATTATTTATAGGAACAGCAGGATAATTAGTTTTCAGTGCTTTTTCATGTTAGAATTTGTTGTTTTATAAGAAAAAATTGCACTTGGCATAATACCCACATATTACAAGTTGTTGCGTTAAAAGCACTTTATTCCTTCTACAATAACTTCTTATATTAATTCCAGACATAGGTAATAGTGAAATTGGCCTTTTTGTGGTGTTCGGAACGTAGGTCGTTTCAGCATACGCCAAATATAAGGTTACCCGTTTTGGGATGTGGAATATTGTGGACAGAACTTGAGATTTTTAATAGGTAAATGCTAAGTTAAGAGCGGTTTTGATTGGTCTGTAAGTATGGCAATGAAAGTTTTCAAAATTAATTGTTCACACGTTTTGTCAAACAATGCACTAGCCCACTCCTATCTCAAATCACAAATATGACAGTGGTAACAAATTTGCTGAATTTTGTACAATTTTGTAAAGGGAATGGAAATTTTATGAAATAATTTACTTTATTAGCCCGCCCATATCCCAAATAAAAAATTGGTAACACTACCTGATCCACTGATTTTTGTTCAATTTTGTTATGATGAGAAAACATATGTAGAGGAATTTGTTATTAAGCAGTAAATAACAATTATCTTCATTATTCTTACTAAATTGTATAAAATTCAACTAATCAGATAACGTTGTCAATATTTTGATGTGGGTCTGTGTGGGAGACATGTCTGGTCGAATTTGTTATTAATAATTAATTTAATTTTTTTTATCTGTTTCCTGAATGATATTTGTTGCATCTTTACTTAATGTTTATGCACTTGTTGAGAATAACACCACATATACTTCTTGAAAATACTGTTTCCAAACGTTTCGGGGTCTAGATCAGACTCCGTCATCAATGACAATAAAGAAACTATGGAAAAGTACAAGTTGTAAAATTAAAATGTTTGACAATATTACGTGACGTATGACATAAATAAGAGAATTATTAAATAATGTATAAAATAGCACTAGAAAATTCTAAAGCGCAAATAATAATAAGGTTTCGTTCAAATTGGGAAAATTCGAGAAAGTTGACTTCAGAAGTTTATGTGGTGCGACTTTTTTACCAAATAGTGCATTCGCCAAAAATATTATTAGATAATTCTGTTGATTCAGTGATACCATAAAAATCATAGATAACCTAGTTATTGGACTGATAACAACGACATGACCATTACTAATTTATTTCTTGACTATCGGCAACCAGTTTTGATTTAATAGAATTAAAGCATACTCTTTTAGCCTTTGTTTCTTTTTATGTCCTTCTTTGTGCAATATAGTTGAATTTGTTGTATTTTATGACCAAGGTAGGAAACATGGTCACAAAGTTTGGACTTCTCAAATTGTCGTTTTTATGTAATTTTTGTGTTCAGTTGTTCGAACATTTAAAGGATAAGATGATTTGTCAAATTTACAATTTATTACATTTACAAAGAATTTTATAAATGCAATTTTTAGTATTTTGCGATGGGTGTCTTTTGGTTTTGTTTTTGATATTATTGATTTTAGTGTATTTCTTGTTTTGAATTAGGTTTTAATATTACTTTTGTTGCCTTTTTTTTTACTCGTTCTGATTGACCGGTGTGTATGGTATTGTTGTTGCAGTAAGTAATGTGTGCCTTGGGGGAGTTTGGTGTTGAGTGTTAGCTATTGTTTGGTATTTTATTTAGTATTAATGGGTAATTATTTGCAGAGAGCACATTTTTTGTAGACGTTTGGTCTTTATTAAATGTATTGATTTCGGAACAGTTGGTTTTTGTTCCATTTTATAGATGGTTCACGAAATCTCTATATGATGCAGGGCCTACCTAAAAGACACCAATATCAATTATATCAAAAACAAAACAAAAAAAAACACAGCACAAAATAGAAAAAATGCATTGAAAAATTTCATGAAAATTAATGAATTCGATTGAGGATAAACTTCTAGATCTCTAAATTTTCGAATAAATGAATACAAAAATAACTTAAAAACGAAAAATTAAGAAGTTCAAAATTTGTAAACATATCCGGGACCTTATAATTAAGCTAGAAATTATTAATAGTTATGTGTTTGTGAACAACCCAACATAGGAATAATTCGTACGGTTTTTCCTAGGGTTTTCTTAAATATTTTAATTTAAAATATTTCAATTTGTACCTTTTCATATAGTTCCTTTATTGCCATTGAGAACTAGATCTCATCTAGATCCCCAAACTTTTGGAAATATACACAATTTTCTATTGGTGTTATTCCCAATAAGTGCATCAACATAAAAATTTTGAATCTGTTACAAAATTCAACCAATCAAATAGCGTGGTCAAATTGTTGATTCCGACATCGGCGTTGAGACATTACTCCCCACCCGCTATTCAACATGTTGATAACTTTAGCACGCGTATTTCCTTTGATATGTTCTGAAGTGCATAACATGTTCTATTTGTCAATTACATTTCGCAGGCACAGTGCATTGACGACTACTCCAGATTTGGAATTGAACCTCTCCACAATATATAATACACATATTTGCACACAGGTCGATTATTTGATGATATTGTCGAGTTTTGGTTACATCAGAACATCTGTGAGGCAGGCTTTATGTAAGAAACAACCAGTAATCTGGGCAAATTTTTTAAATTGGCTTTACTACTCTTTTTGTTCACTACAAAGTTCAAATCTTATCTAGGCATTACCAAAAAGATGTGAGGAGAGAAAGCATTTAAGAATAGACAGAATAAATAATATAATTATTGGAATTTTCTAGTAGAATATAATCCCTTCCGAACACATAAACCGACTTGAAAAATAAAAGCCGTTCTAACCTCTCCTGTCAAGATCAAGTCGCGTTTACCGCAGGCCCGATAATGAATAGCGCTCATAGTAAGTGACAAACAGCATCTGTCTGAATCACTTTGTACGAGAAGAACGAGATATCTGAGAGGATGCCATCATCATCAGTCGAGATTTATTAAGAAAGCGTAGAAATGCCGAATATGCAGAAAGCATAAAGCAGAAAGGATAACAGGGAAAAGGATAAGAATATGCTTGCAAAATGATGCTCGAGGATTAAGTGGGGGAATTATATGACAAGTGAACGCTCTGTTAGTGAGGAAGCTCTCCAACTAAATAATATGCCCATCCGTCCCCATCTATTTTGGAATAATAACGGGTGCTGTGTAGTTATAAATACGAAACGGTATTGTGATAAGGAGAAAGCACGTATATTAGCTATTATATACAGATAAATGTTCGCTTTGATGGTTCTCATATTGTCGCCTAAATTTATAGTGATAAATGTTTTTAACAGATGGTTTCTATTTCTATTATTTTCGTTTGTGAAAACAGAACTATAACTCAAAATTAAGTAATTTGTTGAGAAAGTAGTTCATTGTGATGGTAATATATTATTGTTTTTCTGTTGACTTTTACAAAATCAGAAATAGGTTATTTAAAGTGCAGCGGAAAGTAAATTTGGGAAATCTCCCCTATTTTTTTTAACAAGTTCACTTTGGTAAGATATTGTTCAACCCTTGGGATTTATTATAAGAAACAAATTAACATAACATGAATAGCACACCAAGCTCCAAAAACCTATTGCCGTTAACTAATTTGACTTTATATCATATTCTACTGTATAATAAGCTTAACTAGGAAAACTTGGGTTCCTCACAATCCTCTGTGTCCACGGAGAATTTGATCTCTGTTGAAACTTCTGTCCATTCGTTTCGCGCATCCCAAATGTTTGTAATTGCTCGTACCACATATAACCTGAGGGCAGGTAAATCGCTTTCTCTGCATGACGAACTTTCTGATAGTTTAACTGTGAAATCTACTGTATCTTACTGTATCTTATTCAAAAATGTGTTGAACGTGTCATCTACTATTCATTGCCTGTAGATTCCCATTATTTAATGAAAGCCCCGCCCTTGGACAGAACATATTGATAATGGGTTCAAGTCAAGCAGGAGGGCTTCGTTGCAGTTCGTAATTCTTAGACCTTCGGGTTTCAGTGTTTCCAATACTATTGATAAAATTTGAGGTTCAAACTTCCGTCTATAAATTCCTCGTTTGCATTAATTAGATGTCAAATTTCACCATGGACCCGTCTCAAGTTTTCTCCCAATTTTTAGATTCGCGTCTTGAGTTTAAGACAGTAAATTCGTCTTGGAGATTTGTTTGTTTAATCACTAGGTTTCACAGAATGCTCCCAAGATTGATGCAAACAAATTGAATAAGAAATGAAATCACAAAATTCTTATAGGATGGAAATACCAATGAAATGGGGAATAATAGAGGGAGAAAATCAAAAACACAATCAAATTAACAGCAGAAAAAATCCTGGACACAAAATCGGAGAACGAATGGTATCATGACGAATATAAAAAAATACTTGAACAAAGGTATGACGCAAGATACCAATTACTGCAGAGACCAGAAAAAAGGAAAATGTATATGACAGGCTCAGAAACTAAGGAAGCAGAAGAAAAAGGGCACAAATGATAATCGATCTTCTATAGAGGTCAACCTCTAATAGGACTGAAATAAGAAACTTTTACAAGAGCATCAAAAGTGGAGTGTAATTGTGAACCCAGACTAATGTTGTGCAGGGATCAAAACAAAAATAATTCTGAGAAATGTTGAGGAAGTGATCGGCTGTTGGAAGAATCATATTGAATATAGTACTATACCATGTATAGTAAAGAAAAATATAGAATGAGCAGGAATAAATTATCCGGTATAAGTCAATATCAAAGTAGGAACGATACAACAAAGAGGTGACGAGTTACTATCGAAAGTATAGAAATTATTAATTAATATCGTTACTGTGCCCCACTTACAAGATTTTTACAGATATCCATAGGACAGCAATTACACTATATGCGGAATATTGGACAATATTATGCCTGTTTTTCACCATCCGTCAACTTTTAGAGACAGCACAGGAAAACGACTTCAGTCTAAATCAAATATTAATTGAGTTAAACCAGCCTACGTCAACATAGATAGATGTGCCTTACATTATGCAGTGAATACAAACAAAGTTTATTATTCTGGTAGACGCTACGATGACTAACTCAAAAGCTAAAGTATGATATAAGATATGCTATCGGGAAACATTGACGTCGTACAAGGACTCCTTCATGGTGATGGACTTGCGCCACTCTTGTTTAATATTTTCCTATATAGTGTCATCCTAGAAATGGAAGTAGATGGTTACGCGACAATTATAACTAAGAAGACACGTAATTGCCTATGCGAAGGACATCAACATCGTAGGAAGAACAAAAACAACGATAAAAGTAAACTACAATAAATAAAAAAATATTATTGGAAGTGAATATAAGAAAGACAAAACCGATTATTAGTAAAGAAGAAAGGTTAATTGGAATGCAATGAACAATTGGAGACAATAGTGTAGAAGTGGCCAATAATTTCACATACCTTGGCAACAGAATAAATAATGAAAACGATATCGACGTCAAGGGATTGCAAAACTTAATTTTTGCACAGCATATTCAAGTCAAAACTTATTCACACAGAAACAAGCAGCGTACAAACCATGGCGACCTCCACAATTTCTAGTATTTAAGAAAATCATTTTTGGATTGCCATACCCAAATATAAAGAGATTGTTGGGAGACAAATTTGGAAAATATCGCACTTTCAAACAAATCCATTGCATGCCGTAGGCGAATTGACGTTGTAAGCGGGAATTGTGATGAAAACTTGACTTTTTTTATTGGTCTTGACTTTTGTATGATTTCACTATGTACATTATACTTTTCGTTTAATTTTGTTGTAAATGCTCTTTTGACAGTAGTATATCATTTTATTGTAGTACTAGTGTAGAACTAATTTCTTTGCCGCTATAAACATCTGATTGTATCTTGTCCTTTTTGTGGTTGCAATAAGCTCTACAGAAAACTATTTTCGTAACAGCGTTATTACGCGTTCTTTTAACGTGGATTTTTAATTTTTAATTCTAGAACTTAAAACTTTTCTCGATCTTTTGGTAAATTTTAATTCAGAATGTGATCATTGAGTTCATTTTGTGTGAATAATCTTGGTCTTTCTTGCATTATAAGGCATTAAACTTCTTTAATTTCTCCAGGTGACTCCTTTCTTTTTCAGCAGAATCTGATTCCTCATCAGACTCTTCCATTCTTAACCTTCCTGGCATTTGTCTTGTTTTTTCTCAGCTGTATCAGAAATTTCATCATCATTATCGTTATCAATATCATCGTTTTCGTATTCCTGTTTTTCTCATTCATCTGCTTCTTATTCAACTTTGTCACTACATTTATTTACTTTCATAGGTTCGTTAGCAGTTGGAATAGTACAGTTTGAACAGATTGTGTCACAGATGTTACATTTTTATATGTAGCCCTTAAGTTGTTTCGACTGCTGAAGCCACTTACATTTCTCCTAGAAATACAACAAACAATTTTCAAATTAGGCGGTCTTCATATTGCTCATGTTTCATGTCTAATGTCGCGTTTCTTATGTATTCGTCGAAGCAGAATAGACAAAAATGCCATACATTTTAAGGAACCCATTCAAAATATTTTACATCCTACTTAAATGTCTCATGATGGCGACTACTTCAAACCCACTCAGACCAGCAGCCGTACTGGATTTCCAACCTTGCATCTTAACTATTTTCTTTCTACTTGCCGTGATGGCGTGAAAGCCATTAACCATGAAGTTCGCCAGATTATGGAACAACTGCCTTACATATCGTCACCAGATACATCCACGTGGATGCAGGCAAAAAGAAGTGATGAGAAAAATCTCAAGATTCTTAGCTGCTTGCTGGAGCAGAACCACGGATTTGTGCTGTGTGTAACAATTTACAGGAAACCAAATAGCGCAGTTGAGGGTCAGCTTTTTATTACTTTTTTGTGGTGGAATACTTAATACTACAGGGTGGGTTTTATTTGATGATCACTATGGGGATCTAGAGCAATGGTTAAATTGGGAAAGATTTGCAGTTTTACTGGCCCAATTTAATGACACTTTCGGATTTTTGTAAAAAGTCATGGCTTACTAGATATGTTGAAAAAACAAAATTCTGTCGATTTAGCTCCTTTGTTTTTGATTTTATAAAAAAAGTGTAAATATCAGAATTGAAGGGAATTGTATCCCGAATATGATTGTCATGTCCTTGTTTTCGAGATATGACACAAACTTATCTTTTTTTGAATGGAAACCATAGGTGGCTATGACCTCTAAAAATCGGACATTTTTAGAGTTTTTCAACGATATAATACTTGCTATAGTTATTCATAAAAATAACAGAGTTATGGATGCTTTTCTCTTTTATTTTCACTTTTAACGTAGTTAGCCATGAAATAGATTGATTTATTAATAACTATTCCAAAAAATATTGAAGAATTTTTTTATTTGCTATATCAGATATAATGAAAAAACTAAATAAGTAGGTACTTACTAGAAACTTATGAAATTAAAGTACATAATAATGGTTACAATTTATGTTCGAAAGTGCACCATTGTTTTTTAGACAAAACTGGCATCTTTTTAATATTGACATTACCGCTTTCCTCACAGACCGCCTATCAATTTCTTCAATTGCTTGTAATACCGCCTCCCTTAGGTCAACAACTGTCTCATACTTTCTTTTGTATACTTTTTTTTTAGCGCACCCCATTAATAGAAGTCTATAACTGCCAAATCGGGAGACCGGAGTGGCCATTCGCGTGGGCCATTTCTTCCTATCCAAGAGTTTGGATAGATATTATCTAAATGTTGTCTTACTAATAACGAGTTATGAGCAGGTGCTCCATCATGTTGGAACCACTCAATTTCTAAACGAGTTCTCAAATTCAAATTATGCAATATGTCTTGAAAAGTGCATTTCAAGAAATGCAAGTAGCGCTGCCCAGTAAGTGATTCGTCATAGATAAAAGGCCCCAGAATAGTAGACCCTATGATAACACACCAAATATTAAAAACAAATTTTATCTGGGGTCGTCTTTGTTCTACATAGAAAGGGTTTTCTTTAGCCCAGATATGCTCATTGTGTCTATTGAACATACCGCAGTTAGTAAATCTAGTTTCATCTGACCATAACACCTTTAATGGAAACTGTTGATTGTCAAGGCACATGTCTCTAAACCATTTACAAAACAAAATACGTCGATGTTCGTCACCAGCATGCAAAGTTTTAGAAACTGAAAGTTTGTAGGGGTGGAACTTGTGCGCTTTCAGTACCTTAACTACAGTTCGTTGAGATGTGCCAGCTCTGCTGCAATCTCACGAGTTGATGTAGATGGATTTTGATTTACCCTTGCCAAAACATTTATTTGTGTTGCTTCGTTAATTTGATTACGTTCCTTTGGTGGTTTAGTAAAAGATCCATCTCTGCGTAAACTATCGAAAAGCCTCTTAAATGTACATAGAGCAGGTTGACGATGATTAAAGTATTTATGAAAGTATTCCTCAGCTGCAAGAACTGAATTTTTATGGCATATGATATAACATTCCAACATATTCAGTTTTTCTTCGTTAGAATATTCCATTTTATCACAAAAACTTGTCAATATCAACTGTCAGTTCAGCACTACTAATGGAATTACGCTCAAATGAGGAAACGTCAAATTGAAAACAATCTTTTTCATGGCTACCTACGTTAAAAGTGAAAATAAGACAGAAAAGCATCCATAACTCCGTTATTTTTTGAATAACTATATCGAGTGTTATATTGTTGAAAAGCTCTAAAAATGTTCGATTTTTTGAGGTCATAGCCAACTACGGTTTCCATTCAAAAAAGATCAGTTTGTGTCATATCTCAAAAACGAGAGCTGTCATGCAAACGAGGACATGACAGTCATATTTGGAATCAATTTTGATGTTTACACTTTTTTTATAAAATCAAAAACAAAGGAGCTAGAGGGATTTGACTAAATCGACAGAATTTCGTTTTTTTTTAAATATCTAGTACGCCATGACTTTTTACAAAAATCCGAAAGTTTAATTAAATATGGCCAGTAAAACTGCAAATCTTTCCCAATTTGACCATTGCTCTATCTCCGCTAGTTTCCGAGATCCCGATACTGATCATCAAAAAATATCTCACCCTGTATATTAGTTTTGGTTTTATGTTACAAGCATCCAACATGGAAACATAGCATATTTTTTATAATCTTTATTTGAAATTTTCAATCTTTTATAGGTGGGCTTAAAATTAATGTACCTTTTTCTAGATGTCAATGCCAATCCAATAAGCCCTCGTACAAATTTTTACTAGTAGTATCAAGAATCAACATCAAATTGAACTAAACTAAATAGAAGCATATTCATTTTCTAGAATTACAGTTGAAATAAGAAATGGTTTTGTTTTGTAGTAATAAGTTTACATTTTCAGTTTTCTTTCTCAGTTTGTTGATATTTAAGTAATTTCGAAAAGATTGTTAAGGAGGTCTTGAATTATTTTGTCTATTCATGGGTTTTCTCTCCTCCAAATTTTTTGACAAACAATAAATTCAAAATCAAAGCGAAATTTTTTTAGAAAAAAACCTCGAAAACAACACTAAACGATTGACAACGACTCCAGACTCGGAGTTGAAACGTCTCCATACACAGATAAGTATTACACAATATACAATACATTACTTATATACAGGAATACTGGTTGATCATTTTATAGACATCTCTTTCTCTCAGAAAAACTGTGAGGAAGAATCTCTGTACAGACAACCAGTAATCCGGGCAATTTTACGAAATTGCCTTACTACACTTTGTTCTACATATACAATTTTTTAAATACTTATCTGTTACAGGAAAAAATTTGGAGGAGAGAAAACCCATGAATAGACAAAATAATTGTTGATATTTAATTACCAAATAGTTTTATACTTCATTTATTTTCTTTCAGAATCTTGCCAGTCTATCAAATCAAACCACGTCTTTAAATTTAATTAGAATAACCCAAAGTTCTACGACGACGGCGGGAATTCCAACAAGAGCGAATATCAGTACTAAAACGATACTCGGCGAGGATAAACAATGATAAAATAAGTTGAGAATCCTTTTAGTCGCTGAATTGGAATACTTGGAAACGAAAACAATCAGCAATTGCGAAGGAGAGAAACCAAAACGGGCCCGTTTCTCCCGAACGAAATTAAAGATAACTCCAATTCCGGGCTAGCTCAAACACAACTCCCTGCCAGAACTTCTTGGGATGGCCCCTCGCCCCTCGCATTCCTTTTATCTACTCGTTCGTTTCTTGGTATCTCCTCGAATGCCTCCAAAGCAAGCGAAGAAACGCTCCGAACCGACGCCGCAGCCTTGTTTATCCAATTAAGATTTTTATGCAACTTATATGTTTGTTTATCTTTGAGATTCCGTCCGGTTCTCCCCTTCATTTGTTGGAAAATATTTACTAATTTCAATTTAAGAGTATTAAAGACGATGCAGATTAATTGGTTAATTTTCTCCGTGATCCAACTTATTTATTAGGCGGAAGAGGTCGCAGTTTATTTCTTGGAATTTTTCACCAGCTTTATAACTCTTTGATGAAATATAATTTGCTCAACTAAAAGTGACTCACATACTATTTTTTTTAAACTAACTACAAAAAATTACACTTTTATGTCTCCCACAGAGCCTTTTTATTTTATCTGTTGCATGATTCGCTTGATTTTTAAAAATATTAATTTAATTTTCTAATTTGGCCCCCTCATGTTAAGATTAGGATTTTCGCTTTATTTTACCAATAAACTTTTTGTGAAGCCCTATTTAAACTTTTATCCTAATTTTAAGCTCAGTAGTTTGGGAGAAAATGGGTCAAATTTTAAATAATAAATTATTGAATCTTTTATACAAATTGCTAAAAAATGCAACTAAAATATACTTGTATTTTTATAATGATTCTATTCATTTGTTACGCTATGTTACGGGTGCATAAAAACCAAAAAAATATTTTCCATTTAGTTTATAAATTATTGTTAGAATTTATATTTTATTTTTCTTGGAAATTTTGAGTGAGGCCCCATACTCTCAAGTTTTTCTAAAGTTTAGGCTGAGTAGTTCGCAGGTATAGGAGGTATTGGGTCGAATTTTGTGTTTTTTTAATATCTTTTTTTACAAACTAATTTTAACATTTGAAAAAAATATACACTGTATATATTATATGATGCGTTTGAAAAAAAATTCTTTAGTTTGACCCCCGAACTTACTATCAGGGTGAGAACGTAGGTTCTCGCGGCCAGTGTCATAGCTGATTCTGCTTTTTCCGGTTTTGGACGGCGTTATTTTTTCGAATTAATTTATTTATATACTTAAACTGGCAGATAAACAAAGATTTCCGACGTTTCGCCCACACTTATAAGGTGCTTTTTTAAGGATGAGAAAAAACAAAACAAATGTTACTTACCTTGCGGCGACTCCATTCATTTAGTCTTTTTCTCACAAACACACTTTGAAACTTCACTTTTATTAAACATGTCACACTTACCCATAAATTGTAAATGACTAATAGGTACGAAGAAATAATAATTGGCCCCTCGAAATTTTCAATTAGCTTCGATTGTTTTATGATTGTGATGATATTTTTGTATAAGTTCCTGGAATTTTATTAGTGGGTAATGTAAGTGATTTATTTTGTTGATGTAGAAATGTTAATGCAGGGTTGCTCTGTTGACATTCTTGGGATTTTTGGTGATTTTAACGGCCTCTCGGAATTTTCTGGTGAAATAATAGGGAGATTTGGCCACGACAGAGGAGCTACAGCAGAGTTTGAAAGCAGGCCCGTTTTCAAACAACGTTTATGCTCACATCTCACAAATGTTACCCTCTCCAAAGGATAAACAAATACCTCTTTAATCTAAGGATGTTTATTCTCTTCCATGCTCGTGTGGGGCAGTATACATTGGTGAAACAGGTCAAACTATAAACACTCCGTCTGGGTGAACACAAACGTTGTTTGAAAATGGGCCTGCTTTCAAACTCTGCTGTAGCTGAACATCATCACGAAACGGGCCATCATATTCTCCTCTGAAGTGGCCAAATCTCCCGATTATTTCACCACAAAATTCCGTGAGGCCGTTGAAATCACCATAAATCCCAAGAATGTCAACAGAGACAAAGGTTTTGAACTTTCGCCCATCTGCACGAACATTTCAATAGAAATGTCATCAACAAAATAAATCATTTACATTACCAACTAATAAAATTCCAGGAACGTATACAAAAATATCATCACAACCATAAAACAATCCAAGATAATCCCATTAAGTGCCTCCTACCCCTCTTTTACTTGAAAATTTCGTGGGACAATTATTATTTCTTCGTACCTATTAGTCATTTTCAATTTGTGCGTAAGTGTGACAAGTTTAATAAAAGTGAAGTTTCAAAGTGTGTTTGTGAGAAAAAGACTAAATGAATGAAGTCGCCGCAAGGTCAGTAACATTTGTTTTGTTTTTTCTCATTCTTGAAAAAGCCCCTTATAAAGGTGGACGAAACGTCCGAAAACTTTGTTTATATGCCGGTTTAGGTATATAAATAAATTAATTTGAAAAAAATGACGCAGCTATTTACAATCAGGGTCTTCTGTTTATTTTTCATGTAACGTTCAAGTAAGGCTATTTCTTTTCAAAATTTTAGGTCATATAGTTTCTGAGATTTTAAATATTTTTAAAAATATAAAAAATATATTTGTATGTCTCATAATGAACCCCTTTATTTTATATAAAAAAATATTATTTCCATTTAATTCTATAATTTGCTCCCCAATATTAATATTAATATGTTCAACTGATTTTTCTTATAAAGTTTAAGTGAGGTCCTATACCCCTATTTTTTCAAAATTTTTTACAATATCTATTATTTGACAAATGATAGATATTGTCAAACATTTTAATTTTACATTTTAGAATTATGCCTTTTTTGATAGTTTCTTTGTCATTCACAATAGAGTCCGCCCTAGAAACATAAAGAAATTTCGTGACTTGTAGTGTTATTTCCCAGAAAGAGCTTAAACATTAATGTATAGTTGTTCTGAAAAACTACTAAACACAATTTTAATTGGAAATGTTTTCAGATACATTTTGACAGACAACCTGGCGAAAACGTACTGCTTTATTCCTAATCATCCGTTGAAATTGCATTTTAATTAAAATTGAGATCGGATCTTGGGCTATGAATATTCCATTATGGTATGAAACCGTTTAAATAAAGAGCTTCTTGAAAAATTAATGTGATTGCTTTTTAAAACGTATTTTTAATAACTTTAATATTGATTTCTAAAAGTTAATCATATATGTTTGTCTTCCTGGAACTATACAATTAAACCATTATCTGAAAGATTAATTAGCATAGCATTAATTAATTACTCGTAGTAGTTAAAATACGTTGTCATTCTTCCTACAAATAAACTGCTTCGGGTGATTAAGTAATACTCTTAATGAAATTTTGTGAAAGAAACTCTTTGAAATTATTGAGACTTTAATATTTAGACAAAAACTTATAAAGTCAATATGTGAAATCATCTAAGCTTAAAATTGTATAAAAAGCTAGATCTGGCCATAGGTCTCATTGATCTCACAGTCTCATGTAGATCCTACGGCGATACGCATATAATCTCTTATCTGGCTTCAAATGCTTTTTGTTACCTCGCGAAGCATTAGTAGACGATTAAGAGAGTAATGACAGAACTGAAGAGGACAAATGTGACTGGCGAAACATCTTCACGGAAGATTCCATGCGGAAGCAATTACCAACTATGCGGATGAAGAGCTGGTGACTCTTGACAGGATTAGTTACCTGGAAAAACTTATCCTATACATATATTTGTGTGTATTTTTTCACAAAGCAACTCAATTTCTTAGATGACGTCATAACTAAACAATACTCAACATCGTGTTATTTCAAGAAGGAGCAAAGATATATATCACGATCAGTACTTCTAACATTATAACAAACACCCGAAGAAGAAAGGAAGAACTAGCACTCATTAGAAACCCTAAGAAAAAATGGCGATAGCAATCACACCTTAAGAATAGCAATAAACAAACAAGAAGGAAAAAACGTTCACCGAGATTGCATGTCCCAAGTCAGTTTACGGTATATTAGAGGTACAACTGACAGAATAGGGAGAATTATACGTAAACAAAATATACATACGACAAACAAATCACAAACAATAATTAAAAAATTGCTAGGGAACCGAAAGTGCAAGAAGCCATAAAGAATCATGGAGCCTACAGCTTATGTGGGGATTGTTCCAAATTGTTGGCCAAACAACATACGTATATCTGGTCGCAGAGATGAACATAAAAACTATACAGACCACATCCACATTATTCAGACACTAACAAGAATCAGGCTTTAGTACAAGCCACGAACTGATCAAGTACAAGTTGATTAGAGAAGCTATTGAGATTGAAACCCGAGGTACCCTTAATAGACCAGGGTCGATAATTTTTGAAATAAAAAAAAAATAAAATGGTAGGATGAAACCTATTGGAAAAAGAAGGGAATACAACAACTGTAAAAGAAGAAATAATTTACGGACAATCTGAGGTCGGGACAGTAGAAGGCAAAACTACAAGTTCTCTGGAAAAAAGTTGTAGGTATAAAAAATATCTACAACTTTTGTATTTACATTTTTTTCACATAACATGAAAAATTAAAAAAAAACATTTTTTGGGTTTTTAATTTTTATCTTTTCCAAAAAAATTGATTTTTTACCAAATTGTGTGAAATCTTACCTTTTTATGTCCCAAATACACTGTAATTTATTTAATTTAAAATATTTATTTTTTTCACCTTATTTTGAGGTAATATCGAAAAAGCACACTAATTTTTAATGGGAAATTTACACATCAAAATATCTGTTGAAATCCCAGAAAATGCAAAGAAACTAAGAAACTCGAATCTGAAAATGTAATAAGGCCCAGACCGTTCTAGCCCCTTGCTCACTATGAAACACCTTTTGATGGGAAAATTTTTTTCTGTAGGTCACTCGTATGTAAGTGTAGCCTTGAAATAGCAATAGATAGGCATCTATGCCTATAATTTAAAGAATTCTATAACTTTCTCAAAATATTGTAGATGTCTTATTAAATATTAACTTTATTAACTTAATTTTCTGAGAACATTTACCAAAGTAATGTATATATTTTTTACACTATCAGAAAGTAGAGATTTTAGCGAACAAAGTGACCACCGAGTTTTTTAAAAAGCATATATATTGACATGAGAATTTTCGATTGTGAATTGGGGTTCTTTTTCGATATTAAATCAAAATAAAGTGAAATAATAAATATTTTAAATCAAAATAATTGCAATGTGTTTGGACATAAAAAGGTTAGCTTTCACATTTCGCGAAAAAGAAACATTTTTGTAAAAGATAAAAATAAAAAAACAAAAACTTGATTTTTTGAATTTGTCACATACATTTTGAGGTTGTGTGGAAAAAATGTTAATACATAAGTTGCAGATATTTTCATTATCTACAACTTTGCCATTTAACTTTTTTTTCCATCGGACTTGTAGTTTTGCCGGAAATCGAAGTAAACCTTTATAAAAAAGTTAATGAGCGGTTAGGTGGAAGGTGTAAATTGAGTTTCAGAAATTTTTGCGAAATATTATACAACATATATAGTACGTATAGTGATATATATATATAATATATATATATATATATAATTTAATAAATTTTATATTTAATTTATAATCAGGCTAAAGTGTTGCCATTACTTCACACAGACTGTGTATACATAATAATAACGATTATTTAATTTATGATTATGAAAACTTTGTATTCAATTTATTGAAGGCATACATCTTATGTAAAACTGACTTATCTTAGAATATTTGCTTCTACTTCGCCTTTTATTTCAATTTCAACAGTTGCTTGTTTTATTTTTAGAAACAATTGCAAAATTCTAAAACGAATTATTATTTGTACTTTGTTATGATTTAGGATTTGCTATAGTTTTTAGTTACCGAGTCATTTTAATTACCAGAGAGTACAACAGTTTCGTTAAATTTAAAAAAAATCCCTAGCTAAATTTATAAAATTGTTGGTTTTTCCTTTCATACTCATACGTTCAAATCTATGATTAACAAAAGTAGCATGGAAATGTTTCTACTAATAAAGATTTTAGAGTGGGGGCAACATTCGAAATGGGTCACACTGGTTGTGCAGATAATTATGGCATGATTTCCAAATATTCATCCGCTTATTTGGTATAACTAATCCCTCAAGGCACCGAACGTAACAATTCCTTTCAAGTCTATTCGCTTGCTTTCTCGTGCTTATCTAGTCTGGCTTTACATAAAGCTAGTCGAATTTAACACCGAGATGATTTTAAAAAATAAACAAATAACAGAAATTGCTCAAAGCAAGACAAGAGACCAACATGTATATTAAATTTTTTAAATTTTATAGAAATATGATGATAATGGGTATTTAGTATTTACATGAGATCAGCGGGTTACCCGTGCCGCTCGGCCAGAGACAAAACGCTGATTCCTTCGTTCTAGCACGCGACCGGCCCAGAACATCTAAGGGGTAACTTGACTTGCTAACTATTTGCCAGATATTGTCTCCTAGCAGTATTGAATGAAGTTTACCTATACAGTTGCAATAGAGTTAAACATCCCTTTTAATATAAAAAAAAATCATTACTAAAATCAGTAAATGCCTTACTGATTTGGGTATGCTTCTAATGAGGTGATCGATTTTCGACTGGCGAATCATATCCCATGCTATCTGCAGCTTTCGACAAAGTGCTTTATGAGTTTGTGGATAAGTTTTGCAATCCTCTACGCCTAATATATCATCTTGATAGCTAAGACATCAAATCAATTTGATTATGCTCAAAGTAGTCCAACGTAACTCTTGTTATATGCGGTCGTGCTTGATTATTGAAGTAATGAATTACGTCGGGTGGTAGTAATTTGTAGAACTGCTATAGCCAGTACCCTCCACACTATAACTCTCACAGTGGGACGCAAGTACATGTAAATTGATAATTATGCCAGTCACTACGTTGCTTACTCACCTTTGTCCAGCCATCATGGATATAGGTTTTACAAGAGTTTATGAAATAATTAATGTCAAAGAGTGATTGCAAAGTTGCACAATATTGTACAGAAGGAAAGGATTTAATGTCATTTACATTTTTCTGGGTAATAGGTGGCAACAAATGGATCTGCTTCATTTTATTTTGTATATAAACGGGATTTTCCAGTGGTTGGAGGAGGAAACTTGAATTCGTTTGCAGACAATAGTCATTTTTGTCTACATATTGTTATATATTCCGTGGGTTCAATTAAAATTTAAAAACTAATATTCACTACCACTTTCTAGAACTTTTATTTACATCAAATATATACAACAGCTGAGTCAATTCACACAATAATAATTCTACACAAGCTCTTCGCTGCACTAACTCCCGCGATTATGGGTCGCTCCTTTTAAAACTAGCATCGAAAATTCTCGTACAATCAATTCTCAGTTCTACAGTTCGATGTCGTACTGGAATGAAACCAGGGACGGCTTACGGAAATTTCGTTACAATATGAAGAAACTACATAGAAAAACTACTTGAAGATGAAAAACAATTAAGTGGTTTTTAAGATTGATAAATGTGATCATACCTGGTGGAAGTTGTATGGGAAAATTGAAAAATTTTGGATTACAGTATTTATATGGAATTAAATATCTAGGGGTACTTATAGGTGGCACCTAAGATTCAATCAACATATGGCGTATACTGTAAGTAAAATATGTAAGAAGATAAACTATATCAACAGAATTTTATTTTATTCTGAAAGGACATATTAACAATAATTACAAAAACAACAAAAGAGAACTGTGGGAATTATAAAGGGTGTAAAGGCTTCATTCACCAAATTAGCAATGAAAAACATATTTTTATTTGTATTATAAACTAAATGGTACCCCGAATATTGCCGTAAAGATATGGTAATATCGCTCGATCGCTGATAAGGTTAATCAGCGAATCAGGTGAATGCTGTTTCATTGTTATGTTTGTTAAGCTTTCCTTGTGGCTGTTTTAAGACAAGATCCCTCTGCAGAATTAGTGCACTCATCGAGTGTTTGCTAAAAACCAAATTTTTACGCATATTTGTTATTAGGAGAATATATCGACGCTGTAAACGCCATTTATTAAAATGTTCAGGAGAAGAGGAAAACCGTTTATTTTCTTACATAATGTTTTGCACTTGAATTTTTGTATGGAATTACTAGCGATAACAGATAAGTGAACTCTGATACTACTCCCAAGAAATAAAAATAAATCAGATCGAATTAATAGTTAATCTTGTCACTTATGCCATCTACTTTTCTATAGTTGGCGGTTAGGCCTAATTAAGTTGTCGTTTATGCCAAATAATTATTATCTTTTATGTCCCTTATATGCGTTTATGCCTGACTGAATTAAAATGTCGGTTATAATATTGGTAATTAGTAGTAGTTAATGGAAATGTAAAAGTAATAAATTGTGAATAGACATTTTAATTTAAAAAAAAAATCTTAACATAATGTATTTTTTTTAAGTTGTCGACATCTTCAACATCCGTTTCATCGAACACATCGGGAACATTCGAACTATGTTTTAGTGTTACATATTCATGATGATATTCTGGCGGTATTGTATTGGTAGAACACATTTCTTTTAAGTTGTCGTATTTCTTTTTTGATATGTTTTGTTTGTCTCATCGTTCCTATTTTTTCTTGGCCATTATACTCATAGCTGTAGAAGAAATTGTAGGAAACTTTAACGAATCTAATAGTTTTAATGTTTTTCACTTTTAAATCACCGCTATCCCCAGAAAATTTCATATGCTGAGATGCTTCCTTAAAGTCCAAAAAATCTTTGTACTGTAAATGATTAACTATGTAAGGTCTAGGTTTTACTCTAGCGTTTCTTAAAACTGTTGCCCATTCGGAGGGAGCCATTACTGATTTGTTTTTAATATATTTCTCCACTATCGCATGCATCGAATCCGCTGGCATGTATGTATGGCCAGATACAAGAAATGTTAAAGTTACTTCATTGATATATTTGGAATTATAATTTAAAAAGTAATGAAGTGCAAAAAGCAGAATTTTATTTTTATTTTGCCCCCCACAATTATCGATGGTTTTTACAGCACTTTTAGAATCTGTTTCCTTGAGATAACTGAACAGGTTGCTCCATATTTCGTTGGATCCACGCTTACCGTTTTTCTCTTCCCAGAGATAGCAAATTCCTTCTCTTGTGAAAGACTCATAAATGGTGAAATTGTAAACAGCATATTTCCTAAAATACCCTGTCAACATACTGTTGGTATGAAAAAAACCTTTTGCATGTCAAAAGTAGCAATACGTTTATCTTGAATTGTTGCTGCTTCTTCCTGTTTCCTTAAAAATATATCCTCTACAGTTTCTTTTTCTTTAATATGGTTTTCATACTTTTCTCTTTGTTCCTGTGTTTTTTGATTATCTGCGATATTTTTATAGAATTCACATTGTTGGCATTTATCTTTTCTTGGCACATGAATACCAAAATCATAGGTTTCCTTAAATTTATTTAAAAATGCAGTTCTTTTCATAGCGTGGGCGGAATGTTGCTCCATTTTAGCTTCGTACATTCTGTAGAGGTTATTAAAAGATCTTATGTCTGCCGGTAAATACTTTAGCGTAGAAGAACTTCGGCAATAATGTGATGGTACCACGGGAAGGGATTCTACAAATTTTGCAAACATATCAATTTCCATTTCAGTGGCTTTATTTTTAGGAGGATGATCTCCCCTGCGGTCAATTCCGTCCGGAAACATTTCTCGGATCTTGTTTGCTATTACCGTCCTAATACATCGTTGAGGAATATCTAAAGTAGAGAGTAAAAACTGTTGGCACACTCTTTCTTTTTTATTGTCTCTCAAAAAGTAATATTCATGAGTCAACTGGCGCTTTAAATTAGTTTTTGACGTTCTCCGTCTCTTCACCTCGACAGTGTGAAAGCATTCACTCAAAAACAATTTTTGCTGTTTATGGTCACCTAATTTATAAAACTTCTGAAAAAATGTTTGCCTTTCCTCTTCTGAAAATGTGTTACACCTATTGTTGCACTTTTTCCCGAAACATGGGTTCTTTCGAATTTCTTTTTCGGGTCGTTCGTCGCCTTTCTTATTTTTATACATTTTACCACTGTACTTCTTCCTTTGGTTTTTTAGTTTCTTGTTAAGTTCCTTTGAGCGGTTTTCTTTTTCACTGTCGGAAGATTCAATTTCACTCTCAATATTATAGGAATTTGAATTAGAAAATTGAGAAATACTTTCTGTTTCGGAGTTTAAAAGGGTCGAACAGGACAATTTATGATGAGTCTCAGAATAAGCACTAGCTTGGTCTCTTAAAGTCATTGGACTTACTTCAGTTAATATTGTTGGAGACTGCGATGACAAAAAATGAGGAGACATCGCCATTATTGGACAAATTATTCAAATCTATAACATTACATAAGATGTCGGAAGTATTTTGAACATCTTTGTTGTAATGAACTGCTAAAATAGGGTCACCACCAACATCAATGTTCAGTGTACGACAAGACTGCTCTAAGTCTGAAGTATGAATTAATTCTGAATTGTCAAAAACTATGCTATAATTCAAAGCTTTTTTGAGTATATCATCGTTAGTTTGCAAATTTTCAGTATTCATACACTCAGATTGATTTTCAAGCATGGCTAAGATTTTCTGTCCTCTTGAGCCCATCGTAGCTGTTTAGGCATAAGCGCTGATTATAATTTGCTGAAACAAAAGAAAGCATGACATTTTTTACTATTAAAATTATGCCTATGAGCATCCTTTATAACTGAAAGTTATACGAATTGTTTCCAAATTACTTTATTCAAAATAATATATGAAATAATCGACTTCAACCGAGATACAAAATTACCATGGGAAATGCGTTAATGACCGAACAAAGATAGTTGATTCCGTTTTGGCATAACCGACATTTATTTAACTCAATCTTTTCCTAAATAAAATACAAAGACACGAAAATAATATAACAATAATTGAGATAATTTACCTGATTATACGATGTAGTATTTATATTTGTGGTCACTATGCCAGAAACTCAGTAAATTTAATACAAACTAACCCACTTCTCCCTATTACGTTCTATGTGATACTGGCGGTTAAGCCACTTTCCGCGACCTATAGGAAAGTTCGTACACCTAAATATGGCGCTTGCGCATTTTCAAATCAAGGTAACTTTTTACAAACATTTTTTTCCAGAATTTTTTCTTTATGGCAGTGTTGGTTGGCGCTTACGCTTTCAGATGTGATCATAAACTCCATTTGAACAAAAATGTCGCTTAAGTCGTTTTGCCTTGACAGCGTCGATATTATGTCTACCAGGTTGCCTATCAAAATATGGCAGCTAGTATATTTAATTAAATTATTATTAATTGTTTTTTCGTAAAAAAAAACTTTTACTGGGTTTTTCAATAAAGTATCGTCCACGCCACGAAAATATATATAAAGACTCATGGCCGCACCTCTTCGCAGGCAGGTCTACAGTGTACACAGATATAATTTTGTTACAGTTATACACTCATAACGGATATTTATTATCAATATATTTAAATAAAAGTAGTTTTTTTCTGTTTAATTTGACATACGGTTGCCTTAAATCTGGCCGCAACTTAGGGTTGCTTGCTGGCTGTTAAAGACGGTAAATATTAAAGGTAGAGTGAAAGAGAGCTAGCGCGTAACATCACCAGTCAGACGAGGATAGCTGTACGACGGTTTAAAACCATTGCACATGCGTCGAATATTAGTGCCCAATGATAATGAGAAATGGGGATCTCTCATGTCCACTATTCGCCCTCTGTCAAACTCAAACTCGCTTTGTTAATGGAATTTATGTTTTTATTTTTGTAGGTATTAAACAGATGGATAAACACTATCAAAAACCAACGTATCCATGTGACTATAAACAGACCCACATTTTTTCTTGAGCAAAGCTAACACTTATTTCGCGTAGTATACAAAGATTTAAATTAGTGTTCTTTTCATTATTTTGTGTTTCTTGTCGACTTCCATCGTCTTTTATATTTTCAGGAGAATTTAGCAATGTTTTTGAGCATACCAACCGCGTCTATAAGTTTGATTCGTTCTTGGTTTGCCAATGCTAGACTGCAACATAATTTCGCCCAAATTTACTTTTCTGTTATATTTTTGAATACCGAAAATATATTATTTGAACAACCTTCGTCTAAGGTTTGTTGTAAACTTTGGCCGACACAAGGAAGCAGTAACTGTATGTGTTCCTTAACTTTTATAACTGAGTAAACTCTATTTCCTCGCCGTTAATTCTTGAAATACATGAAGACGCAAATTCCATCGCTAAGTTTTCCTCTCTAACAAGAGAAAGCAAAACTGATTTGCAAGCAAGGCAGAATTAGTTAAAATTAGTCTTTAAAATGAATCCGTTGTTCTTGATAAAATATTCCATTCATTCCGTAGTCGGATGGAACACGTGCCTTTGGGGCAGGCACAAAAGCAAGGCTAAGGATACGGATAAGGCACAGATAACCGCCACGTAGGCTCATACAGAGAGCGAATTTTTACGAAAACTGAAACGTGCTAACTTTTAAACGTGACTCTAAATCAAAGTGAACTCAAAGGAGGCGAATGAGTAGAAAGGAATTTCTTATGTTACATAACGAATTAAGAAACGGTTGGAGGCTCACTAAATTCAATTGGATCAAAGGGCTTTTATTAACTCATACTCCCTAAGAATATTAGTTAATTGGTTGGTTGAAAGTTATTTTGCTTTGAGTTACCAGTCTACAATATTATTTGGGAATTTTGATTATTTGTGCTTTATTTAAGTCTCAAAAGATAATCATGTGGGGTGAAAATTATATGTAAACTTACCTTATTTTTACAACCTTCAAAAGGGAGATACTTAATTCGTCTGCATATAATTTTTATATGCTTGGCAATTACTTAAAATTGGTATAATTGATTTTGTTCTCGAAGTACCTTGTAAGAGGATCAATCAATCGGTTTCAAAGTAACGTCGCAGCGCAATAAAATTCATAACTCATCAGTTAAAGTAAATCACTAATTTCAAGTACAAGCCCTGAGGGGAAGGGTATTGTTGGTTTCCCTTCCTTTTGGGGCTAGTCTTAATGGTAGCAGCTTTAGCAGTTGCAAGGGATCTTAATATTACTTCAACATACTGGACAGCAAAAGTTCGACGCAAAAAGTTTTCGTCGCAATACCTTGTAGCGAGTTATCTAACCTCAATTACCGTTTTAAATCTCTTGATCGCTCGTACTTAAATTGTTTTTTTTTTCGTCTATACGAAGGCGCTTTCTGTTCAATCGATAAAGCAGTGGTAGTTGCCATCCTTTTATATCTGCTGTGCAGTATTTTAAAGTAAGGACATTAAGAAGCCCTGGAGCAACTACCATCGAGACTAGTCCCAAAAGGAAAGGAAACCAAAAATCTCCCCTCCCACTCAAGGCTTCTACTTACAGTTAGCGTTTCCACTCGACTGAAACCATGCGAAGGCTATACCACTCTATTCATGACTTCAGTCAACTGAAAACTGATGTAAGTCTGTGTTCTCAAAGGTAGTGTACTGAACCAGTTTGTTTTGCGATAGAATAAACGTCGTGGGAGATTACAGGGACTATTCATGACTTCAGTCAACTGAAAACTGATGTGAGAGGAAGTCTGTCAAAATAACGTGAGTACCTGTCTTAACAATTGCTGAGGGATCAGTCTATTTGCTATGAAGATGAAGACTATGTGAAGATTCCTGCGACCAACGTTTCCAGAACGCCTGCTGCCAATGAGTAAGTAACTGCTATCCATTGAGGCTATTAGATATGCTATATGAAAAATCAAAGCAGATTCAGGAGGAGGTGCTTAAGGTTCCATTGTAAAAACCTTCCTGGTCTCAAGGGGGTAGGATCGGTTGATTCGCAGCTACAACTGTTTATAGGTTGCGAGTTTAATACTGCTTCGACTTAATCAAATACAGTTGAATTTCCTTTTAAGGTTAGAATTTCATCCCAATAACTCTTAAGTGAGTTTTTAAGGATTGAATTCTGTTTTTCATAGTCAGAAGCTGAAGGGGGATTGAAATGCCAAGTCCATCTGTAACACTAAAAGCATGCACGATATGCATGTGAGTAGAAACGATATTAGTATTACAATCACTATTAATATGGCTCCAACAAGCAATGATTCGTCGTAAGTCTGATAAGAATCGGATACATTACACCAATTCTAACTGAACAGCTTTGGTTGCAAAACACTTAAACAGGCACAGATAAGCTTTTACTATTTTAGACCCTCTAATAGTAGCCATGGTTACAGTGATCTGACCATCAGAATCGATCCAAACCCGAGAAATACCATAACTCAAATAATGATGATTTATATTATAATAAAACATTTAAAAATATATATATATAACCGACTCCACCTATAACTAAAAAGCTAACAATAATTATAACAAAATATAACTCTAGCAAATAAATAACACATTCAATGTTGTTAGTACCTACCCAGGAGTAAAAAAGTAAACATTAAAAGGTGCTCATTCTGTCAAATTAATTACCTATAACTAGTATATTTCTGAGTCGGTGCCAAGCTAAGCTAAAATCCTTCATTGCGTACTTATTTACTACTTCATCAAACTTGATTGTTGCTTGGCACCGACTTCACAAATAGACTAGATTGATAGGTGATTAATTTGTACAGAATGAGCACCTTTTAATGTTTACATTTTTTACTTCCTGGGTAGGTACCTTACAACATTGAATGTGTTATTTATTTGCTAGAGTTGTATTTTGTTATAATTATTTTTAGCTTTTTAGTTATAGGTGGAAGTCGGTTATATATTTTTTTTAAATGTTTTATTTTCAACTTTTTAGTTTTTTTGAACCCAGGTAGTTTTCATTCTTTATTTTTTATTTTGTATTTATAACTTTAATAGACAGGACCAGGTAACATCGAAAGCTTCAACAGTACACAATGATACATTTTCATTTAAATTGACTGGTAAATGTTTACGAACAAAATGTACGAGTACGCGTTGACTTAATAAGCCCAAAATATATTTACGCTTTATGGACCACGCCATGTAACCTTTTTTCAACTTTTTTTGACAACTCTGAATAACTATTTATAATTCCACTTCACCCTATGCACCAACCATCCTGTACATACGACTGCCATGGACAAGCATAAATTTGTTAGCTGTAAACTATAGGACGGAGTAGAATCTATCCCTTATTTACGGATTCAAATCCGTCCTATATTTCAACCATAGTATACAACTCCTTGTGGTCTACCCCATCAATTTTTTCATTTGTCACATTTTATATTATCGCCCTGTGTAACATTAATTCCTCTCCACACTTTATGCAACTTCTTATGTGCTATAAAAAAATAATTTTTTAATCACACTGTAAAAATATAATTTAACTTCAGCTTATATTTCAACCATCCTGCATCTGATTTCTTTACGTCCATATAATATAACAGTTAATTAATCACCCTATATAACTTTATATTCACATTTTTTTCAATTATATGCCATACATCCTGTATATACAGCTAAACGGCCTAACTTATATTTCAATCATTATATAAATGCAACTCTTTCTATCACTTTACTTTGTGATTTTGTTTGCTATAACTAAACATCCTGTGTATAAACCCACCAAATAGCAGTTTAGATTGACATGTGTTGTCACTGAATTTTCTATTAGGCCGGGAGAATGTGAAAATCAAAAGCACCGTCTTCGCAAAATGGAAAAATTTTCATTTAAATAGGTATTTGCCGGGTACACAAACAAAATGAGCTTGGTACTCATTGATTTAAGGAGTCGAAAATACTATGCTTTACTACCTATATGCTTGAGATGTACATAGAAAATTTTCAAATTCGCAATTAAAACTTCCAGTGCCTAAAATTCCCGCACTATTACGTTCGAATTAAAATATTTATGAGGAAATGTCCGTTATGTCATTTCGATGAAATTTTTGATAAGAATTTTGGAATTTTCGGCGATGTCCTGCAAAACTGCACGTTGCACGTCGCAGAAAAGTATATCAGATCACCTAGAGATATTCCTTAATAGATTAGACGTTAAAAAACTATACACATCCATAAGGAGTTTTCGAAAAATTCACCAATATGTTAGGGATATTGGTCGATTTCCATCCACGCATGTGTTCATTCACACATTTTATCACTTTACCATTAGAATTCTTTTCCCAAATTTGAAGTTTCACCAATCCGGATATATACTCTATTAAACAAGAACATTATTTATACAAACACGGTTCACCACTGGAGAAGAATTCAGGTATATGTATATATACAAAAAAAAACGCGACGAATTGATAACCTCTTCCTTTTTGGAAGTCGGTTAAAAAGAACCGACTTTAACTGCCTTAAAATAAAAATCGTTTAGAAGCCTATTTTCAGACATATGTATATTCTTTTTTTATCTGATTTAAGGTACTATTCTATTGATTATTTTAGCGTATTCTTATCTCTCCCTCTCGCTTTAATTTGTATTTTTATCTATATTATCCACATATTTTTTTAACATTTTTATTTGTTTTACTATTTGGACCACGTTCTATACGTATAACTCTAATTCATCCACCTTGTATACGTTCCTGTGTATTGGTCATCCAACTTAAATTATTTGAATCACCCTGTACAAATATAATTCAACTCGATGCTGCAACGGCTTTGTATGCGTATTAATCATCTTCTTCCTATTGACTTTTTCTATTTTTCTATTGTTTAAATCACTCTGTATACCTATAATTTTGCTTCGCCCCATATGTCAAGTATAAGCAACTACTTATGTTCCACACTAAATAACATTTTTTTAACCACCGTTTATAACTGTAATTCCACTCCACCTTATATTTCAATCATCCTGTACATGCAACTGTTTCTAACACTTTTGAACCCTCTGCTTTATAACTCGAATACCCTTACTCCATATGTTTATATAAACATTTTTTTAAGTTTTTTGATCCACTCTGTATAACTATAGTTTAACTTCACTCTTATTTGAACCACCTTGTATACGTAACTACTTATGTGCCATCAATACAACATTTTTTAAAGGACCCTGAATAACTTTAATTCTATTCCACTTTATATTTCGAACATCCTATATATGGAACTGTATAGAAAAGATCACTCACTTAAATTTTTTTCTTTTCGATAAGCTAATTGAACATTTTGTACCATTTCACTCTACTGCAAGCCTTATAAAATGAATACCGTTACAGACACCCTGTACGATATATTTTCATTGCATATCTTGACATTTAAGCTAGATATTGTTATAAAATTTATCTACGCCATCCCTGACTAAAGCCAAGTAAAACATTATTCATTCCGACAAAAAGACAACATCAGTGGGATCATAAAAAAAGAACTGGAATCTTCGAATGGTGCAAAAACTATTTATCTCGACGCTGAGCGAAAAAATGTAACACCCATCCAGAACGATTCGAAAATTCGATGTACGATATATAAAGAAAAAATAGAATTCATTACTATGTTGAGATATCTTAGATAGTGTCATGATTTCGATGTAAATTGTATTTAGAATCAGCTGTTTGTAAATATTTTATGTTTACGTTTTAATAAAGTTTCTAGAAAGTGAAGTGAATATCAGTTTTTAAAATTACTTAAATCTAAACCTACGGAGTTTATTGCAAAATTTATGATGAAAATTTGACATTTACATTGATGTTAACCTTTTTGTAAACATTTTTACGATTTTTAGAAAAATGGTATGTTTTACATTATAGGAAATTATAGGAAATCAAGCTGGAACATCTTTTTGTAGAATTCAATCTAAAATATTCAAATTGGTTGAGCCGTTTTAGAGAAAAGAGTGAAAATTTATTGAAATTCCCTTAATTACTAATTTTTCTGATTTTCTGCAAAAAAACTATAAATCTTACGTTATAGAAAATTATATGGTAACTTTCTGTAATAGTCCTTAAAATAATACCGTTTAAATCATCAAAATTGCCCTAGCCGTTTTTGAGTAATCACTGAGCATACATAGAAAAAAAAACGTGCCGATGAATTGATAACCTCTTCCTTTTTGGATGTCGGTTAAAGATGATCTGTCACACGTGATCTTCGAATCAGAAAAAAAGTACCTATATATAGACAAATTGATAACCAATGTATGCAATGTTCTTACATAGCAATTCGTTATTATTTTAAGGTGCATTACCTATAAGACAGTGTTATTATATATTCCTGATTTTATTAAATATGTGGAGAACATCTTGTGGATATGCATATGGAAGAAAATATGGGGAGGTGTAAGAAAGCCTCATGGAGATACAACTCGGTATACCTACAGTAGCAATTGCAATGAATGAAGAAGACTTAGAATATATGTCTAGAAAACTTACAGAGGAATACAGAAATAGGGGTACGAAGTCAAGACTAAATAGACGCAGTATATATGCATAAAAAGGAAAAAGCCACCTGAGGACTTATATCTGGCAGGGGAAAAATTTCGAAGCTGTTAAGAATGTTAATATCTAACAATTAGAAGAAGATGATAAGTGGTTTTTATGACACTAGAAAACTAATCAAAAAAGTTAGTATACAGCCCTTTCATATAGTCAGTAATTATGTACGGTTCCGAAATTCGTGTGGTTGAAACGTATGTTTGGAGACTCCAACATAGCAGAAACGAATAAATATGAAGCCACAAGAAAGTAGAAAGTAGAAACAATTTTAGTAGAAGACACAGCAAAGCAACAACTGGCAATGTGTGGACCGCTTCGGAAAAAAGAAAACGGGGTAAACAACAAGGATAGGAAGAACTACCAAAGCAATGTTAGAAAGAAATTTAGATAGACATGGCAATTAGCAACCCACAGGTATATAATGCTATAAATGGGATTTTTTTTTAGTATGATAGGATATATCTTCCTGATTATCTTCAATGTGGTCCTCAGATTGGCTACTACCCATATTTATTGACACAATAAGTCGACCAGAGCATCCAAAAAATGAGTATACCTACCACGTTTCGGTAACATTACTGAAAAGTCGATTTTGTGGTATTTCACAAATGAAGAACTTTTATCCAATTTTCTAGTTTCGGCCAAAAATAACATGGGCGATTATGCCTTAAAAATATCATTTATTTCTAAAAATAAATTTTCAAAATCAAAAATCGAAATTTCCTAGTATATGTCCCGAATCAGTTAGGGCCTAATCATTAATTTGAAAATTACATCGATATCATTATTCTTTCTGCAAATAATTAAAAAATGTAAAAACTTCCTCCCGATAAATCATAGAGCTCAGTATATAATCACTTATTGTCATACATTGACAATTTATTTAGGATGGGCAAAATTGTGTAGCCTAACAAAAAGCAAGTGGACAAAAGTGGATTAAATTTAATTGCAGTTATAAAATGATAAATACAAAGGTAGTTTATGATTTTTGTTATAAAACTTTCAAGCAGATTACTTCAATATTAATCTACCAATCCCTACCCAACAACCACATCTGAAATTCCATCAAATCTAAAGGATTTCCCCTCCACATATCTCCCATTTCAATCCTTTCATCCTTAAAGCCCGAAGCCAACTAAACAACTGAACTCTAAGCTACAACTATAGTCACACCGCCACCCAGGCACTCTTTACTAGCGGCCCATAAATTAACAAAGTTGTACGACCTATCTTTGGACTATTAACTTCAGAATAAGCTTTATTGCATTCAAAATGAGAACGGGAAAGGCATACGGAGCATCAGCGTGAGTGTAAAGGACAGCTCGAACAGGCAACGCTCGGATTTTGTTTAATAAACAAATTCACATTCTAATTACGAGTTTAACAACGGCGGTAAACAACTAGCTAAAACAAACTTGAAGTTAGTTAATTTCCAGCGAGTAATTCTTAGCGAGACAATGCGAAAACCGGCCCCGTTGGTCTCCACCTATATTCAGAATGCTATTGTTCCTCTATGGTTCTGTTCTGTGTGTTTTATAGTATTCTGTGTGCTCTGTGTGAGTTTGGTAGCCCCTTTTGTTTAATACAAGATGATAATACGTCGTAGCAAAGCCCTTTGACTCTGTTTACCTTCTTAGTCTTTGTCTTAAATACTGAAAGACAGACACTAGGTAACACAAAAACCTTTTTGTTATACACTGAGAAAAGTTGGGGAACATCATATTGTTTGAATTTACTGGCCTTGTATCATTCGTTATGGATTAGCAACATTGAATCGTTTGTAAAACACTTTATTAAGCATTATATTGTAATTAATTAGTTGATTACTTTATTATTTGATTCTCGTTTATTTCTTGAATCATTTTGAGTTTCCTTCTGTAAATTTATTTTATTGGTACTTATTTCCAAATTTTCATCTTCAGCTTCTGCAGTTTCCTTTTCTGAAACTTCGCGTTTTTCTTGTTTATCAGAGTCATCTATGAGACCCATATCATCCAAAATATTTTTCAGTTCTTCTTCGACCTGTTTATTGTCTTCTGATTTCACTTTGGCCATTGTGTTCAAAAACTTTCGAACAATACCTATTAACATTAGATCTGCACATAAGACTTATACAAGCATATATCTAGGTATCTACAGAATTATAACTTTTGTACAAAGAAAATGTGGATGCAGCTCCTGGGAACGTCTATCAATATCGGTATCGAAACTCTATAAAGCTCAAGTTACACTTTGACATGTTCTGGCTAAAATTTGACGTCAAATCTGTGAAAGCAACTTATTGAAGTTATTATTATGTGAAGTTGTCCCATTGATTCTTAATTTTTCTTTAGCTTAATTTCACGAAATTAATTTTTGTTGTCTGGTCAGATGCTTATATAACTTTTCAGTGTCTACTTTTATACATATTCTCTTTCACATTTATTTTGTAGAAGAAATATTCGAGCAATAAAAAACTGCAACTGAAGAGCAGAAATGTACCTGGAAGAGACAAAAATACAAAAGCGTTTCTGAAATACTTTGGTCTAGAGCTAGAAGAATATCTAATACCAGAATGGAACACATCATAAATCTCGCAAAGATGGTGCAGAAGCATCACAATTACTATATTTTGAACCTAGAGAGGACTAGCTGGCCGCAGTTCAACCAGGAAGCTCTTCACTAATGTTTTAAAATGAAAACTCGAGGTATCAATTTACAAATAGGGAGGAACAACATTCTAGACAAAAAATCAATTAACAATGCCATATTCACAATTAAAAAAAAAACTTCACAAACATGGTGAAAAATAATTAATTAGGTTCCAATAACGGATACTATTTATTTTGATGTTCATTTGGAATATCAAAATCACTGTTGTTTTTAACCGACTTCCAAAAAGCTTATCAATTTGGTGACACTTTTTTTAAGTATGCTCAGTGAGTATTCAAAAAGGGCCATTAAGGAATGTTACAAAAAGGTACCATATAATTTTCTATGACGTGAGATTTACGGTTTTCCAAAAAATCAGAGAAACCGTAAGGAACTACACTTCGTTGAATAACAATGAATCTACACTGTTTTTCTCTAAAACAGCTCAATAAATTTGCTTGTTTTAAAATGTATTCTACAAAGAGATGTTCCAGGTTGATTCCGTATAATTTTCTATAATGTAAAATTTACCGGTTTTCTGAAAATCGGAGAATTATTTGCAGAAAACAGCACAAATCAATGTAAACTGTCAAATTTTCATCACAAATATTTAGCTTAAATGTCAAGATATGTCATGAAAGTATATCGTACAGGGTGTTTGTAACGGTTTTCATTTTACGGGGCTTAAAGTCGAGTGAAATCTATTGAGAAGAAAAATATACGGTGGTAGGTGTGTGTGTGCGTGCATGGAAATTCAAGCAGCAAGCAATGTGCGCAGTTGAAATATAGGACGAAGTAAAACTATTCAAAAAATGTTAGAAACAGTTGCATATACAGAGTGATTGAAATATAACGTGGATTGGAATTATTGTTACCCAGGGTGGTTAATAAAATGTTATATATTGTGGAAGTATACGAAACTACTAAGTTGCGTATACTTGAAATATGAGGCGCAGTACAGTGCGATTTGACCAATATAAAAATAGAAATAGTCAATAGAATGGAGAGAGAGAGAGAGAGAGAGAGAGAGAGAGAGAGAGAGAGAGATAGAGGGAGATAAAGAGAGAGAAAGAGAAGGGAAGAATTGTACGTTAAATCAGAAAAAAAAGAATATGTGTCAGAAAATAGTGTTTGATTCCACACGGCTTCTAAACAGTTATTATTTTAAGTCAGTTGAAGTCGGTTCTTTTTTAAATATAAATTATAGTTTATCAGTTTTAGGTAAACAAAAATTAGTTACTTGTTTTACACCTTTTTCTGATTTCTAAATTAAAATTGCAGACTGAGAAAAGTGTATTTATAAGGCATATTTAATCACAATATACAATATAGCTATTCCTAATTTAAAAGAAACATTGTAGAACGTAAAACTAAAAAAGATATTCTACACAAAACAACCATAGGCTACTAGCGTCACGTGGTACTTCCAGTGCTAGGGTTAATTGTTTATTAGTTGTCCCTAAAATATCCAAAGAAAGTCTTGTTTTTGTTCCATTGTTTTTTTTAATCAGCAGAAGATAGTAATGAAAATATAAATAATCAGTATTTATATGTAATGATTTACTGGATTACAGTTTGTCAGCCTTTCTACAGGTAGACATTTTTTTAGCAAATTTGTACAAAACAACTAAAACATCAGATCAATGTACAGAACGACGAGACAACAGAAGGGTTCACCAGCGGTCAAGCGTTGACTACGAAACCGTAACAATTAGGTCGGAAGGTCCTGTGCTCGTCCTTATCCCGAATGACAGACAGAGACGAAATGAGATGGAAAGATGACCGAAATTGGCGAATACTTTAGATAAGCTCTCTTACTTTGCCACTCAGAACTCTCGCTAGCTTTTATGTACTCACCCAGATCTCTCTTCTTTTACTCCTTTTTCCTTCTTTCCGTGAATCGATTAGGTTTTCAGTTTGTTTCGAGGACGAAGGACCAGCGCTCAGCGCAAGGACTCGCAAAGCGATAACCGTAAGGCAAACTAAAAATTTCGTTCAATTGTCGGATAAACTAGTTTGGTTACTTTTTGATTTTGTAATGGTCTTCAGTTCTTTTAAGATGGAAATTTATTTTTCAACGACATTCTTAATTATTCCCTGGCTATTCTTTCTATTGCGGATTAAATATTTCATTACATTTAATTTAGTTTCTTATCCCACAAATTTAAAGGATAAGTCACTGATTTGCTATTATAAAGCGCCCATAGAAATACTGAATACCGAACAAACTGGTAATCCGTTATTACAATTAGAGTTACATTAAGCGAAATGGATATTTGATTACACATCCTGATTTCGAAACCTAAAACCTACATATCTGAGGAAATTCTATATGTGTTTAGTAGTAGAAGTTGAAAAACAATAGCTAAATCCGGCGACGCACTGTGGGTGAAATGATTTTTTTTTAACTTAAACCTAATATCTTGACGAAAATAGCGATAAGAAAATATTTTTTAATTGACACTTACGTTATTTAAAAAAAGGAAAATTTTAGAATGTCATCATTAACTATAATAGCAATTAGCTCACTGATCATTATACAGAGAAAAAGTCGTTTTGGTGACAAAATAAATAGTAGAACTGAAACCATCATCCACGTGTTCTGATGGTTAAACATGACTAATTGACATAAAATTCAACAATTTTATATAAATGCTTTTTGTTTTTTAACCGAATAAACTTCAAAAAATCGGTAACAATTGTAGTATTTTACCTTTTATACAAAATCTATCCGCCAAACTGTATTTGCTATTATAGGCAATCTTATATAGAAATTTGAAAAAAAAAATATCGAAAATGAGCTGCTGTAGGCCTCAACTGTTCGTAAATCCTGGTTCCTTAGATAATGGGACCGGAATTACAGAAAAAATAATTGTATTGTACTTAAAACATTTCTTATTAACTGAAAGCGTAGATCTTCACATACCTAATTTAAATTCTAAAAATAGCCCTAGTCGTTTCTTGCAAAGTTTCAGTCAAACCTATGGAAGACATTTTTTTAAAGCCATATTATCTCGCCTGTATGCCCTTATCATTATGAATAAACCGGCGTTGGAAAGTTAGATCTAGAGTTGATCTAGAGACTCCTCATCTCAGTTTCTCGAAAATTTAAAATGATATATAGATATTGAAAATATTTGACCTAATCTCTCAGCAGGACGAGTCCATTAGAAAAATTGCTTCCTTATAATAAATAAGCTTATTCGCAAATTGTTAATTTTAAGCAGGCACATATTTATATTTCTAGCATAATAAAAACTCCATTTTAGATACTGATGATTAAATTTAAATAAATTACAAAAATTTGCATTTCTGTTCAGTGATCTTTTAATACACAAATAAATAATAGTACATTCTCCGTTTCAATCTGTTTCCACTTTCATTACACTTATAGTTTATTATTACATAAAAATTGAAACACAAATACAAATTGATAATATAGTTAATAATAGAAATATTTTGATGTTAATCCTCAATTAGTTAACAATACAATTTTTATATTATTCAATTCAGATTTCTGGGTAGACATTATCTATTAATATATACTAATTAATGACAATCGCAATTTCTTTTAATCTTTTATTGAATCATTTACTAATTTTTTACAGCAGCTTACGCATTTGGCATATTGAAGTTGATTGGTCTATCATTATCATCAGTATCTAAATGAATACTAAGAATTCCGTATTGTTAAATTTATTACAGAAAACCATTTTTTGCTAGAAATACTAATTTGTGTCGGTTTAAAATTAAAATTTACAATAACATTATTTAATACAAGGATATGGTTTAGAATGGACTCGTCCAGCTCAAAATAGTTCAAAATGCACAAATATCTTCATGCTACAAATTTTGGAAAAATGAGAATGAGGCGTCTCGAGATCAACTCTTCTAATTTCCAGTGCTGGTTTACTGATAATGATAGGGACATCGGGTGAAGTAATATAGCCCATAAGTTTCACTGAAATTTTGTGAAAACTACGGGGGCTACAGTATTTATTTTTAGAACATATATTAGGTATGAAAAGATCTACCCTTTTAATCAATGAGAATGTTTTAGTTAAAAATTACCAACCTCTATGATTATACTTAGTAAACCTACGCTGTGTATACACCCTCTATGTTAATGTATTTTTTATCAAGTAGTTCCAATATTATATAGACAAATCTCAAATAAAATCTTATCCTGAATTTTTTCCCCAGCATTGAATATTAAAGGAAGTTATTTCGACTGTGCGTTGGTAATCTGTAACTCAATAGTCAGTCAGAACTTTCATATGTATAGATTATTTGGTATTTGCCAGAACTAGCAAGTTTTCTAAAATAAATACCCCACCTGCCCTTTATTGGTCTCTCTTTTTTTTTGTTGTCCGTGTTATTAAACTTGGGTAAAAACTCCAGTGAACGCCATCCCCAAAACCAATAATTGGATTGACGTATTTAGTCCATTAAACAAGGGAATCAACTTACCATATCACAATTTGCGATTCACCAAGCGAACTCCCCTAATCCCCGTCAAGTAGTTTTCGCTTCAAAAAGGAAAACAATTACTAACACGTAATATAACGGCATTTATGAGAGTATCTTTTTGAGATTTTTTAGTCCATTGAACGCAAGATTATATATTGTTTCTAGTCGAGGACCTTTATCAGATGCACTACCCTCAGCTCATTAAAATTTCGAATACTTATTTATGATGTTCATATAATTGAATTAAATGTTTCGCTGCGAAATGAATTTAGACATCTACGAGTTTTAGAAATAAAACTTGCAGACTACAAATCGGGTGTCACACTGTATGTAACGCAGTTCCCTGTGGTTTCTAGGATAGAAATCACACGAAAGAATTCGTAGGTGAACTAAAACCTATAAAATAAATTACGACTCCCGATTTAGAGTCTCTGTGAGCTTGTGTATCCGGAAACTCCTAGATGTCGAGATTAATTACTCGATACAACATTAAATTCAGTGATATAATAAATAAATAATTATTGGAGATTTTAATCAGATGAGGGGAGCGCAACTGATGAATTTCCTCGGCTAGAGCGTTTAATTCATTGAAAAATCTCGAAAAGATGCTATCCTGATTTTAGTTAACCTACGTATTCTGATTCTATTCAAGGAATCATAGGAAAACAGCGTTACACACAGCAAGACTTCGGATTTGGAATCTCTGTAACCTAGTTTTCCTGAAACTCCTAGATATTGAAATTCATTTCGCCATAAAATATTAACCACATTTAAATTAGGTATTTGTATAGAAAATGTATGTGACATTTCATGAAGTTTGGGATTTTTGGATTTATTTTTTAGATATCGTGTAAAACCGTTGCTGTCTTTGCAAAGTACTCTCTTATGCTTCATGTACACGGTGCGTAAATCACGAACGAGTCTCGAATATGAGTTTCATGCAAGCTCGTATCGTGTATACGACTCACGCGCGTGCTCGAATGCCATCACGCCCGAGCTCGAATCTGTTTATGCATGTTAATCAGTTGATACGCGAGGTTCTGAAGAGAACATTGTAGCTTTGCAAAAAACACTTGTCTCTTTAAAACATGGCTTAATGGAGTGAATATTAGATGTCCAGGTTTATTCTGTGGTATGAAATGCCCACTTTTTTGTAGAAATCAAACTCTTCCAAGTACAAAAATTAATTCGTGACAAAATTGATTGGAGACACCAAATTTTTCTCGCTTAATTATCCAGTTTCGTACCCACACCTTTCTATTCTTTTTGCAGTTTTCTTATTATTAATATATCAAACATTGCATTAATAACACAAACACCTTGTTCTACCCAAACTATGTTTACAAATGAAATCACGAGATACCTCGAACCGTGTCGACACTTCACGCACATAATTTTTGAGATGTCAGTCATTAATGCTCTTCTTGCACCGTGTACACCCGTAGTGAACCTATATACTGAGGCCCGAACATACCCTGTAAATATCAATAATAGTTTTGGCACTGTGTTGATTATGAGTAGGTCAATAAGTCAGTCAGTTTTTTCCTGTTTTGTGTTGCCCGATATATCAGAACTTTGCATCCTATGATTAATTCTGTGAACCAATAAATTAGCTACCGAGGCCGTAAATTAGAAATTACTAGCCGTTACCCGCGGTTTCACCCGCTTATGGAATGTAGAATTCTTTGCAATGAAACATATAGGCTATCTAATATAACAATTTCTTCTAACTTTGTTGAACAACTTAACATATCTATAAGTCCACCAATCCAAAATACATTTCACCCAAACTGCAAGTGCTTGTGTGCCTTATTATATAACAATTTTATTCAAAAATATTTTGGAACCACCTTGTATAATTGTAACTCTGCTTCACCCTATACTGCAACCATCCAGTATATGCTAGTGCTTATTTGTCACCCAATATAACATTTTTTAATTACCTTATTATTGTTCTACTCCACCCTATACGCTATATAACAATTATTTCTGCTAATTTTTGAGCCAATTCGTAAACTATAATTTTAAACGGCCTTTATATGTAACATTTTCTAACATTGTGTTAAATACAATATATAAATATAAATTTGCCTCGCTCCATATTTCTGGTATTTCATATAGCAGGATGCAACTGTTCCTGGTCTAACTTATATAACAACATTTTTTAAACATTTTTTAATCCACCTTGTAAAACTATAGTTCTACTAAACCCCGATCCCAACCACTATATATATACAACTACTTAAAAAATGGCAACGACACCACTTTCTTCCAATATAGCATTTTTTTGTACCACTGGGAAACGGTTAGATTATGTAACTTCAAAAGTAAGTTCACCAATCCCCAGCCCATTTCATCTAAACCGCAACTATTGATGGCCACCCTAGATAACAATTTTATTCAATATTTTTAAGAACTGCCTTATATAGCTGTAACTTCCATCTATATTTAAACTATCTTCGCGGTATATACTCGGCGTTGGCGGGCTTCTAATTAGTCACCCGTAGAATTATAGAAATTTATCGCTCCTGGTCTATCAGTTTTTGAACCATCCTATTTTTTATATAAGCGTTTGTTGTCTAGACTAAATAACTATTCGGCTTTGAAATATTTTTTAACCATGCCCCCCTGGAACATATAATTTATGTTCACCTTATATGTCAACTACCCCTTATATGCCACTTTTTTTAACATGTTTTAATCACACTATATAACTATAATTTTATTTCGCCCCATGGGGTTTCAGATATTGCATATATGCAACAGCTCATGTTCTAGCCTCTTAAAACCACCCGTATGGAACATCCCAGGCGGGTGTAATTTGGGGTTTCACCTTAGTTGGGGGTATGTCAACTACTTTGTCCCCTTATATGCCACTGAATTGGCCTTGAGGTAACATCGCGTTTTAATCACACTGTGGCCATAACTGCGTTCGGGCTAATTTTATTTCGCCCCATGTTTCAGATATTGCATATATGCAACAGCTCATGTTCTATCTTAAAACATATTTAGAACAACACTATTTAACTATAATTCTACTCCACCTTGTATGTGCAACCATGTATCGGCCACCCTGTTTGACATTTATGGTACCACCCTGTAAAAATATAAATCCACAAATTCCCAATAAATTTCACGAAAACTGCAACTACTTATGGAGCACCCTATATAACAATTTTTAAAGTTTAAATTACTTAACTCTACTCCTCCCTATATTTCAAATATCCTATCTGTGCAACCTGCTGATTAAGTTGTTCTAGCTAACCGTCGCTACCATGGTTGCCTCACATTTTGGGTTCCTCATATGCCTCAGGCCATTTTGAAAGTAATCCATTGCGACAGTATAATATATATTTTCCCCTCTCAGACTCGGGATTTAACGGACCATCCTTCATCGATTGCAACTTTTTCTAACCTTGTTTGAATCACACTGGGTAACGATTACTTGACTTGGCCCCATATTTCAGCTACTTCATATATGCAACAGCTCTTCCTCTACCCTACAGTATATAACCAAATTCTTCTAACTTTGTTTACCCACACTGTATAATTATTATTCTACTCCAGGCTCTATTTCAACAAACTTGTACATGCAACTACGTATTGGTCACCCAATATAATTTTTTTCACCACTCTGTATACTTAGAGTTTTAGTCCACCTTATTTTGCATCTATCTGGTATATGAAATAGCTTGTGGACCATAACATTCCTTTACAATATTTTTTAAATCTTCCTGTCCCATCGTGGCCTGGGTGCCCCTCTATTTTAATCAAGATACTTTGCCACTTATTGGCCTCAACTCGGATCCTATAATACCCTCTGCTGTTCCGTCTTGAAAACTTTTTTATTTCAACCACCCAGCATAAACAACTGCTTCTAACATTTTTTTCAACCCATTTCATCACTTTAATAATCGCTCAAGAAATTTCAAATATCCTAACTGCTTACATAACATTTTTTTTTCCACCCTGGATAAACATAAATCTATTTTATCCTTATGTCACCCACATTTTATATGCAACTACTTATAACCCTAACAATATAACATTTTGTTATCCACCCTGCATAAATACAATTCAGCTCCACCCGTTTTTGAACTTCCTGATATATACAACTGTTTATGGTCCACTCAATATATCTTTTTCGAACCACCCCGTATAAGTTGCCCCTTATTTCAACCAAATTATATATATGCATCTACTTACGGCCCACCTAATTTACCTTTTTTTCAAGACTTCTTAAATACATGTAATTCTATTACAAGTGCTATTCGAAGTTCTAAGTTTTATCTATCCTATATATGGTACACTCTGTAAAATTACACCTGATATATCAATTAAAATTTTTTTTTAAAGCGAAACGTGTTACATATTGCCATATTCCGAATTTTGAATAAAAGCTAAGCTGATGCAAGTATCTAATATTTGGTGCATGCGTTGGAACCAATTGACTAATTGTGTGTTACCGAAAATGGTAGTTATTTTTTCCCTATGTCTACCGTTTCTGTCAATATAGGGAGATAAAACGCACACCAGATTTTAAGTGAAACTATAAGCTTTGCAACAAAAAGAGATTCAGCAAAAACAGTTCAGTAGTTATTACGTGATGAGGTAACAGACAAACAAACAAACAAAACAAACAAACAGACACCACAATTTTATAATAGTATAGATAGTAGATCCTAAACAATATAAGTTTAGTCTAACTAAAATAAATACACAAATCGGATACGTAATTCTTTTTAAAAAGCCACAACACTTGTATGCTTTCTTCGAAAGGCTGCTTTCCATTACATAAATCGATACAGGCAATATTTCCGCATCACTTTAACCGGGAAAGTTATAACACGAGTATGATGTTTAAACAGCCAACAACAGACAAAAAAGAACGAGGTTATAATCTCTCCGTTCTAACGAAGTTAATCATACACGACTTCCTGTATGAGGACATCCATCACGAAAGCAGGATTCATTAATCTGTACTGAATAAACTAGCATATGCAAACAAAAGTCAAAATCTATCACACGTGAAATATGGGTCGACATTTGGAAAGAGAAAGAGTTGCGAAACTGTTGTAGGAGGGGCTTTAGGTTTAAATATTATTGATTTTGAAAGAAAATAGTTGCACACTTTACGGGCTCCACTATTTAACGCATCCCAGGATTGTAGCAGTTGCGGAATAATCTGTTCCGTCTGACCGGAGAATTGTAATGTTGCCACAATTTTGGAGGTACTGAATTCTGGGTTCGGGCCGGTCAATACAAATTTATTTAAACGAAGAACTTATCTCGGGTCGAAATAAATACTAGAATTTATTTCCACGAATTTTATATTCATACAACTATATAGAACTTGTCTTGAACACCTATTGTTTACAATACTGAATGAATCCTTTGGTCGTCTTTCCGTATTTATATACTTCTTCTCGGAAGTATCTAGACCCTGGATCAATGGACAAGCGGCTGCCGAGACGGTGAATTAACTTCGCCCGTTGATGGATTCTCGAACACTCGAGGCGCCAAACAATTTACCTCCTGGATTCAACAAAATATCGGATGAATGCCAATAATGGATGAATGCCCGTCAGGCTATAATCAATTAAAGTGCTATCGAAGTTCGAAAACGGTTTCATACTAATATAAAATTAATAATAACCTTAAAGGATGTGGGTTTTGTTGGTTACCCCTTCGGTGATCTTGCGAATGCCCTATGAAAACTGAAGTGTCCTGTCCGTCCGCAGCGGTAAATTCCCTGGTGAGTTCCATGTGAAGTTAATATTTTGTTCAAAAGCCAAGTATTTTTAAATGGTGACTTACTCTTTTTGAAGGTACTGCTCGGACCCTGCTTAGCAGTTAATCACAAAATCCAAATCATAATCGCAAAAGATTTAAGGATAAATATTATTTATAATGTTATGTACTTTGGGTACGATACAACTTCAATCCCACATATTAAACTATAAAACTTGTACAATATAAATTTCAAAAATCAGTTAAGTCTCATTACTGTTAATTCAAACACGTTGACTACTAATAACCCCAAATTAAGAATGCGCCTTCCTTTTTTTGTGACCCATTCATATCAGCCCTTGCATCTTCCAAAATGATTAATTCCTTCGCTTTCTAGGATTGGGTACTTGTCAAAAATGGCTTGTCGCACTGGAATGCCTAGGGTATTAGGGCCGCTCTTAGCGAAATTACCAGAGAAAACTTTTGCTGTATTATCCCATAACTCTAGCCACGACTTCAAATATGCCGTTTATACCTGGGCCAAACAGATACTGCCGTCGAATGTGTTGTTTACTAAAGGAACCTTTGGTACTCACGGTGTTCTGTATTTTCCTGCAGTAACCATTAGTTGACATTTCAGATGTAACTTTTCAACAATACTACAATGAGAAGTGAATCTTAACCTAGAAAACTGATTTCAAATTTCACCTGACAAGCTCTGTATGGAATCGAAGTCAAATCTACTTTGGTTATGACAAGGGCCTAACACATAGTAAATTTTTTAGGACCTGTATGTCCTCGTGACAACATTATCTCTTATGGTAGTAGTCTGATTCAGCATACCTATTTGCATTCTTTCATTAATTGGTTATCGTAATAAAATTCCATGGTATATATTTAAATATATTAGATGTAATCAACACAGCTTCTGCTCTTGTAAGTCCACCCACTGTGGTGTAGTTAATTTTGATCTTTTGTCTAGTAAACTTTAAACTTAAGGTTTTCATGGACCATTACTTTCTTGACTTGATGACTTGATGCTCATTTAATGATTCTATTCGTAATCTTGACAAATGCTTTGCTTAAACTTTTCCAGGCATCGTAGTGATAGTAGATTTTATAATTACTATTTTACGTTTTTCATCAAAAGATTGTTAATGACTAACCTTTGTTGATTTCTTGCAGCAACTTGATTAACAGGATTGTTTTTCCTTCTTGTCACGTTTTATCTAGAATCTGTGCTATTTTTTAGCGTATAGTCCATACGTAACCTGTCCTTGAGTTAATTTTGGTGAACTGATTGTAGTTATAGTCGGTTTTCTTCCATACTTCGGGTAATTCCAGAAATACAGAATTACGATTTTAACGGAACTTAATCCTCTATTTCGTAGTATATAGATATACTTAAAACAATGGCAACGGCACCTACTTTGTTCGTCAAATTTAATACATTTTGTGGATAAAATCTGGGAAACGGTTAGATTATAGTACTTTCACTTTTCAAAAAGTATAGAACTTTATTTGAACATTTAAAACAGCTGAATCCCAGTTCACAATACATTGTCATATTTTACGACTAGTCGTCGCGGTATATCTGGCTCGGCGATCTTGGCGGGCTTCTTTTAAATCACCAGCGTAGAACTTCTACTAGTGCTGAAATCATCTATAGGAATCTTTTAGTTTAAATTTAATTTCTGGATTTTGCATAAACAAAATTTAATCCATTTGTTAAATATTCCATACATTCTAAGTACTGCAACATTTTATGTCGTGCTAGGAAATTACACAGGGTCGGCTTTGGGTAAATTTCGTAACAGTATGTTGTGCTTCTGAAGAATTTAAAATTGGCTCAATATAATAATGCTATTGATATGGATCTAAGGCTGCAATGTTTGTTGTTGTAGGTATGTGGATGATATCTTTTGTATTATTAAAGGAGATGAGAACAACGCTCTTAGTTTATTAAATTCACTCAATGTAATACATCCCAACATCACTTTCACTTTCTAATTGCAGGTAGCACAGAAATAAAATCTAAATTTTCATATAATCTCCCAATTACAGAAAAGTTCCTTTACACAACAAGAAATTTGGAAGAATTTGGCATATTTAGGGAAGATCAACTTCAGACTGATCATTATGTGGCGCTCCTAGGTGCGACTTTCTTTTCTAAGATCAGTGCATCGCCAACAAATGCAACCAAGCAGCATTCAACTTTGTACATACAACGCATGCTCAAGTTATCCCATTTGAATCATAAGGAAAACCTAGGAAAAACCTTATAAAATCATTCAACAACTTGCTTTAAACAATGGCTTTAATCCTAACATAATTAAAAGGATTAAGGATAAAATAGAATCAAGGGAATTAAGAAATAGCATTTATACAAAGGAATCAATTGAAACAACTTTTTATTTTTCTATCCCATTTATTGACAATAACCTATGTCAGAAAATTTCAAAAATCTTAAAATCTTCAGTCAATAACATTAACATTAACATTTATGCCCAGCCAAACATTAGGTAGTCGTTTAATCAACACCAATGTCAAGCTTTATAAAAGTGGCATTTATAAACTGAATTGCAACGATTGTGGAGCTTCTTATGTGGGTAGAACATATAGGGCTCTTGAGGTCCGCATAAAAGACCATATAAAATATCTAAACAAATCAGCATTTGGGCACTTAGCATTTAATAAACACACTTTTAATCCACAGTCTAATTCCATTCTTAAATACCCAGTTTTAAATAAAACTCTTACCAGACTTGAATTTTAGATAGATAACAAAATAAAATCTCATCCACTTTGTCTAAATACAAAAGCGAATTTAAATAAACCATTTATTCCTTTACATAGAAATCTATTACCTTAAAACTTTTAATCTTCCATGCTTGACAGATCTTCGGAATTTAATAAAAACACAATAATTTGGTCACCACATTTCCGGCATGGTTTAACCTCATTTTTGAAATTATTTCCCAAAAATTATAAAATTGAATAGAAAAAATCGTTCACTAGTGTGTATCCAGTTCTTACTCTGCTTTGTGTTTTTAAAAATTGAATATTTATATTGTAACTCATTAGCTTCAACTGTAAGTAGTTTTAGTTATGTTAAGATGTTTTTTTGTATGTGACTTGATTTTTTTGTAAAGCTCTGATGATGAATATTAATAGGCGAAAGCGCTTAGTGTATTAAAATGTTTTGAAAATAAATTTGCACGAGGTATATAATTTCCCACAACCCCTTGGAATGTTAATATCTTCAAGTTGTTAATCCGCCTTACGATAATCATAACTACAATAAATGACTTATGATATTCATTAATTGACTTACAAATTGAATTTTCAAATTAAATCTTATTTATAGACAAGTGAACAAATAACAAAAGGCCACAGCTTTTCTGTGTACATAGACATTTTCGTTGACGTCATTTTGAATTCCAACTTGTACGTAAATTCCTTTGAGAACAATTTATTTGAAATACTAAAAGATGTCAGGTGTTACTTTTAATAAAAGGTGTCTGATCTGAACAACCAACGACAGGTGAAGAGATGAAAATTGCAATAACGAATGGTATCAGCAGTATCCCACTTGAAATGCTAATGAGGGTTCAGAATTCATTTGTCCGAAGAATTCCTATTTGCATTCATCCAAGAGGTCATCAAGTTAAACATTTACTTTGACTTATGTTGTTATGTAGGTATAGTTTATTATTTATTATTTGCGTAATTGTTTATTATTATTTATTTATTTGACAGTTTAGATTTGTAGTGATTCCTACTATTTTTCTCGATGACCAACGTTACTTAGGAGTGTTGGAAAACGCTCCATAGTAATAACGAATTGTTGAATAGAAGTAAGGGGTTTGAGATAGACATCTAAATGTAATCTTATGATTTGAGAAAGCTGATGAAATTTTACATTAAATGAATGGGAATTTTAATTTCACGGGCTTCTTTATTACAAACAATAAAAAACAAAAAAAAAACAGAATTAATTTTAATTTCTTTATTTCCTAAGGAACTGTCAGAAATAGACATAATGTTAAATAGGACGTGATAAAAATCCGAGGGTTCCATTGGAAAAAATCTATTCATTCGTGGTTAAGATTTTCAGAATTAAAGTGACAATATCTGGCTGATTAAAGATAGTTCATCATTGATATTCTGGAACTTGTTCGTGTAAAGGGTGATGAATAATTTCTCCCATTTACAGCCTTTTATGATACCGATTACATCTGACGACATAATATTGAATAATGTATGATATAAAGTCAAACTAAAATTGACTGAGGAATGAAAATATGTGGACTGTAAAATCTAGGAAATTTTAGTGACCACCGAAATAAATCACAATACTCTCGACTTATTTATATCCACTACAATCATTTATACCAAACACATCATGGCTGCTACGCTATCTACTTAACTTGTCTGCTTTTATCCGTCAACTGACTATATACCCTCATATATTATTCTTCACATTTCTTTGTCTGCTTCTGGTACGTTAACGTTTATAAGTTCTAATCCGGAAATCAGTTCAAAGTCGTTTTTGCCATCAATACTTCTTTTTTTCGGCATTTTTGATTTGAAGGGATGTACAGTTTATTTATTCGCAAGATTGGTTTTTGTTTAAGATAATTAATTTCTGGAAGGTTTCCTATTTTGGTAGCGTAAATTAAAATTATACGATCCTTAGTATAAGGACTGTATCAAAACAAATATCAAACATACCCGTATTACTTTCTCAATTTTGTTTGGTCAGAACCACATCGACCTGAATGGAATCTAACAGTGTAGAATGTACAATACAAAATGACACAATGTTTTCGTTGTGTATCACAAGTTATAGAGAAAACGAAAAAATAACTTTTCACATTTTCTATAAACGTTCCCCATACATTTTTTGTTTACTTTACACATCGCCGTCCTACGCCATTTCTGATATCTGTATCGCTTAACAGTTCCGATAGCTTTTCATTCTTCGAAAATTGTGCACAAATTTTTTCCGATATACTGCACGCGGTTTTATTGAAAAATGATATCCCGCTTCCACGGATTCTGTTTTATAGCGCTATATAGATGCTTTTTCAGTTTTCCGTTTGTTGTTTTTTTAGAATTTCGAATGAAAAGCGGGTATTATTAAGGATTTTCAGTTTTACGTTGAAGCTTAATATCCACTTTGTTGTTTCGTACACTGGCTTGAGTCTACTGTGCTTATATGACTGACACTACTGTATAGTGTTTCATGCGGTGTTTATATTAGAGAATATGCTGCTCGAAATACATTTGTTAATGCATTATTACATTTTAAAATTGTAAAATTTTTCTAACGAAGAAATATAGATGATTAATTGAAAAAACTACAAATCTGTTCGGTAATGCCAGCACAGTTTTTAATTTTTGATACATTAACGTAAAATATTATTTAAAGTTACAATATCAATTATTATCTATTATTTATAATTATAATAGAATGATAACAAAGATAATGTTCAATTTGCATATATTTATATTTTTAGGTATGATTGTTTTAGACGTTAATGAAGGAAATTTCCTAATAATGTTATTAAAACAAACTTATTTAGTCCAATTAACAAATGCATCTGGTAGGAGGATACATTATTAAATTACTGACTAGTTTAATTTTGACGGAAAAATACTACATTTGAGAATACTATTCAAAATTTGGTCTGACTTTCTTATCAATGGAATGTTAATAAAAGGCCAATTTGAAGTTCAGTATCTGAAAATTTTATATTGACATAAGTAAAGAAAATCAATTGTATGTACAAAATATTTCGGAATTTATATGTTGTGCGATTGTCTTATATATGGCAAAAATGTAATCAAAGAATAATCCCTATATGAATTTGAAGGAAACAGGAAAACCTTCAAACCAGTGCTGAGATAGGGTTGTTCAAAAAGAAAACACCATTACTATCTTAATCCTTAATTAATTGCACCCTGATGGTCGAATTCGAAGCTATGCAATCACTTCCTTTTAATATAACTAGGGCATACTTAGTTGTAATTTTTCTTTGTGTAATATTGTGGAATTCCCAAATTGCATTTTATGACCTATATTCACAAATTTTGAATGTTTTGATTTGTCCTGTTTTTTATATAACTAGTTTTGATGTTTGCTTATTTGTACACCTACATTATTCTGCTATCATAAATTTATTACAACCACAAGAGAGTTTATAATAGTGTTTTTTAACCTACTTCCAAAAAGGAGGAGGTTATCAATTCGTCGTCACGTTTTTTTTATGTATTCTCAGTGACTATTCAAAAACGGCTTAGGCAAATTTGATGATTTACACAGCATTGTATTAAGGAATATTACAGAAAGGTACCTACCATATAATTTTCTATAACGTGAGACTTACGCTTTTCCAGAAATTCAGATAAAACATATTAACATTATAATTAAGGGACTACATTTCAGTGAATTTCAGTAAACCTACACTGTTTTCTCTAAAACGGCTCAACCATTTTGAATACTTTAAACTATATTCTACAAAGAGATGTTTCAGCTTGATTCCGTATAATTATCAATAACGTAAAACATACAGTTTTTCCGAAAATCGTAAAAATATTTGCAACAACACTGTAAACATATATCTATGTTAAATGTCAAGATTTGCCATGAAAGTACATCGTACATGGTGTTTGTAACAGTTTTCGTTACAGTCAAGTGAAATCGCACAAAAAATATTCCATTAGTGTATCGCAAAGAATTTTTTTAGGTGAGCGATGTTTTCTATATGGTATACGGTGGGTAGGTGTGTGCATGCATCGAAACTCAAGCAGCAAGCAATGTGGGTAAATTAAAATTACAATTAGACAGGTGGGTTGAAAACATCTGGTACATAAGCAGTTTCATATATAGGATGGTTGAAATATAGGGTGAAATATAATTAAAATTATACAGGGTGGTTCATAAAATGTTGTATTGAGTGACACATAAGTAGTTGCGTATACAGGGTAGTTGAAATAAGAGTGAAGTAAAACTACAGTAACACAGAGTGGATAAAAAATCTTAAAAAATGGTGAAATAAGCATATGCAGTAAGGATATTCGAGCTATTGGGAACGGACATGGAGGCGTGGCTTAAAAAACATGGCGGAAACTAGCTTACACTACAAGTTAATAAAATGTTATTAAATATCTCAGATATCTTAACTTGGACGGGTAATAACCCGAAACAAAAAATATTCGCGATGCGCAACGTATTTTATCTGCTGGTCATTTAATTAGATGTGGGATTAATAGTGAAAAAAGCAATGAAAATGTGACTATCGTTACCGCGCTTTGTATACAAACGTCACATATGAAAGAAAAGCTACATGAAATAAAAGCAAATATAGCGAAAAGTGGAAAAACTATTTCAGTGACTTGTTCTTGTCGGGCTGGTTAAGAAGAAAAGTGCAAACATGCAGTAGCAACATTATTTCATTGTTACCGGTGAGTTAAAATTTCTAACCTCTAAGATTTGTAATATCCATCACATGTGTAATTGATTTTTAATAACTGTTAACTTTATAATTTAGTATTTGTGTTTTTATTTCAGTAAAGGTGACGATTTAGAGAAATTTTCATGTACTGATTTGAAATGTTCTTGGAAAACAGCACAAACTAATCCTTTAAAGAAATATTTTTTTAGCTGGAGTTGATGTAGGTAAATTACACGATGGAACGAACAGCTGTCTTTTTCAAAGTTTTTTTTCCTGAGGTATAATCTAAAAAATCAAAAATTACTAATTACTTATGTCATTAATATTTTATAACTTTGAATTGATTTACTCAATTTTTAATTTTTAGGTTAAACTTTAAAAACTTACCTGGTAATATATAATTGGATTTTTTAAAATGTAGAGAGCAAATTTTTATTCGAGGAGTAAGTAACTTTATTTATTTTTAATAACTTTTTCCACGCTTGCAATTTATCAACTTTCTCCAAATTACCAAAAAAATTTTCTAATAACATTGTACGCTCACCAGCCTTTGGAAACTTATGAAAAATTAAATTCAGATTTTTCTGAGCTTTACTTTTACAATCTCTTACTGTACAACATACTCTATTTTTTGATTTCTCACATTCTGGAAAAACTCCAACTTCCATTTTTACTTTATTTCTCACTAATTTATTATAAATAAGTTACTGCTAATATAAACAGCATGTATATTTACTAAAAAGTGTAAGCTATTAATAGTTTGTTTTTTTACCACCAGACTGCGTTCCTCAATTTATCAGTTCCCAATTGGGCGGAGGGTTCAAAAAATGTTAGAAGCAGTTGCATATACATTGTAGTATGAGGTGGAGTGGAATTATAATTATCCAGGCGGTTAAAAAATGTTATATAGTGTGGAACATAAGTACTTGCTTATACTTGGCATATTGAGCGAAGTAAAATTATAGGTATACAGGGTGATTTAAACAATATAGCAATAGAAACTGTTGATAGGGTGGAGAGGATTAATACTTACAGGTGGTTGCAACATCTTGTAGAGTTGAACTATAGTTTTACAGGGTGATTCTGAAAATGATGGAGAAATAATTTATATTGGGTGACCAGTACACAGAAACATATACAGGGCGGTTGTAATATAGGGTCAATATGAGTTACACTTATAGAAAGTGGGCTAATAATCAAACAAATAAAAAAGTTAAAAAATATTTGGATAATATAAAATAATACAAATTAGAGAGATAGGGAGAGTTAAGAATACGCTAAAATAATCAATATAATTGTAGCTTAAATCAGATAAAAAAGATATGTCAGAAAATAGTTATTGATTGCACCCGGTTTCTAAGCGGTTTTTATTGTAAGCCAGTTAAAGTCAGTTCTTTTCTGAATATAAATTATTGGTTTTATTTTCGATATTATTTACATATTGTTATTTTGATAATAATACACTAGTCAACAGACATTTTCACGTGACAAAATTAAATAAGTAATTTCGAAAAGATTTTTGAGGAGGTCTTGAATTATTTTGCTTATTCATTGGATTTTCCCTCCTTAATTTTTTTCCTGCAACAGACACGTATTTGAAAATTGTATATGGAGAACAAAGTGTAGTAAGGCAGTTTCGTAAAATTGCCCGGATTACTGGCTGTTTGTACAGAAATTCTTCTTCTGGAGTCGTTGACAATCGTTTAGTATTTTTCTCGAGTTTTTTTTACAAAATTTCGTTTTGATATTGATTTTGTTGTTTGTCAAAAATTTTACAGTGACAATTTTCTTTTGGCGATTACTTGATGTTGAGGGTACCGTTTTTCTGCTCTGTTAGCAATATGTTTCTCCACTCCAAATGAAGGTCGATTGAATGTGCCCCGTCCCGATTTTCGACTTGTTTATCATCATACAACTGTCTTTTATAAGTTTTCTCTATTTTAAATATTCCTCTCTTAACAAAATCTTTGTTTTATCCCAGTCTATCTATGGCTGCTGGTGCTGGTTAATACATGATTAGCCTAATTTGATTTGTCCACATGTCTATTGGAAATGTTATATTGATGTTCTTTTGTCCTTACTTCTAAAGGTCTTGTAGTTTCACTGGTATAAGGATGGCCACAGTCACATAAAACACTGTTAACACAATTTTTGGAATTTTGAGTTTGCATTAAATGGTATGTGTAAGGATAGAGCGCAATGTATTATTTGTTTTAAAATCAATTTTAATACCGTATTTATTTCGTAACCGATTAATTGTTTTCGATACACCTGGGACATATGGAATTATGTTCATAATTTTGTTGTCTGTTTGTGTTGAGTTGGTATTACTGGTGTTATTTGTGCTGGTTTATTGTGGTGATTTTCTTTCTAGTTGATATATAGTTTTATTTATAAAGTCTTAGGGATCTTCATTTTGAAGTAGATGTTCTTTGACAATATTGACTTATAAATTTTCGAGATTTTTCAATTTGGGAGCTAGATTTTCCAGAAACTCCTCGATGCCGGAATTCATTTTGCGATAAAATATTGACTTCGTCATTAAATATTTGGGTGGGTGAAGATATGTTTTTTGCTGTATCATATAAGCAGTTTACAACAATTTTCTTTACATTCAACGGTTGGCTGGAGTTAAAATTCAAATTTCGTTTCCAATAGGTACTTGTATTGATTGTGTTGTTCGTTCTATCTATAAGTACATCAAGATGAGCAAGTTTATGTTAATTTTCCATCTCCATTGTAAATTTTATTGTGGGTTCTTGACTATTGATGTAATCTAGGAATGAGTGCAGTTCATCGACACCATACTCACAAACCACATAAATGTTATCAACATATCTCCATCACAAGTTTGGTTTATTTTTATAATTGCCTATGAATCTTTCTTATTATGATTATAGGAGACAAAGAAGAATTCATGGCCATACCAAATTCTTGTTTATAGAAACCTCCTCAATTTGAAGGACAACTGTGTAAGATTCAAATATTGTAATATTGTAATATTTTTTAAAATTAAGTTTTGAGTTTCAACTTATTGCCAAAATAACTGTAAAAATAAATTATAAAATACGACAAATAAATGTAAGAAAACAAGTAAATTATAATGTCTATATTTCTCATTACTGTGAGAAAATCATAATAATACTCGTAATAGAAATAATTTAGCGTTAATTTTAATAATGAATATTGATAGTAGAAAGAAAATAAATGTCAACAAAAATGTCAAAAGCTAAAATGTCAAAATGCTAAAAATTGTCAAAAATGTCAAAAATCTCAAAAAGTCAAAAGCTCAAAACTTGAGAAATGTCAAAAATGGCGCCAAGAAAGTCAAAATATTCAAAAACGTTAAAGTAATAAATATCATAAATGTGGCAAATGACTAAAATATAAAGAAGCAAAAATCTCAAAAATTTCGAAATTGCCAAAGAGCTATCAAAAATGACAAAATTTTCAAAAACATAAATAATACTTTACTTTATCTCACTAATAAAATTGCATATGATGTTATTGATTTTAAAATAACTGTCGATTAAGTTAATACAATGTATATTTGAAGTAATAACTTGTAAATAGGACCTAATCTAGACCAAACATCAAATGGCTTGAGGCATGCGATAAAGCAGAAATCAATAGATAAACTATATTCACAAATGTACTTATAAATTATTAATTATCAATAAAAAAATAAAATTAATGACGCTTCCATAAAAAAAGTGAATATCTTTGTATTTGATTTACTAAATGACCTGAATTTCTTCATCAAAAAGAAATCAATTGTTTTCTGACTAATATTTGTGTCATCTTTAGTTGGTATTGGGAATAACATGACAATTACTGGAAATGATGTATATTTCAAATATTCAGAACATTGCAGGGTCCAAATCAGACTCCATTTTCAATGGTAATAATTATAGTAATTATTGTCATAACAAGAGAGAAGGAATAATGTACAATTCTGTCAATGTATTAGAGTAGTAACTGTTATAGTTTTTTTTTAATATATGAAGAAGGTAGACGATCATGAATATGAATGAGGATACTCTCCAAAGTAAATTGTTAGGTCTAAATTTTTAATAAAAATGAATTTTAGATTTTAAGGGAAGTTTAATGAAAATTAATTATCACTTGTGTGTTTATATGATCCAATTATAAACTGTTGGTTTTTCATATAAATTTCCAAACTGAAATTTAAAAGTAAAAATAAATTGTTGTTTGATATTTGATTCAGAATGTTGAGTGATTCAATTAATATGAAACTAAAAGTGTTAAGTATAGATGAGAACTTAAAAAGTGAAAAGCCTTAATAGAAAGAATTTTGAAACTCTTCCATGACAACGTTTTCAAATTTATTTAAATTTAGTACTGATGAGGCTATGCAACTTATAAAACATTCTAGATTATACTAGTAACACTATTGATATTTGAAGGCATGCAACCAGCAATATACTCTTTAATTTAATTTTCAAATAGTATAATAATACAAAGTCGCTTTCAGCCATCTATACTTCTGCACGCTTAGATCTTTGAAAGAACGCTACGGATTTTCAAGAGGAAGATTTATACGTATAGTTTGATATTGTTTTGTGGTAATTTGTTTAAATATGACGATAATATTTCAATGGACGCGTCGCTCCTATACTCGATCGGCGACGCTAACATTAAAAAGAATATTAGGTCAGTTGGGTACAGCGTCTTGCAAATAAAGCGAACGTGTGGGGTTCAATCCCCAGAGGGGCGACTTTTTCTACATCTAATTTATTTTTTACGTTACTTGGAAATTTTTAGTGGGTATTTGAGTAGATCTCTGGAAATGTTATAGCACTTGATCCCAGTAGTTGGCGCTGCGATCGTTTTGTAGGAAAAGTTTTTTGAACTCCTTTTATGTGTGTTTAAGTAGGTTATATTTACCCGGTAGGGTGCTATGAGATTGGGATGTAGGAAGTTTCTTTGTTTGTGTGAGTTTAAATGGGTACAGGAAAGGTTTATATTGACAATTGTAGCTGGAAGGAGGCGCTGCGCTCGGGTTCTAGTATTAGGGTTCCGTATATACAATATACGGATACCCTTATAATATCACTCAGGATTTCTGCCTCTGTCACATCACAGCCATTTTCTCCTAAACTACTGGACGGAAGAGGCTCAAATTTGGTAACAATGTATAGTTTGGTGACCCGATCAGGAGTACATATCGTAAAAGAAATAAAATTGATTTTAGGGGTAGTTCTGGGGGGAAAAACTAAAAAAATCGACCGTTCCCCCCTCGATCTCCAAAACTACTGAGCCTAAAATTTTGAAAGAAAATAGGAAATATAGAGCGTTGCCCGAACTTTACAGGAAAATTAAGGAGAAACCATTAATGTTAATTTTGGGGGGCAAATTATAGAATTTTTTAAAAATTTCAAAATAAAAAATTTTTCAAACGCATCATGTAATATATCAAATGAAAGGTCTTATTCTGAGGATCACAAATATATTTTTTTCATATTTAAAAAAAATAGTTAAAAAGATATTAACGAAAATATACCAAAATTTACCCATCCCCCCCCTTATCTCCGAAACTATAAAACGTAAAGTTTTGAAAAAAATAGATTTATAGGTTCTGACCTGAAGTTTACTGGAAAAATAAGGAGGAACCTCTACCTTTAATTTTGGGGCGGCAATCACAGAATTAAATGGAAAATATAAAATTAAAATTCTTTCTAACCCATTATGTTATATACCAAATGAAAGGGCTCATTACGACGAAAACAAATATATTTTTTTCATATTTTGAAAATAAATTAATTAAAAGATATTAACAAAAATATAAAAAAATTTACCCATTCCCCCATATTTCCAAAACCATAGGCTGGAAAATTATGAAAAAAAATGAAGGTATAGCCCCTCACCTTAACTTTACTGGAAAATTAAGGAGAAACCCCTAATGTTTATTTTGGGGGGGGGCAAATTATAGAATTAAATGGAAAATTAAAATTAAAATTGTTTCTAACCCATCATGTTATATATCAAATGAAAGGGCTCATTATGACCAAAACAAATATATTTTTTCCATATTTATAAAATAAATTAATTAAAAAATATTAACAAAAATATAAAAAAAATTACCCATTCCCCCCCTTATCTCCGAAACCATAAGCTGAAAAATTATTATTATAGCCCCTTACCTGAACTTTACTGGAAAAATAAGAAGAAACCCCTAATATTCATTTTGAGGAGCAAATTATAGAATTAAATGGAAAATAAAAAATTATAATTGTTTCTAACGGGTCATGTAATTTATCAAATCCCAGGGCTCATTATGACAAATAGGTACAAATATATTTTTTTAATTTTTTTAAAATGAATGTTTTAAAATATATTAAAAAAAATATTTTAAAAAAATTACCCATTCTCCCCGTTATTCCCCAAACTCTAAGACCTCTTTTTTTTGTTTATAGGAAAAATATTAAAAAAATATCTAATTCTATTATTTGGCCTCCAAATAATAGAATTAAACGGAAAATAAATTACTAGAAAACCCCCATAGTAATTTTAGAGACAAATTATACAATTAAATGGAAAATAAAGATTCAATTTTCAAAGGCATCATGTAATATATCAAATAAAAGGCTCATTATATGAAGTACAAATATATCATATTTTTAAATCATTTGTATAAAAGATATTTAATATATTAAACATCGACTTAATTCCCACTTTAGAAACTACACTATTTAAAATTTAAAAAATATATTTCATTTATATTTTTAAATAATTTTAATAACAGATTTAATAATTTATAATTTAAACTATGACCAATTTTGCCGTTTTTCTTTCAATCTACAGAGCCTCAAAACTCAGACAGTAGATTATAAAAGGCATTTCTGAAAGTTTATTAGTAAAATAAAACTCCAATGTTACTTTTTGGGGGCTAAATTAGAAAATTAAATACATATGTATTGTGATAAAAATCAAACGAATCCTAAAGCAGATAAAATAAAAAGTCTATGTGTGGAAAATCAAAGTGTATATTTTTTATAAATTTAAAACGCTTCCTTTAAAAGATAAGGGTAAGTATAAGAAAATGCACTCATTCCCTGCTTGTCTGAGACAGGAATATTCGAATCTTGAAGGTGGTACGGAACCCTAAGTATGCGAGTCCAACTCGCACTTGACCAAATTATTTTTTAATCTACAATAAAATTAATCACCAAATTTTCTGCTACGTGCAGCTGGGATTTTAAAATCTTTATAAAACAACCAACATATCAAACAAATCAAAGTTATATATCTTAACTTAAAATTTTATCTATAACATGAAAAATACTATAAGAAATTAACATAAAATAACAATTTTATATAATAAAATTGTCACTGATGTAGACAGTAAAAAACAATTATAATAAAATAATATGCAGTAAATGCTCGGTATGAAAATAATACTTAATCTACGTATCTGCTGACTAGCGATTACTCCAGACTGCCGCCGCTGAAAATTTTATAATGTAGACTGGATTAACTATTTTGAAAATACTAATGAAAAATTTTCGTGTCTCTATAAATACCGTCGATATTGGTAATGGTTTGAGAAATGATATTTTTACGGATGAGTTTTTCGTAGTGAATTGTGGTAACTAATCAAGTTAATCATTAAAAAATAATAAAACGAAAAGAACTGCAGTACTTAAAATATCCTTTAAACTATTTATTTTAAAATTAATGAAAATCATATTTTCAATGGTTAACTTACTTTAATTTCGAAAAGATTGTTGAGGAGGTCTTGAATTATTTTGTCTATTCATGGGTTTTCTCTCCTCCAAATTTTTTCCTGTAACAGATAAGTATTTAAAAAATTGTATATGTAGAACAAAGTGTAGTAAGGCAATTTCGTAAAATTGCCCGGATTACTGGTTGTCTGTACAGAGATTCTTCCTCACAGTTTTTCTGAGAGAAAGAGATGTCTATAAAATGATCAACCAGTATTCCTGTATATAAGTAATGTATTGTATATTGTGTAATACTTATCTGTGTATGGAGACGTTTCAACTCCGAGTCTGGAGTCGTTGTCAATCGTTTAGTGTTGTTTTCGAGGCTTTTTTCTAAAAAATTTTCGCTTTGATTTGAATTTTATTGTTTGTCAAAAAATTTGACACTGACAATTTGTCGTTTGGCGATCACTTGACGCTGAGGTTACCGTTTTTTTGTTCTGTTAGCAGTAAATTCTTCCAGTCCAAATGAAGGTCGGCTGAAGGTGCTCCGATTTCAGTGTTGTTTATCATCATACAGCTGGCTTCTTTAAGTTTTCTCTATTTTAAAGTTTTCTTCTTTCAAAGATCTTTGTTTTATCCCAGTCTATCCTATGGCTGCCGGTGCTCGTTAATACATGATTGGCCAAATTTGATTTGTCCACGTGTCTTCTGGAAATGTTATATTGATGTTCTTTTTTCCTTACTTCTAAAGGTCTTGAAGTTTCACCGGTATAAGAATGGCCACAGTCACACAAAACACTGTACACACAATTTTTAGAACTCTGGGTTGCATTAAACGGTTTGGTATGTGTGAGGATAGAGCGCAAGGTATTATTTGTTTTAAAAACAGTTTTAACGCTGTATTTATTTCGTAACCGATTAATTGTTTTCCGATACACCTGGGATCATATGGAATTATGTTCATAATTTTGGTTGTCTGTTTGTGTTGGTTGGTATTAGTGTGATGGTTATTTGTGCTGGTTTATTGTTGCGATTTTCTTTCTAACTGATATATAGTTTTATTTATAAAGTCTTGGGGATAGATGTTCTTTGACAATATGACTTATAAATTTTCGTCAATTTGGGAGCTAGTAGACTCCTCGATGTTCTTTGATAATATTGACTTCTTTGTTAAAGATTTGGGTGGATGAAGATATGTTTTTTGCTCTATCATATAAGCACTTTACAACACCTTTCTTTACATTTAAAGGATGGTTGGAGTGAAAATTCAAATATCTATTAGTATTTGTAGGTTTTCGATAAGTACTTGTACTTATTGTGTTGTTTGTTCTATCTATAAGTACATCAAGATAAGCAAGTTTATGCAAATTTTCCATCTCCATTGTAAATTTTATTGTGGGTTCTTGACTATTGATGTAATCTAGGAATGAGTGCAGTTCTTCAGCACCATACTCACAAACCACAAAATGTCATCAAAGTATCTCCACCACACTTTTGGTTTATTTTTATATTTGCCTATGAATCTTTCTTCAAAATATGTCATGAATATATTACTGATTATAGGAGATAAAGAAGAACCCATGGCCATACCAAATTCTTGTTTATAGAAATCTCCTTCAATTTGAAGGACAACTGTGTAAGTGTTTAAGCAAAGTTCGGTTAGTTCCATAATTGCCAAAATAACTGTCAATGTAGTTTTGTCTATATTTTTGTACTGTGAGTAATAATATCTTGTTGAAATAATTTAATTTTTAATAATGAAATTTAGAAAGAAAATAAATGTCAACAAAAATTTATCAACTAAAAAGGTATCTCATCTTGTAAAAAGCTCAAAACTTATGTCGAAAGTCTTACTAGTATATCATTTCTGTTGATAATAATGCTCTCAAAAATTTAATTTTTGTTATAAAAATCGTTAGTGTTTTTTAAATTGTTTGGATTATTTTCGTAAGGTTTAATTATATTTAGTAAAAATTTTGATATGTTTTGTAATGGTGAATTTATTGAACTTACAATGGGTCTTCATTGGTATTGTGTACTTATTTATGTCAATAAAAAAATAAAATTAATGGAACGCCATAAAAAAAGTGTGGAGGTTTACTAATATGTGTGGTGTTAAGTGTTTTCGTTCTAATGGAGTGTCATTCTTGTTGGTATTTTGTTATAATGTGTATAGCGGCTTTTTCTATATTTTGCGTAGGATCTCCATTTTTGGAGCTATAGTAATATGATCCTGTGTTAATAATGTACATCATTCTGTTGTAATCATTTTTATCAGAGTAGTAACTGTAGCGTTACCTTTATCGGCAGACGTCAGAATATGAATATACTTGTGTTGTCTTTTTTAAGTTTTTCTACGGCATATTTCTCTGTAGGAGTAAGATTGTAATTTCACTTGTGTGTTTATATGATCCAATCTAGAAGTTTTTCATATATTTCCAAACTAAAAATAAATTCGTTGTTTGATATCACTTGACACTTCTGGAGGCAGTTAATATGCTGTAGTCTTAAATCGCAAGTGATAGACACAGCCCAAAAACTGCCTTCCATGAACGTTTTCAATTTGAAGTACTGAATATGCAAATAAATTACATTCTAGAGAAGTAACACTAAATGAAGGCATAGCAATCTATACTCCTACAAGAGAAATATGCACGTAGAGAAAGAAACTTCAAGAAAGACAACACAATTAAATTCTACCTGACGATAAATGGTAACGCGTACGCTTATACTTGATAAAGAATGATTACAACACCAAAATGATGGACCATCTATTAACACAGGATCATATTCTAAGCTCTGGAAAAAAGATCCTACGCAAAATATAGAAAAAGCCGCTAGAGACATTATAACAAAACAGGACATATTGACAAAGCACTCCATTAGAACGAAAACACTTAACACCACACTATAGTAAACCTCCACATTTATATGGCGTTCCAAAAATACATAAAGACACAATACCAATGAGACCCATTGTAAGTTCAATAAATTCACCGTTATCTCCAAAACATATCTAAAATTTTTAGGAAATATAGAGCGTTGCCCGAACCTTTACAGGAAAATTAAATCCAAACCATTAATGTTAATTTTGGGGGGCAAATTACTAACGATTTTTTAACAAAATAAAAAATTTTTCAAACAGCATCATGTAATATATCTAGTAAGTTTCGAATAGGTCTTATTCTGAGGAACACAAATATATTTTTTTCATTACAAATTATAAAAAATAAAGTTAAAAAGATATTAACTATACCACCCACAAAACTATAAAACTAAAGTTTTGACACAATTATGGAACTAACCGAACTTTGCTGGAAAAATAAACCTCTATTTTAATTTTGAAGGAATCACAGAATTTGGTATGGCCATGGGTTCTTCTTTCTCCATTATGTTATATATAATCAGTACGACGAAAACAAATATATTTTTTTCATATTTTGAAAATAAATTAATTAAAAGATATAAGGCAAAAATATAAAAAAATTTACCCATTCCCCCATATTTCCAAACCAGTGTAGGCTGGAAAATTACGTTGAAAAAAATGACAGGTTTAGTATGGTGCCTGCACTCACCTTAACTTTACTGGAAAATAGTCAGGAGAAACCCCTAATGTTTATTTTGGGGGGGGCAAATTATAGAATGGAATGGAAAATTAAAATTAAAACTTGTTTCTTGATGTTATAGATCAAATGAAAGGGCTCATTATGACCAAAACAAATATATTTTTTCCATACTTATAAAATACATTAATTAATAAATATTAACAAAAATATAAAAAAAATTACCCATTCCCCCCCATCTCCGAAACCATAAGCTGAAAAATTATTATTATAGCCCCTTACCTGAACTTTACTGGAAAAATAAGAAGAAACCCCTAATATTCATTTTGAGGGGCAAATTATAGAATTAAATGGAAAATAAAAAATTATAATTGTTTCTAACGGGTCATGTAATCTATCAAATCCCAGGGCTCATTATGACAAATAGGTACAAATATATTTTTTTAATTTTTTTACAAATGAAGTATTTTAAAAATATTAAAAAAAATATACTTAAAAAAAATTACCCATTCTCCCCGTTATTCCCCAAACTCTAAGACCTCTTTTTTTTGTTTATAGGAAAAATATTAAAAAAATATCTAATTCTATTATTTGGCCTCCAAATAATAGAATTAAACGGAAAATAAATTACTAGAAAACCCCCATAGTAATTTTAGGACAAATTATACAATTAAATGGAAAATAAAGATTCAATTTTCAAAGGCATCATGTAATATATCAAATAAAAGGCTCATTATATGAAGTACAATATATATCATATTTTTAAATCATTTGTATAAAAGATATTTAATATATTAAACATCGACTTAATTCCCACTTTAGAAACTACACTATTTAAAATTTAAAAAAATAATATTTCATTTATATTAACATAATTTTAATAACAGATTTAAAAATTTATACATTTAAACTATGACCTATTTTGCCGTTTTTCTTTCAATCTACAGAGCCTCAAAACTCAGACAGTAGATTATAAAAGGCATTTCTGAAAGTATTAGTAAAATAAAACTCAATGTTACTTTTTGGGGGCTAAATTAGAAAATTAAATACATCATTGTGATAAAAATCAAACGAATCCTAAAGCAGATAAAATAAAAAGTCTATGTGTGGAAAATCAAAGTGTATATTTTTTATAAATTTAAAACGCTTCCTTTAAAAGATAAGGGTAAGTATAAGAAAATGCACTCATTCCCTGCTTGTCTGAGACAGGAATATTCGAATCTTGAAGGTGGTACGGAACCCTAAGTATGCGAGTCCAACTCGCACTTGACCAAATTATTTTTTAATCTACAATAAAATTAATCACCAAATTTTCTGCTACGTGCAGCTGGGATTTTAAAATCTTTATAAAACAACCAACATATCAAACAAATCAAAGTTATATATCTTAACTTAAAATTTTATCTATAACATGAAAAATACTATAAGAAATTAACATAAAATAACAATTTCATATAATAAAATTGTCACTGATGTAGACAGTAAAAAACAATTATAATAAAATAATATGCAGTAAATGCTCGGTATGAAAATAATACTTAATCTACGTATCTGCTGACTAGCGATTACTCCAGACTGCCGCCGCTGAAAATTTTATAATGTAGACTGGATTTATTTTGAAAATACTAATGAAAAATTTTCGTGTCTCTATAAATACCGTCGATATTGGTAATGGTTTGAGAAATGATATTTTTACGGATGAGTTTTTCGTAGTGAATTGTGGTAACTAATCAAGTTAATCATTAAAAAATAATAAAACGAAAATAACTGCAGTACTTAAAATATCCTTTAAACTATTTATTTTAAAATTAATGAAAATCATATTTTCAATGGTTAACTTACTTTAGTTACCACAATTGAGCATAAAAATTCATCCGTCAAAGTAACATTTTTTGAAACTATTTTCAATTATCAATATAGACGGGATTTATAGGGACATATATATACTTATATATATGAACTAAGCTAGGTTCCGGGTGAGAACCGCGTCTGAATTTATTGAATACTCGACGTTTCGACTCCTGCTTCGGAGCCATTATCAAGAGACAAAAGTGAAAAAGAGTTTCAGAGTCTAGATCGAACTCGGGGCCTCAATCTGCCTACTCCCCAAGAGTCACTAGGTAACTGCTGTGGGAAGGCAAGAGCTATCATCGCGTCGGTTTAGACAGAGGGGTCTTTTTTCCATTTCTATAGCTTCGCGAATAGTAGATGCCCTAAGGGAGTTAAGAGATACGATAGTCCTACTGTCCTCGAAGTTGATAGAGTGTTTGGATATTATAATGCGTGAGAGCTGAATTCGGATCTCTTTTGCGCACTGACAAAGAATTTTCATATACTCGATGGTTGACGCACCTATTTGTACGACCGATGTAGACTTGTGGGCAATCGCGACATGGAATTTCGTAACCTCCTTGGTCCTCGTTAGGTACTTTATCTTTAGGGTTCCCGGTTAAGTCGGCTATAGTATGACTAGTGTGGAAAACTGTCTTTATTTGATGTCGATGTAGGATTCGTGCTATTTTGTCTGTGACTCCTCGAATGTACGAAAGGAAGGCTTTCCGGTGTTGTTGGTCTGTTTCTCATGGGGTTGGTGTACTCGGGGTTGTTGCGATTGACGAAATATGCGTGCAATGTGGTCTGGATGATAACCGTTTTGTCGAAGGATTTGTTGAAGATTATTAAGTTTGTTTTGTCTATTGTCAATGTCTGTTAAGCTAATAGATCTAAGGGTCAAAGATTTCATTACAGAACTTAATTGGGCAGGGTGATGATGTGATTGGGTATTTAAGTATCGACTGGTGTGAGTTGGTTTCCTATAGACTCTTTGTGAGAATGTGCCATTGCTGTTTTGTTATGAGGTCATCAAAAAACGGGAGCGAAGAATCGGATTCGATTTCCATTGTAAATTGAATGTTAGAATGTATACCATTAACGTGTTGTTGAAAGAACTCTAACGAATCTCTGCCATGAGGCCAAAATGACAAAAGTATCATCAACATATCTAAGCCAGCAGGAAGGTGTTAAATTAGACGAGTATAGGGCCTGGGTTTCGATTTGTTCCATGAAAATGTTAGCAAGCACTGGAGAAACTTATTTGAAAATTGTGTTAGAAGAACAGTGCTGTACCAGTTTGATGATGTCAGAAGAGACATTGTGTTTTGCTTTTTGAATATTTAACGTTTCTGAAATGGGGACATTCGTGAAAAGCTAACCAGGATATCATGTTCTGAAATTCTATAAGCGCCTAACATATTTAGAAAGGAATGATGGTCTTTTTGACGTCAAGAGGAAGATGTTTTGTGTTGATGATTTCCTTGGTCTTTTTGTCTAAGTAAGTAGTCTGATTATTGTCAATTATTTCGTAGTCTGGAGTGTGGAGTAGAGATTTCATCTTGTGAATATAGTCCTTAGTGTTGAGAAGAACAGTCGCGTAACCTTTGTCGGCAGGAAGAATAGTTATGTCACCGTTGTCACGTAGTTGTTTTAATGCATGTCTTTCGTTGGAAGTTAGTTTTGGTTTTGGTTGCTTTGATGTGCGGAGTACTCTAGCAATGCCTTGATGAGTATCTTCAGCCTCAATATCTGTTAGTTCAACCAAAGCTACCTCAACTTGAGAAATGATTCTTTCAGTTGGGATAGTTTTTGGCGTCACTGCAAAATTGAAACCTTTGGATAGAACGTGTAAACTGGTAGAGTTTAAGGAGACGTCATAAAAGTTGTGGACAGTCGTCTGAGGCAGTGAGGTTACAGCAGGTTTTTGTTTTGTAATACGTCCTGTTAGTTTATGTGTTTTTGAGTCACTATTTTCTTTTGAGCCAAGTGTGCCGCTTTATCGCTCGAAATGCGATCAAAATTGTCCCACAGAATTGGATGAGGGTTGAAAATATTTAATGACGAGTAAGGTAATTTCGGTTGCTTTGGTAAAGTTGATATTTGATTGAATGGATTTATATATATATATTATTTCTCGGAACGAACTTTTGTATTTTCCTTCGAAAATTAACCTCTAAAACAGGACTTCATTTATTTTTGCCTGGTTGGATCACAGATCTCTGTTCTTTCCTACATATACTATAAGGTGTAAATGTTTTCCTCTGTTGAACGAAGTCCTTATAAAAAGAAATTGAATTTGTACAACCCCACAAAACATATAATAAAACTTCTGTATTGATTTTATAATTTAACTTATACAATTCATTTTTAAATGTAATTGCTTATCAACGTTTAATTTTCCATCAAAACCATTGTTAATTCTGCCCAAACAAAGTGTCACAAATTACGAAAGTAATGAAAATAATCGAATGAACATTTCAAACCGAAAGCTGGGAATGAAAAAGCCGACGTCATCGCCTCTTTTATGAATAATTCATTTGAAAGGAAAATCTGAATAAGGCCGAGGAGATCGTGATGTCCTTTGCTCTTCATTTTATAATTAATGTGAATTTTAAGGACGAGTACGGCCTTACGGTCATTATCCTGAAATTCATCGAAACGTTGTAATAGTTATTCCTTGTTGGGCAGCATCAGCCTCGTGTGTCCTACGAGTTTCACCTCTAACCGCTCCTGAAGTTAGGGAGAAATTTCATTAAACCTTCTCAGGTCTTATTTTATTACCCAGAGCAGAAGGACTAGGATACGAGAAGAGGATCCTGGACGTTACGGGCCAAGTATAGATATTCATGGTCTGGGATCTTAATTCTATTGATAAGAGTTATATAAGAAATTTTATGGTATAATAAAGGTAAATTGTATTACGCATTTTAGGCACCTTAAAGTCCTTTTCTGAAAAACATTTTCAAACTTGTATAAAATTAAAAGCAGATGAAAATAAATGAACCAATATTTCCTGGAAACCAAGCTATATTGTATACATTACATTTATCCAACGCTTATTCGTGTACTGATCGTTGATAGCTTCGATGTTTTAGTAGATAATACGTGCATATTATAAAGGGTGTAAATGAATAACTGCGAAAGATTATAAGATGTGCTTCCTCGAGTTATTTGATGATAAAAAATACCTATGAACATATGTTCGCAAACACTTCGTTACCGATGTACAAGGTTGAAATCTACATTCTTTTCAGTTCTTTTCTTCTGACTGCTAAATTTTTCGAGATATTTACTTCAATTTTGGAGCATTAATGCCTCTATGAAATCCTCATAATAAAGTCCCAGAAACGGTCATGAAAATCGAGGGTAGAACTTTTTCTGTGGTCACGTGTTTTTCCGCCCCTGCAGCTTTTTTCAGTGTGCCTCTGGCAATTGACAAAAATTGTAAATGACTCTTTTATGAATTTTCAATCTTTTTTATTTCTTGAGTTTTATCGTAATGCCACTGTTTTTGTGTGCTATTATTATTTCAAAATAATAAAAAACAAGTTTACCTAGCTTTGAAAACGAAGAGATTAAATTAAGTGCTCAAAATTGCCACCTTCAGCTATTACACAGGAGTCTAGACGTCGACACATCGATCTTCGTATTCGATTGAAAATCCCAGGAGAATCTTGAATAACTTTACAAGAAATAATAATGCGGTTTCTTACATCTTCTATGTCTTGAACAGGAGTTCCACTATATACCAACTTTTTCAAATGTCCCCTAGTTAAAAAGTTTATCGGGCTTAAATCAAGTGAACAAGCTGGCCAAAATTGAGGTCCACCTCGACATATCCAGCTATCCGGATATGTTTCGTTCAAATATTGTCGTGCTTTCGTACTAAAAAGGGCAGGAGCGCCATCGTTCACAAACAACATTCCTGCTCTGACACCTAAGGGAATCGGATCAAGTAGAACTAGCAGCTCTTCACTTAAAAACTTAGTGCATGTATGTCCATTTATGCTAGGTGGAAGGAAATGTGGGCCAATTAGGTGATCTCCAATAGTTCCAATCCACACGTCTAAAGAAAATCGTTCCTGGTGGTGAGCTTCAGCAACAGTATGAGTATGTTCTTCCGTCCATTTGTGGTTGAGGTGGAAATTAATAATGGCTTCCCTTGAAAAACTTATTTCGTCCGTGAATAAAATATGCTCAAGAAATTCTGGGTGTAACAGTGCTTGGACTCGTTGTACATAGTATTATTATAACAGCTGTTCCTTTAAGATAGCAAATAGCGTTATATGATCAAAATGTAGGTGTAAAGCAATTTTCCTAGTCCTGGTATTGAGTTGCTTGTCAATTAAATTAAGTATAGCTTCTTCTAATTCTAGTGTTCAAATATCCCGGTGGCGACCACAATAATATTTTCTAGGTTTGAAGCTACCTATTTGTTTTAGTCGTTGATGAAGTCGTCCAAACAATTGTGATGAGGTGAAGTAAATTAACAACAATTAAGTTAGAGTTGACAATAAGAGGAATTAATATAGCAGCCGCCTACTAGAAAAACAAATAACAGAAAGATTGTTTCATTTTTTACACAAAAACATTGGCAGATACGAAAAAAACTCAAATTCATAAGAAAATCATTTACAATGCTTGTCAATTGCCAAAAGCGTATTGAAAAAAGTTGTAGAGACAGAAAGAACACGTGCCCCCAGAAAAAGTAACACCCTGTCGGTTTTCATGACCGTTTCTGTGATCTTATTATGAAGACTTCATACAGGCATTAATGCTCCAAAATTGAACTAAATATATCGAAAAATTTAGTAGTAGAAAAAAAGAAACACTTTGTACATCGGTAACGAAGCGTTAGCGGGCATATGTTCATAGGAAGTTTTCGTCATAAAAGCACATTTTTAAACCTTTTGAACTTATTCATTTACACTCTGTAACCCATAATATAAGTATGTTGTGTCGACACATCGTAAAAAATAGCTACTTACAATGCCAAAGCTTAAGAGAGATGCGTTAAAATAACATATACACTACAATTTAACATAATATCCGTCGTTACCAAATTAAGCCTGTATGCAATTATTTTAAAGTAAGGTAAACTATTTAAGAGACCTCTTATGTTTTGAGATCTGGGTAGTAATGTTTCCAAAAAAAAAAACGTTCTTGTGAAATGCCAAAGTCCTAGGACCTAAATACAAAGAACAGTCTATAGGCAGGCTACACTTACAGGGTTATTCCTACACTATAATTCTAATCAGCAACGAAATCATCAAATCACTAATTCATAGAGCCAAGAATATCTGCAGCACTCCAGAGGCCCTCAAAGAAAAACAAGTGAAATGGATGTTCGGTCACCATCATCAACACGGCGATTGAATGAACTGCATAAACCACCTTGACAAGAAGAGGAAACCACAATATCAACTTTCTTATTATCACATACTAAAAGTTATCTGAGAAACTTTGTCTTATTGGACACAGATTTGGAATCAAATTGATTTTCAAGAGAATCAACACCACGAGTAGCATGTTTACAATAACAAAGCCAGACGCTCCTGCAATACCAAATAATTCTATATACAGCATACCCTGTGAATGTGAAATCTCTACATTGGGGAGACAAAGCGACCACTGGGCAACAAGGTTTCAAGGTTAAAGAGCACCGCATAGCTACTCTAAGGGAGGAGCTAACAAAGTCTGGGTTAGCTAATCACTTAAGGACCGTACCCTATAACATTAGCTGGAACCAGGCCAGGGTAATTCACATGGAAAAGCAATGGCATAAAAGAAAATTTATATAGAGAATATATATAAACTGGAAAGAAAATATAATTAGCGTTCACAGCGTACAAATTGAAACCGTTTGGTGATTCAGTCTTTAGCCACTGCTTCTACGCCTCACCGACAACAAGCCTCCACCTACTGCGGCACTGGTTGCGCCAGATAAGGGATAAACATGAACATGCCCAGTGTACGCATGACCGGTTAAGAGTATAAATTTGAGGGATAATTTGAATTTCCTATTACTAACGAAAGCAGATTTTAAGCTATTGAAATGTTGTGAGCGTTTTATTGATATTATAAAATGAAAACTACTTTTCGAAAGCAATACCAAACAGTATTTCAAAAATTAAAACGTTTAGGACATACGTTCATAAGAAGCATTTTTAATAAACTTAACACAAGAATCGCCTGTTTAAATATATTACCTTAGTTTTAAAAAACACTGTATACACAGGTACCGATTTTGCTTAAATTTTGCAGGTGGAAAGAGGAGCTGAAAGCTATATAAGGACGTTCTTTGCATTTAAAGTCGGTTTTATTTTTACGTTAAACAAAATATAAATAAATACAACTGCGCTTGGAATTGACAAATATAAAGTAGAGTACCTATATATAAAAAAAAATGAAAATATTATTACCGACTTCAAAGTAGAACTATAAATTTCAAGATAATTAACAAAACATAACATCAGTAGCACATTCACTGTTGTTAGGTACCTACAATACCAAATAAAAAATGTAAAAATTAACAGGGGCTCATTCTACACAATTTCATTACATACCTTTACTAGTATTAGTATATTTTAGAGTAGATGCCAAGTAAACTTAAAATCCTGCATTTCTTACATATCATCTGCAACTTCATCAAACATGATTAATGCTTGGCAACGACTTCAAAAATAGAATAGATAGATAGGTAATTAATTTGTACAGATTGAGACCTTGTATTGTTTATATTTTTCACGTTATATGTAGGTATCTAGCAAGCGTGAATTTGCTGTTTATGTAATAGTTGTATGTTTTACCATTTTCGAATTTTCCGTTCAACTTTGAAGGCAACACAATCATGGCTTTAAAATATCATTGTGCAGGATGTCTAGATGGAAACTTACAGGGCAAGTTCGCCAAGTACTGCAGGATCGCCATGTGAAGTATAATAAATTGTTATTGTAGAAAATGTCGTGATAATATTTTACATACCGTTTACCTAAATTAATGTATTCCATAAAATATAGTTGTGCAGAACCTTTAGATGAAACCCCACATGCATAAGTGTAGATATCTTAGCAACTGAACCCAATACTCAAATAATATGTATGCTTGATCTCGGAATTCTCTGAAAGATTGTGAGTGCTTTGAATCCAACGGTTTTTTTTATCCATACTAACCGATATGAACTCACACTTACCAATACCTCGAACGTACTAAAAGTTTATGTGCCGTTTTAGAGTCGGCGACATTTGTCATCATTTTCATGGAAAGGCTGTTCATGTCTGTTATACCCCCGAAGTAATGCAAAATTTCCGAGGAATGTTCCAATTTTCCGACAATATATGGTATGGGAATGCAAAACAATTAAGTCCCAACGTTATTATAATATATTATTGAGAAATTTTCCTTATCGAAAGCTTTCGTTCGATAAAGCAGCTCTCGAGTCCTAACGAAATTTAAATTATGGGGTTTTGGGTGAAGAAGGGGGGCAAACGAGGCAGGAGAGGAAAGAGGACGTCGTTCTCGACTATTACAACTCGCCAGATACGGCGAAGTCGAAGGAAGCAGAAGAAGAAGGAACAAGTTACGACATAACTCAAATAACTGTTAAAGTTCGTTCGTGTAACCAGAGCAATATAGTGGAAAATTCGATAATACATGAAAAGTTGGTCGAATAAGGGATGCAGTGAAATATGAACAAGGGAAAGAAGAATGTATCATTTCGGTTTTTTCTGGTCAGGAGTTTTCGAATAAATACACAATTTTATTGCCATTTATCTTGGAAGTTAATGTAAACATTGGCTTTGGTAGTAAGTGAGTTATGGGGGAAACAGTGACATAACAATATCGTTTGTTCTGGACCGTAAAATGAATGCCGATTCAGATTTAAACTTTTTGTTTATTGATTAATAATTCAGTTGCTCCTATTTGCCAGAATATCATTACAGCAAAAAATGTATGTCGATTATTGATAGTCGAATTATTGATAGTTAAAAAATAATTTACAATTCATTTAACCGTCGAAGGGATTTTTATTTCACGCAAATTTTCTATGAATTTCTTTCTGCATATCGATTTCTCTGCTACATTTTTGACCTATTGACCTGTTTCTAGAAATTTATTCTCGAGATTTTCATTTCATTAAACGCGAGACAATATATTGTTTCTATTCGAAAACCTTCATCAGTTGTCCTTCACTTAACTGTCTTAAATCTCGAATGATAACTGGTGTATTTCGTACATGCACTGAATTTATTATTATAAAGAGGAAAATAAGTATCAATATTTTTAAGGAATACAGCTCACAGCGACCCTAAATCGGAAGGCGTGCTATGTATTATGCCGATTCCCTGTGATTCCTAGGAGAGAAATCGCACTAATGAATTCGTGTGTATTTATTTTATTTAGCGTATGGCAATAGTATACATGAACTGATCTTATAATATAAAAATATGAAATAACATTTAAACACTAACAATACACAAGAACAAGAATAGTACAGAGTTAAAACAGAAACAGAACATTTGTAAATAACAAGTCCACACATAGTAATCACAAACTAACAGATAGGTTCTTTATCCATTCAGTCGCTGCAGGAGGGAGAGTATATATATATCCGTTATTGTTCCCTGGTAGGCCGTAAGTTTACAATCTTGGTAAATATGCTTGACTGTTTGATAGGCTGCCCCGCATTCAAAATTGTGCGTGGGTTGTTTATTCAATTTATACAGCATATCTGCGCAGACGCCGTGTCCCGTTCTAATTCTATTTGCCGTCTTCCATTTATTGCGAGGTAAATCGAAACCCGCAGGTTCCTCATTGATGCTCACATAGTCGAGTACCTCTGGAGGGGCATCCTCCCTCCAAACTGCATCTCATTCCCGGAGACCCCTGAAATCACTTTTATGCAACGCTTTCGCAGTCCTGATTGGTGGATGTATGGATTTCAGTCTAGTGAGGCAAGCAATTGGTATATACTCATGGATGGGCAACTCCGGGATATCCATTATTTTCTCGTATAGGAGAGCTTCTTTCCGTCGGATATTTGGCGGCATAATATGGCTGAGAGTTGGGAGTCATTAAGGTGGTGTACATTTTATGCATCCTGTTATGATACGCATGCTCCTGCGGAGCTGGACATCAACTTTTGAGACATGGTGGCTGTTCATCCATACTGGAGCACCATACTCAGCCGTGCTGAAGACGAGACCCATTGCCAAACATCGTAAGGTATTGGCAGTGGCTCCCCATGAGGTTCTGTCCAGTGTAATACCCAGGTATTTTGGGTTCGGATTGTACCTAAGGCGTTCAACATTCCAGAATATTTCAGGCATATTACAGGGAATCAAATGCAGAAACTTATAAAGGAGATCTCCTCTCCAGACTGTATCATAGGCAGCTGTTAAATCTATGAATACAGCCGTGGTTTTAAGACATTCCTGGTGTCGTGAATAAGTTGCTATGGCATAAGTATGGTGATATGTTATTCCAATTATGTCATAACCTGGTATTTGAGCTCTTTTACGAGCTTGCTCCTTATTTTCCAGGTGCATTTCTTGCAAAAGCGCAATGCTAATTTTGTTTTTTGAGGAGTTTCGACAAATATTGGCATTTGGACCAACTTATTCCTTCCACGTTCAGCTGAAAGATACGGAGAATTTCTCCTATATCTCTAGTCTGAAAGTCCTGAGAAGTACTAGATTGCTTGTGGTCTTCTCTTATAACCAGGAGATCCTAGGATTATCTGGTTACCAAAGAATATGTAGATTGTTTAGCCGTCGCTCAAGGAGACGTCATGCCCAGGGTGCACAGGGAGGCCAATCTACTTTACACGAACGGAGTAAACTCTCGATCTAAATGTTATTATACAGAGGAATACGGTGGTAATTTAGTATACAAATTTTGTGTATTAACAATAACCTATCGAAGCTATTTTTCATCATATACAATCCAGTGAACGCGAGACAGTATAAAGATTTTAGTCAAAAACTTTCGTTTCCCTTAACTGACTGGAATCTCAAAAAATGAGCGTCATTTGAGGGTGAACTACGGAAGCGAAAGCTTCTTACGAAATATTCTTCCTTTCTCTCGATATCTCACTGTTTCTAATTTTCTTTCTTTGTTTCACTCTTAGTAATCGATATGAATATCAGGCGAATTAAAATAATTGTCACTATTTTGTTACGACTCAAGTATTATCTGCAAAGAACTATAAGTTTAGATATTGAGTAAGTGTTTGCAAATGGCTTTGTTCATCTGAATAAGTATTAGAAGACAAGATGTCCAAGAAAATTTTCTTTGGTTCATCGTTACAAATACATAACATTTATATAAAACAATACTGCAGAGGAAGAGTGGTTGATCACATTATAGACATTTCTTTCTGTTAAAATATCTGTAAGGAAGTGCTACTGATTAAAAATATACCGTTTTGATATCTATATGCCTTTAATATGCACCTAAGAATAACAAATGTTTACTAAAAGTTACAACCTATAGTTGTCAAAATGCTGATCCTTAAACAATATATGTTATACATGGACTGGTCCAGTGCTACCATAGTTGGTGCCCAAATGTTCTCAGTCTCCATTTTGTGCTCACAATTTAAAAATACTGTCTTGTTGTCAATGGTGCTTTCTGAATGTTGATTGGTTTGTCTGGAGAGGTAACTTGGTAGTATATAAACAAGTGCTTTCTATCGTTTAATTAAAATGTTCTAAAAATTTTAAAAAAATCAAGTCACACTTTCCAATTTTGATTTTTTTGAGTTATAGTGCTATGAAAATCAAAACGAAAAAGCCTTTGAGTATAAACGGTGCGGAGATAATACCCGAAACACTTATTAAAAACAATTGAAAGCTTTTATAAGTTTTATTATTTTACACAGATATATAAGTCTGATATCTGTCTCAGAATATTTTTATTATATTTATTGAAAAATTTAAGAAGATCAGGAAAACTCAGTGGAATACAGATTGTTAATTCATTTTGCAAACCATCACTGCTATACGCCGACCACTTGGTTTTTTCCGTCAGATAACCTAATTGCAGAAACATTTGATATACCCAGATCATCTGTTTTTCGAATAATGGTTGGAGACCGGGTAGAGAACGACCAAGAGTTTTAAATACAAGAGAGGATCGCTACATAGCCAATTTTATACTACTTAACAATACTATGACTATCCCAACAGTCAGAACACACAAGTGTAATCAGTTGAAATTTTATAATTTTTACTACATTTAATTTTGGTACTAATAAACGTATTTGTCGTTTTTTTTCCTTCTCAAACATACAAAAAGATGTCATGGCATATATTTGTTGTATGATATAGAGAGTACTGATACAGGGTAAACAAGTTCATAAAATTAATTAGAACAATTTTGTTTCTTTTATTCTAAGGGGTGTCAAGAGTTTTGCCGGTGTGTGTATTTCAATTTATCTGTTTATAATAAATATTAGTGACTGAACCATTTAGGAATTTAATTTCATTGACACATTAATTCTCTTTGGATTGATAAATGAATGCACCATGTCCAGAAAGTTGTCATTCCTGTTTATAGAAACCTTTAATTCCCATCGCCAGCATTTAAAATCCTCAGTATTTTTCTGTATTAAAATTATTATGTATTAAAATTTCTTCTCAGGACAGCAGAATGATGTTTCCAGTGAAAAAGCATTTCAGAATTTCGCGGGAAGCAATTAAATGTTTATCTAATTGGACCATGCATGAGGCAGTTGATGTTTTATGTTGGCTTATACGAACAGAATTTCTGGCGTATAGGGAATTGTTAAAAGTTTTGAAACGAAGTTGCAGTGATTTTCGAGTTGTGGTCAACAACAGTTTTAACCAAATTATGAAATGCTCTAATGAGTTTTAGAGTATAGTTTCGAACGCTGTTTGACTATTTTGTTTCTTTGCCAGTCAAGCGAGAGAAACAGTGGGAAAGCGAATCTATAGGTAACTTTTAAAACGAACACTGTTAAAATATAGTTGAAATGTTCATTTTTAATTGTTTTATTTACGTTAAGTAATTTAGAGTATAAACGGCGAAACAAGGGTTGTATTTTGCCGAAATCTTGCATATGCAGGAGAATCAGCTAAGACTATACAAACAATGTTGTTGATACAATTATCATGTGATAATAACTACACCTTTCAGGTTTCTATTCCAGTGATTTATAGATAATTAACCACCTGTTGCAATATAAAGGCAATTTGAAATGGGTTACTTGAAGCTTCCACATAACAAAATCTGTTCACCATGTGATTGTAAGTGCTTTTATTTGAAATTTTAAGGTATATTGATAAATTGTAAACAAACCTTCTCATTATACAGGGTGTTCCTAAATTGGAGGTACAAACGAAAAGGGGAGATTCCTTGACTAGTTTTAGGAAGAAAAAGTCCCCTAAAGATGGGTCTACAAACGTTTCGTTTTCAAGATACTGAGTGTTAAAGTTTGAATTTTTTTCAAGTTTTTTTCTCATAGTATCTGCACTTCACAAGATATTCAAATGAAATTTGGCATAGTTATTACAATTAAGAGTTTACACCTTGTGTCATGCCAATTTCGATTGCAAATCTACAGGGTGATATTTTTTCGGGAACACTGTCCACTGTTGTCCTTCAGAACTTTTTTTGGTGAGCCACTGGTACTTTCAAAAATTGTAAAGAAAAGTTTTGTTGTTATAGCAAACTTTATGTTCTCTTGTAGTTTTGTCGTATCTACTACCGATTTCGAGAAAAAAAATTTGAATTATTAAACTAGCAATGATTTTTAAAGATTCGATAAACTGGTATAATCATCAAAAAAATGTATTACTGCAAGAAACGTACAACTCAAAAATTAATCATAATAAAAACAATAAATAACAACAAAGGAACTAAACTACAGGAATTGTTGAAAATGTCCTCCCCCAACCCTTATACAAGCTTCTGTTCTTCTTCTCATGGACGATCGAACTCTTTCAAACACTCCTGGAGTATTCCTAATTGTATCAAACGCGCCTATTATACGATTTCTCAGTTCGTCTACGGTTTTCACTGGCGTTATGTACACTAGAGATTTCAGATGGCCACATAGAAATAAATCTAAACTATTTAAATCTGGGGATCTGGCGGGCCATGGCTGATGTCCACCTCGTCCAATCCACCTGTTTACATAATTTTCGTTCAAATACTCCCTAGCCAAAAGTGAAAAATGAGCAGGAGCACCGTCGTGCATGAACCACATTTCACGTCGCATCATAAGAGGTATATCATCCAATAACAAGGGCAAATCGTTCTCTAAAAAATGTCTGTATGATTGTCCAGTAAGTCGCCCTGGCAAGAAGAAAGGACCAATCAAATAATCGCCAATATTACCACCCCACACATTTAATGAAAATTCCTCTTGAAAATAAGATTCTGCAATTTCATGTGGATTCTCCTCAGCCCATATGTCTTCATTATGAAAATTTATGATTGAAGTCCTTGAGAAACAGGCTTCATCGGTGAATAGGATTTGGTAATCAAAATGAGGATTTTTCAATAGTCTGTTGACGTATCACTGACAAAAAATAATTCTTGGATGACAATCTCGAGGCAAGAGCGCCTGCACCCTCTGATTGTGATAAGGATAGAGCAAAGAATCCCGCAAGATCCGCCAAACAACTTGATGACTTGTATTTAAGGTAACACTAATTTTTCTTGTACTCGTTCCTGGATGTTCTTCTATATCGTTCAGCACTGTCTCTTCGAGTTGTGGTGTTCTCACACTTCGTGGTCTACCTGCATTAATATTTTTCGCAGAAAAAGATCCAGTTTCTGAAAGACGCCTGTGAATATTAGAGATCATCCGATGACCAGGCATCACTCTATTGGGAAAGCGTTCCATGTAAAGACGCCTAGCTTCTTTTGAATCACCATTTGCAAGACCATACATGAAATGCATGTCAGCCATTTCGGAATTCGTAAAATTCGGCATGTTTTGATATTAAAATGCAACCATCTTTAATTTTCAAAACACAGGAGTTTAATTTGATGTGTCAAAACTAACAATAAATTTATTCATTCAGCACAGCCTACTAGGTAGGTAACTAGATTTCTATGACAATTCGGAATTTTCTGAGGATTTCAAGAGAATTTTTTTCTCGAAACCGGTAGTAGATACGACAAAACTACGAGAGAACATAAAGTTTGGTATAACAACAAAGCTTTTCTTTGCAATTTTTGAAAGTATCAGTGGCTCACCAAAAAAGGTTCTGAAGGACAACAGTGGACAGTGTTCCCGAAAAAATATCACCCTGTAGATTTGCAATCGAAATTGGCATGTCACAAGGTGTAAACTCTTAATTGTAATATCTATGCCAAATTTCATTTGAATATTTTGTGAAGTGCAGATACTATGAAAAAAAAAATTGAAAAAAATTCAAACTTTAACACTGAGTATCTTGAAAAGGAAACGTCTGCGGACCCATGTTTATGGGACTTTTTCTTCCTAAAGCTATTCAAGGAATCTCCCCTTTTCGTTTTTACCTCCAATTTAGGAACACCCTGTATATGTATTTCCATTACAAGCCGAAAGAATTTGTTGTTGTATTGAATTAATATCGAAATGTGTGTCCTTCAATCGTTTGATGGTCACTGCTTTCCAGTTAATTTTCTGTTCTTGATACTTATTTTTTCTAATGTGAATGCCTTATGTGGAAATATGACACCTTTTACTTGATAAATATCTAAAATATCAGATGCAGGAACTCCTGATTTGTTGAAGTTGTTAATCTTTCTCTGGACAATAAAGAAATTATAGCTTTATTTTTTTGTATTATTGTTCGAGCACCAATGAATATTGATAGACTCAATATTCACATCGTCATTATTGGGCCGTAGAGCTTTGTCTCATGACTCATGACTTTTACACTTTTGAAATTTGATATCGGATCAAGCACGTGCTGAGGAGATATTCTAAAAATTAGCTTGGAACACCAACAATAAGTGCCGCTTTAAGGAAGGTTCCTTTAATTTTAAAAACCTTAATTCGTGAAAATAAGGAAAAGAATGTTCACCTAAAAACTGTGAAATAATATTTTAACAAATGTCGCCTGAATTGTTTTGTTAAAGAAAATGTAATAGAAGAGACCATATCCATTTGACGGTAAATAGGACAGCAGTCCTAATAAGCACTTAAAAAAGATTCCATTTGACTTTACCATTGAAACAGGTTATTCTAACACAATATACATCATCCATGATAATTTCTACCAATATTGCCAAACTTGCGATATGAAAAGTTTAATTATTACGTTTGATCAGCTCTTATTTATGAAAATCTTTTCTCTTTTTAACCGACTTCCAAAAAGGAGGAGGTTATCAATTCGTCGCGTATTTTTTCGCTTTTTTTTATGTATGTTACCTGATTTCTTCTCCTGTGGTGCACCGTTTTGGACGAATATGGTCTTGTTTAATAAAGTATATATCCGGATTGGTGAAAAAAGAATTCTATTGGTAAAGTGATAAAATTTGTGAATGAACACATGCGTGCATGGAAATTGACCAATATCCCTAATATTTTAGTCGATTTTTCGATAACTCCTAATGGATGTGTATAGTTTTTTAACGTTTAATCTATTAAAGAAGATCCTTAGGTGATCTCATATACTGCGACGTGCAACTTGCAGTTTTGCAGAAAATCGCCGAAAATTCCAAAATTCTTATCAAAAATTTCATTGAAATGACATTTCCTCATAAATATTTTAATTTCAACGTAATAGTGCGGGAATTTTAGGCACTGGAAGTTTTAATTGCGAATTTGAAAATTTTCGATGTACATCTCAAGCATATAGGTAGTAAAGGATAGTATTTTCGGCTCCTTAAATCAATGAGTACCAAGCTCGTTTTGTTTGAATACCAGGTAAATACATATTTATATGCAAATTTTTCCATTTTGCGAAGACGGTACTTTTGGTTGTCACATTCTCCCGGCCTAATAGAAAATTCAGTGACAACACATGTAAAACTTTAAACTGGTACTTGGTGGCTTATAGGCAGGGTGTTTAGTTATAGCAAACAAAATCACAAATTAAAGTGGTAGAAGGAGTTGCATATAAATGCAAATGCAAAAGATTAAAATATAGGACGGACTAGAATGATAGTGGTCCTTAGGCAGCCGTATATACAGGATGGTTAGAATATAGGGTAGACTCGACATAAAAAACGTATAAAAATGTTGAAAAAAATGTGAAATTAAAATTATATAAGGTGATTAAAAAACTGTTATATGATGTGGACATAAGCAAATTATATACAGGATGGTTGAAATATATGCTGGAGTTGAATTATATTTATACAATGTGGTTAAAAAATTATTTCTTTTATAGCCCATAAGAAGTTGCATAAAGTGTGGAGAGGAATTAATGTGACACAGGGCGATAACATAAAAATGTTAAAAAGGGAATAATTTATGGGGTAGCCCACAAGCAGTTATATACCATGGTTGAAATATAGGACGGATTTGACTCCGTAAATATAGGATGGATTCTACTCCGTCCTATAGTTTACAGAAGGCAGCTAACAAATTTATGCTTGTCCGTGGGCAGTTGTATGTACAGGCTGGTTGGTACATAGGTTGGAGTGGAATTATCTAGTTATACAGGGTTGTCAAAAAACGTTGAAAAAAGGTTACATGGCGTAGTCCATAAGGCATAAATATATTTTGGGCTTATTAAGTCAACGCGTACTAGTACATTTTGTTTGTAAAGATTTACCTGTCAATTTAAATGATAAAGTATCATTGTGTAATGTTGAAGCTTTCGATGTTACCTGGTTCTGTCTATTAAGGTTATACATACAAAATAACAAATAAAGAATGAAAACTACCTGAGTTCCAAAAAAACTAAAATGTTGAAAATAAAACATTTAAAAAAAAATATAACCGACTTCTACCTATAACTAAAAAGCTAAAAATAATTATAACAAAATACAACTCTACCAAATAAATAACACATTCAAAGTTATAAGGTACCTACCCAGGAAGTAAAAAATGTAAACATTAAAAGGTGCTCATTCTGTACAAATTAATTACCTACTAATCTAGTATATTTTTGAAATCGGTGCCAAGCAACAATCAAGTTTGATGAATTAGTAGATAAGTACGCAATGAAGGATTTTAGATTTGCTTGGCACCGAATTCAAAAATATACTAGATTGTTAGGTAATTAATTTGTTCAGAATGCGCACCTTTTAATGTTTACATTTTTTACTTCCTGAGTAGGTACCTTACAACATTGAATGTGTTATTTATTTCCTAGAGTTGTATTTTGTTATAATTATTTTTAGCTTTTTAGTTATAGGTAGAAGTCGGTTATATATATATTTTTTAATGTTTTATTCTTCTACTATCTGATCTTTTTTAGTTGTTGTAAGAATGGGTGTTTTCCATACTACTTTATCATATATGGGATCTACATTGCATCTAGTGATATTAAAGTCATATGTTTGCTTTATTTGTTATTAATTTTATTGTTAATTTAAATAAGTAAACTTTGTAATATATATAATACAGTGTTCTTCTATCTGAGCAGGACGTTAGGCATGATAGGGAAACTAAATATGTTAGAGATTTGAGAATTTGGATTTGGGGTTTGTCGAGAAATTTGTTTTATTTTCAGAAGGCACTGTATAATTAAGAAACAAGTTTTAGTCTTAAGAAAAACTGATAAATATTTCAATATTCTTAGTCATATTTTGTTTTTTTCCGGGTTTGGGTTACATTAGATACTGAACTTTCACAAATTAAACTAGCTGAGAAATTATTCGCTGTAGACAGAGAAAATGGTCATGAAAGTTTAATTTTTCAGATTTTTTTATATAAAGTACTACAATAAACAAATTAAGAAAGAACTTTACTTGAATTGCGTGCATACTAACAAACCTTACAAACAGTAATTGTGGAAGAAAAAACTCTAGGATGTTAAGAAATTTAATAATTGCCTATTTACTCTAAACCTTAGCAATTAAAAATAATAATATGCCAACAATAATTTCAGTTATTACTCAAAAGTGTTAAGTGAAAATGTTTAATTTATAATATGTACCTGGTCAGCACACAAATGTAATGGCAACTTGGCAACGTTGCCCCGTCGTGGTGTTCAGGCTTCTGACATCCGTCAAGTCTCTAATTTAAAATTTTGCAAATAGAGACATGGAATGTTTACTATAATCAAAAGCCAACAACTGCTAAAATCTTCATCTGGTCGAAATCTATTTCATGGCCTGTATTTGGATTGTGGTGTGACAATGCAGACGTCGTTGTTTTTTGCTTTACTGCATTTCTGTGTTACTCTCTTCGGGCATAGGTATGTGTATAATGTTTTGGTGTGAAAGCGTAATGGCGGCACTTCACTTGGTGTTAGCCTAATTTTGTTTCGTATTGCTATATTCGTCCAAATATTTGATGTATTCGCAAATATTCCAAACATGCCATCCACACATATCGCAAAACATTCAAACATGTCAAATATGTTTGAATACCAGTGAACGCTACATGGATGCGTTGATAGCAACAGCAGCTTATTTTTACTATACCCGTTGTTATAATTACATGATATATCCACATAACTACGAAGTTATTAAAAAACATTTTGTTTTTATTTCTATGACTACTATGTTTTCCAAATGCAAAGAGGCATTTGATACAACTTGAGAAACTTCGTAACTTTTTGGTCCGACTAGTACATTTTGCCACAAACACCACTTGCCATGAAAATCAACACTAGTTAATCACGATAGAAGCGCCTCGTGCAAGTATGTGAACCAAGTGTGGACGGTTAAAGCAAATATTTGGCATATATTACTCCTTTGATCTGTGTTGGAGACCGACAAGTGGACGGTAAGGCGTATTTGCTCTTAGCGGTATTTGACTTATTTGTTCAAATAAAGCAAAAATAGCGAAAAGACTGTCCACACATCGCCGTTTTAGGACAATTATAGCAAGTAGACGAATACGCTATACCAGGTGAAGTTCCGCCATAACAAACAAATATTATATCCACATTTATAATATTAGTAGGGCTAGTCAATAAGATATTGAAGCGATACACCTGTGAAGCGCGATAATAGTGTAACGGCTTGCTTTTGATCCCTTTGACTTGAAGAGCCAGGAGCGATAACAGTGCCTATGAGCTGCTCAGTACATTTTCCGGGAGGGTGTGGGTACTATGTTTTTAGCTTGAACACTTACTTTTAGGGCGCCAGGCTGGGAGGACACAAAGAGACAAGATACTAAATTCAATACAAGTTTATTTCAATATTCATATAAAAATACAACCGTTCCCTGAAGGGGTAGAAAAATTTAACAATGGTTCCCTGAAGGGGAGAAAAGAAATGAACAAGTACTTTCAAAATGTGCTCAATATAATTACTTACAGAGATCTGATATTTATGGGAGTATGGTCGAACGGCTTCTCATTTGGCCTGGTTGGTGACTATTAGCGGTAATCGGCTATTTGACCGTTCAATTGGGACCAATAGTAGACCCACTCGGCACACTGGTTCCCACTCTCTGATCTAAATGGGATTCTGGACACATGGCTTCGTGTTAGTCTGGTTACTGGGTCGTAAGGGTACCTGTTGGTTGGCTGTCTTAGTGTGGACTAGCCCTCCCGATGGAACCAATGGTAGACCCACTGAATGTCTTGAGGCTGCGTGCCCCCTTCGCTGGACTTGGAAACAGCTTCCAGAGCCGGTGCCAGTCGAATATGAAATTATTTAAAAGCAATCAGTGGTCTGTCCGCATGTATTTCACCAGAGTTGAACCGAATTACCAGCTTATCTGATGTCGATGTCAGTTACCCTATTTCCTTAACTCCTCAATTTATGAATGAGGTAATCTCTGTGTCATTACAGTTACAAAAATAAATTTAATTGACTTGAACGGTATGTACAGGAAAATCAGAGGTATTTATAATTAAGCATTTACAAAAAAAAACAAAATATAACCAAACTAATTAAATATCTACTACTTAATATTTTAAGGAACATGAAATTAATTTATATAATATTTAACTTTAACTGATCAGCTAAATATGAATACAATAAGGGATCTCAGATAAATTAGTGGCTCTTTCAAATTAACTTCAAAACAGAGAAATCAAATACATAATAACAAATAAGGCTGTACTGTGAACACTGTGGTCTGGTAATTTCTGGTTCAACCAAATTCAACAAGCGATACAAAAATGAAATATATACTATCTATACTTGAGGTTTATTTGACTCTAGGTAAATAAGCGATAAGCGGCAACTTTAAAATAATTATCTGACCTTGTCTTACCCTTCAAGACGAACCTTCCAATTGAAGCAATAAAAAAACGTGTATTTAAATTTTCAATTCAAAATGGTGGATACAAAAACTTATAGAAAAACAGCAAAGCAGCATGTAAGTAATTTAGTTACGAAAACAACTAGTGCCATTTACACATATACTCACGTATATGTTGCACCCTTTAAATGAAGTTACCAATAAAAAAAATGTAAATCACTCACCCCTGATTTGGTTTTTTTTCCTTTCCAGCAACACTCTTTAGAGATGTCCACTCTATTAATGATCAGGAAGAAATCAGCTCCTCTATTGTACGGTAATTTTTATCCTTATAATGGCTTTAACACTACCACTGGAATGCTCCCGTCTTGTATGGGTTCTTCTCCTAAAAGTTCAAAATGAAGGCAGTATAATTCTTATACAAGACGTAAAAAAGTTGGGCTAGTTAAGCCATTAAGCAATAAGCAGGCCAGGCAAGAAACAAAAAAATGACCTCGTGGCATATAGTTATGAGAATTTTCAATAAAACTATCCTTTTTTGGGAAAGTTTAGAGGGTCACTACCGTAGCCCAGGCACACCTGGAAGTAAGTGAACTAGCAACACAGCAATAATTAAAATTGCTATTCGGCAATTGAACTTTACTAATAAAAAAAATAAAAAGGAAAAAAATATATTATTTAACCTACAATATAGTTAGCAGTTAAGTTAAATTACTAAAAATTTCGGCTGAAATTATCCAAACGATAAAATTACGATAAAGCGATATATTGGAGAATTTCCTACCGTTATTGTTGAATTTTTAACCAAAAAAAAAATTACTGACCACGGCAGCAGCACCTTTCTTTTCGGAAGTCAAAATGCAAGAGAGAGATCTGAGCACATTTGACGAGTAAAGGAAGAGAGTGGGGATAATTCCATTTGCTTTTAACTAACTAATGAAGCTTATTTACGGGTGATTTTTCAACAATGAAATGTTTAAATATTCAAAAATTTTTATAAAAAATTAATCGATGACCAAGACCGGTATATATTAATTCTATGCGAAAGCAATATGAAAATAGTTGCTGTTTTACCCAAAGAAAAATTCTAAAACGATTCGAACTGTCAAGCTGTTTGCCGGCAGTACGTAGTCGACAGGTCTGGACTCAAAATATTTCCCACTGAAATAGCTTCTTATTTATAAGATATTATAGCAATTAACAGCATGCTAGCGTAAGCGGTAGAAATTGAAATATTTACTTACATGTTCACCCATTTAGCTAAAGACAGCAGTTTATACTGGTAAAACATAGTTTAGAAAACGATATAATTAGGAAAGCAATTTTGAAAAATATGGAAAATAAATTTACATGCGACAATTATTAGAAAAATAGCAATGTAACAGGGAGAACGGCAATTCACCCGTTACAATATTAATTTGAAGAATATATGTACAAAGTTTAATGAATGATAATCAGTAGTAGTAGTTTTGGCGTGAAAGCGAACAAACAAACTTACAGTCACCTTTATATATTAGTTAGGAAATATATAAACCGGTCACTGTTTTTAAACAGAAAACTGAGTTGTACAGGTATATCGAGGTCAAAAGAAGAGTCGGAACAAGGTCTAATATTTGCATTTCACTACCATGCTTATATTTTATCGTATGTGTAAGTGCTTCTATACCACAATATTTATATCTATCTCAAGTTATTAATTAAACTAAAGTAAACAAAGCTAAGGGAAACAAAGCAATAACCGATGAATGTGGGAAACAATCATTGAACATTTGTTTCAAAAAGCTCATCTCCGTTTTATTTTATTTTTTGTGTCCGACAGATTCATTAAGAGCTGACTTTAGACTTTTTTCAAATGCGAACTCAACTTGTGGATTCGCCAACCGAGTCGTCTGGTTTTTCCACTCTAACATGTTTACACGTCAACTAACTTGGCTGTTGCCAACTATATAAAGTGGATACGGAATAGAGGGATTGGGCAAATTTACGAGGGAAATTACCAACATCTGAACTTCTCGAAAACACAAACTGGTGGGATTCAGGTTTTAATGAAAACTTAAGTAGTGGTCGTTTCATAGACTATAAGCCTCATTCGGTGCCAGAGACGAGCTTTTCATATTTTTCGCTTTCATTTCCTTTTGGTGTTGCGAATGCGACCCTTGAGCGACCTGGAAATGTCCAGTGCGAACTGCCGGCCAGTGTTTTATACGTATCGTGTTGTCCGGTGGATAGTCGAAAGTTAATGTAGTGGAAACTTTTCAGATGAGGTTGATGTGATGACGTTGTTGTCGTTACAACGACAATTTGAAACGGGCATAAAATTCCTTAATGGATTTCGAAATGGAAGTTGTTAAATTGTAGAACGAATGAAAGCGGTCTCGTACACGATATGACAATTTAGTTATGCCAAAGTATATTCAACTTTAATTCAGGCTTGTTTCAAAACTTTGGTTCCATAATTTACCTCAATTTGTCGACGAGTTCCACAACATACAGTGTTGTGCTAGAGTTCTGCCATAATTTATAACTCTTTTTCGAAAACCATGTCAATTTTTTTACGCTTCTCATGATATATGTCAAAAAAAGAAAAAAAAACAAGAAGAAATCGAATTTCTTATCAAATAGTAATCTATAATTCGCTTTGCTACGTTACATAGAGGACATTATTATGAGAATGACGATGTATTAGAACCAGGGTGTTACATAATAATTTCTGAGAGAGAAATTTTAACACAAAATCATGTGAATCCTGTAAATTAAAGTATTCTCCCTGTAACTAATTTCATACCGTAGTAAGACAAGTTTATCATTCGCTCATCACTAATGCTTTGTCTATATGCTATTGGGCAGTAAGGTGCTGTAGCCGCTTATTAGATTTATTATATATAAAATAGTCCAGTTCTTTCAGGCTCTAAATCAGACCCGTTTTCAATGATAATAAAATTTCATTTTTAATTTTCTTATACAGTTATGTTAAATTGTATTACCATTGAAAACGGATTTCTGATTTAGATCCTAAATTATTTGCACTATTTGACATACTAGCGGTCGCCCATTGGTCAAATGTTTTGTTCCTAAATAAAAAAGAATATAAAAATTTCATGCCATTATACTATAATTGAATAAATTAAAAATACAAAAACACTTCGAGAGATTGAAACGTCAATAAAAATCTAGAATTTATAAAAAGCCTTGATTTGAATTATTAGAAAATATACGAATAATTTTGTCCTCTAGCAGTGGAAATTTTAATGGCGCTAGTTCAGCTATTATGGAATAGATGGGGCAATAACTGTTATTAAGGGAAAATTTTGGCCGTTTGATTCAATTATTTTTATTAATAATACTAAAGACCACCAATTAGCAATTAAAACTCAAGAAAATCGGTCCGCAAACAGAATGAAATGGTACCGAACTCTTGCATTTGCGTATTTATTTACAGATTTATAATAAAATGTGCATATTTAAAATGTCAATATGTTCGTTAGGTAAAAGAAACCAACTCATAAGTCACTCTGAGGATGGACTATAAATAACTACTTACATATTAGTATACCTTAAACTGCAATGTATGTATAATCTGAATAATTTCAATTTAACACAGAAAGTTAGCGATCACTATTTCTGTATTATATCAAAAATATAAAGAAATATAATGCACCTGCTGTTAATTTATGTTAAATAAACCTTTTTATGTTGACAATTTTTGTAAGTGTATTGAAATTGAATTTTTCAAATAATACATTGATAATTATCACATTGAATTGAAAAGGTACATCAACAAGCGGCTAACTATGTTATTATATGTCAAGCTAAAATCAAAATAATGAAATTCCTTAAAACCAAGATGGAATTATTGCCATGTTGTCAGATCTAACTATTTATCTTAGTTAGATTGTATGAAACTATTAACCTTTAAAATAGAAACAAAATAAATTAAAAGCATAATGTTAAAATAATAAAATATTATTGAAAACACATTGATCAGTTGCCACACAATACACAATTCTAATTTTAGTTGGCAAATCATATTTAGAAAGAAATGAAAGTTTTAAACTTGCGAGTAACAAATAAATGGTTATTTTCATATATATAATATATGATTATAATATAATAATAATTATAAAAATTTGTTAATTTTTTGTTTATTTAGTTTGTTTTTCGAGCCCATCCATCTTACAGTTTTCTCTCCAAGCAATCTGGCGGCACTGTTTGACATTGACAGTGTGGACGTAAATTATGATTTTTTATATAATTTTATTTAATGAATGAAGCAATATTATAAAAAATGTAAGCCGGTTGTCAATACCTACTAAACAAAACAAAAATAAAGAATATCGGTTGATGGGCAGGGGAGAAAATGGTCCCGAACAGTTTTGTCTTTGCCTTTTTATATATAAAATATAGACTTTCCGGCAATTGTAATGTTATTAAAAACTAGGGTAATGTTTTGTTGTAATAAAATGATCTATAATGCTCGTTTAGATCAGAATGTCTCAATACTAATTCGGAAAGCATCTAAGGCATTGGTAAGTGATTCATCTTTGAAAAAAATAAGCAAACTGTGGTCATGATTATGGTGACTGAGTAACGACGGGTTGTTAGTATTTATGTTAAAAAAATGAGGTGTTAGTAATTAAGTCTTTTCCGTACGTACATTTTAAATGATCTGATTAATTTATTCTATGTATTTTTGTTTTTGGGTGTCTTTGTCTAGTAAGAAGTATCTGATGTTGAGCTTTTGGTCATCGTTTTCTTGTATTAGCAAAAGTAATCGACTAGTGATAACTTCTTGATTAATCACTGCGTACAAATCATTATGTCTATTAATTTCAATTAGTAGTTGGGTTTCTTATTTGACAATACATAATATAATATCAAAATGAAATTTTTATAATGCTCCCCGATAGAAATAATATTGAAAACGAGTATTATATTATCTTTGAAAATACTAAAAACCTTATAAGACAACTTAAACTCATAATAATAATCACAATACAGGTAATTTACCTTTACGCATAACACAATCCACAAGACATGTTACAGAAAGACTACGGTAATGAAGGGTGAATAGTTGCCTGATTGTGAAGATAGGGTACCTGTTGTACGACAAAAATCAAGAAAATCCATTAGATGAACAACGAAACGCCCATGCCTTCCACTGACTTCAAAAATGTTTACGAAATATCCTTATTACATGCTTAAATACTGCCAGAATTCTAGATTCAGCTAATTCTTCGATTACAATATAGTTGGGTTTGACATATATTGTATTTAAGAGTTTAGTTGTGAACAAATTGCAGTAAATAAGTGAATTTAACTCAATTGTAGTACAAGTTATTTTTTATATTAGTGAATTGCAAATATAAATACATTTTCGGACATTATGAAATACTTTAGATTTGTCCAGAATTCTCAAGACACTTCAGTGTTATGATTGCCAATTATATTAAAATCAATTCAAGTACATATATTAGTTTATTATTTGTTGTAGGACATCTAGGATTTGGGGAAACTAGCACATAGAGGTTCCGAACCTGGAGCCGTTCCATGTAATTACTGTTTCCCGTAACTCCTAGGTTAGAATGTCACGATGAAATTTTCAAGTCAACTTCACCTGTCAAAGATATTGAAAAAATAAATTGTGTTGTGATAATTGATCTGATTCAATAATGTTTTTTTCAATAAACAGTCCATTAGTTGTTTTCCATTTTTCGTATAGAGTTACAAAATATCAGTTGAAATTATTTCAAACCTTCCGTTTTATTGTAACGTGTTGTTATCAACTTTGTTTCTGTTCTTAAAATGAATTAAATAAAAAAACTTAACTTTTCCTCTTGCTTTTTAAAACTGTAGGTGTATATCAATTTTGTATTGTGTTCATTAACTTTACATCACTAGTTAAGAATCAGCTTGTAGTCAAAAGTCACCTCCAGTTAGGTTAAATGAAATCCAGAACACTTTAGTAGAATAGGTACTAATTGAATGAATCAGCGGGCTTTGCAGACAATCCGCTTTTAACCGACCTCAAAAAATTCTCTATCGTATTATTTTTAGTTTTTGTTATGCAAGAACTACTAAAATACTATTATTCGAAAGAATGTATTAATAGATTGCTTCCATATAATTTTTCACGAGAAAATTCTAGAAAAGCTTGTAATTGAAACATACAATTTGGCGAAGGAGCGGGTATTAATTGTAGGTATTTATCGTTATTTGAATTCCAGGACTTCAAGAAAATGTATTGCTCAATCGTCTGTCTACATAGCGTCTATATTTGAAGTTGAAGCTATATAGAAAACTGTTATTATTATTGATAAGGAAATGGAAAAGTATGGCACGGTCCGAAACCTAAAATGAAATCACCTTATATGCTTTTTTTATACGTATGATTTGGGAAAACTGTAAGGACATTTGCTGTGTCACAGACAAATAAACACAAAGTTTTATACCCTAACACCAAATCTTTATTTTTTCATTCAATGCCGTTTCAACAGCAAAGTTGTCATTATGATGGAGTGAAAGAACACCGAATATTTGAAATTTTATCTGAATATATAATACTTAAAAAACTATTGGTAAATTAGTGGGAAAACCATTAAGCTAATACACTAATCCCTAAGTACCTAACCTTTCAACATATTGTGGTAATTGAGTTGTTAATTATTTAGGTAGTTAAGATACAAATTTCTAGGAATATTTATGTAATAAATTATACAATGGGTTGTTTGGGATTGGACCTTTGTCTGAATTTATAACTTTATTATTTTTATATAACATCGTAATTTGGGAGTCTAATTCCTTAGAATATTTGACTTCTGTAACTAATGTAACTAATTTAAATATGTGCTACTCTAGATTTATCAGATCTCCAGTATTTTATACGTGCAAAGTGTTATTTAAATCTGGTTCTAATAGCTCTATCTGTTAGCCCATATTATTTCAGATCACAGTCATTACATTTGATCCCATATACTGCAGATTTTTTTGAAATCGTCAAACTTATATTAGGAGTGCCTAACACTTTTTGTAAGTTTTGTATACTACCGTTATACCAAGTTTTTTAAAAATTATTATAACTCTTAATATAATGATTATATGAGGCAGAGATAAACTTCTTCTTGTTTGTCGTTTCGAATATTTTTTTTTTCTAATTTGCTTCTTTACAATATTTACTGGACAAACATTACATGTAGCTATTTCCTTAATTGTTTTCTCTTTCAAACCTCTCTTTGGTATCAGAGGCAATGCCAACAAAGGATGTACAAGGAAATTGATCGCCGACATTTGGTGTTGTTGACAGAGAAGAGAATTGTTAAGTAAATATCTAAATGTGCTGGTATCCTTCCTACATTCGTCAAATTCTTAACAAGTAGGTACATCTAAAAACAGACCAGACCACCTTAATTATCTAATTCATACGTAAATTTAATAGCGGAAAATCTATTATTAAGATATTATACAAAGTCATTGATATTAAAATTATTTTTATCAAAAAAGCAAATATATGTCCATATACCTTTTAGCGAGTCCTTATTTGCCTCAACTTCGAATCTGCCCATAAACAAATTAGCAAGGAACGCAGACAAGGGATTCCTCATTGCCATTCCTTCTTTCTGTTCATAGAAGCAGACTGAAAATAATTTTGGGTTAGGCACAGTTTTGTGAGGAAAATAAAATCATTTATTTCGGACTCACAAATAGAGTGTTAACGCAATACATTCTAAAGGTACTTCAAAGTTTGTGCAATGGGTGCACTAGGAAACAAAACGGTAAAATCAAAGGACGCTAAAATTTCCCCTGGTAGTCGTGCAACATTTTGTACTGATTTAAGGAAATCTAAAGAGTTTTAAACAGTAAAGTTTGTCAACCACCTAATTTGTATGTGGGAACTTCAATCACCAAAACAATTCGACGTAACGGCATTTAAAATTAGCTCGAAACCCATTATTAAAAATGAAAACAGAAGACAACATCTGAAACGTACACTCGATGTTTCTAATGCAACGATCTCGAAATTATATTGTCTGCCAAAAACACATAAACCGGTTCGTTGATCTACATGAGCTGAAGAATAAAATTAAATCATCAGATGCCTAAGGCTTTTTTTAATTGTAAACGAGATTTTAAAAAAATATGAATTTTACTTAAAAGTTATGTACTTACCTTTATTGTTAGCAACATCGAATTTTTTTATGAAACCAAGTTCATTGTAATTGAAAATTGCATAAAAATATTTAAAAAAATTATAAAAAAAAACATCAACAGACTTCATGTAAATAACTTAAAAACCGAATTCAAGGCAAAGTAAATATAATAATACTAAAAAGTAAAAAATTACTCCATGGTATATTTTAAAACATGCACAAATTATATCTTCTATAGAATGTGCCTGAAGTTGGTGCCAAGCCTGAGAAATACATATATTCTTCGCTTAAGAATAAACCTCCAACTAGAACACAGAGCGATTGACAACGACACCAAAATTTGAGTTGAAACCTAATATACAAAACACTGTTTATATACAGTAATACTGGTAGATTATATAGCAGAATCTCATTATGTCAGAATAGCTTTGAGGATAAATTTTAGTACAGATCAGAGTGCGTATAATGAGAGTGGTGCCAAGCCCGGAAGCCACGGCCATTTTCCGCTCATTTTCCACCAATAAGAATCAACTTTAAAATCGATAGTACGACGCTTTGTGTGTTATGCAACTGTACAGATCGGTGCAGATTTTAAAAAATTATTCAGCGTTACCAGATGCTTGATGCTTGAAGAGCAAATTCCTAAAAAATTAATAATATCTTTTACGCATTCGACTCAACGAAAAATATCATTCCAGAGATCAGACATTGATCTTAAAAGTTGATATTATAATTAATTACCTACAAAGTAAAAAAAAGTATTTATAATCAATTTCATGTACCTACCAATTTTGTCTATAAAAAATATATTGATAGTAGAGTTATTAAAAAGTTTCTGAAATCTAACTGGGGCACATAGTTTCATTTTTAAAATTCCTATCGTAAGTACGCAAACAGGTACTCTTAATACTTTGTAATAAGCAATTTGTCAACTAAAATCAGGTTTATTCTGCAATCTTCTGATAACTATTATTTACTGTTGTCAACATTTTTTAATTGAGGTGGATTGTATTTTTACAGCTTAAATATAATAAAATTTAACTTAAGAATACCAAAATGATAAAATTATACATATATCGTGAGATTTATTTGAAATCATCAGATCTGGCAACACAGAGACAAACACTAAACATCTGTTCTCCCGTTGTTATAGTAAAGAGGGAATCAGTGCAAAAAATGGCGGAACCAATCAGCATTTAGCTTATACCTTGGCAACACTCTTCTTATACGCACTCTGGTACAGATAACGAGTAATCCTCCCAATTCTTCGAAATTGTCTAATTACACTTTTTTCCCAATTGCAATGTTCCAATACTTAACTGTTGCATGAAAAATCTAAAAAAACGTAAATGAGCATGCAAAATAATCATTTATTTATAAGCGGTAATGTTTTAATATATTATTAAATAAATTTAAGAGCGGCAGAATATAGTTTACATCAGTTTTTCAGGACCTACTGACTTTCTAATTTAAAAAAAAATGTCTATTTTCTCTCTCCTTTCCAGGTAAAAGCGAAAAAAATTTGCAATTAATTAAAAAGCTTGTATTACACTTAATGAACTTCAGCGCTATTCGACCATCCGTAAAACGAAATTTCAGCAGCTCACCATATTAAATTTTCATATCTAGTTCATATAAAACATCATCGGAGCTTGCATAATCCCAATAATCCATTATAATAAGATTATACCTCATGAAATTCTGCAGTCTCAGAATATCTCATTGCTCTTTTGTTTTTGCTTTTCGTTATAAGGAGAAAAACGAAAATTGTTAAAAAATAATGACTCTAACGTCGAATGGAGCGTATAGTGGATGAAATGTTTGCTCTTTTAGTTTTCATTAGCAATAAAGAGAGTTTGGGCATTTGGAGTTCTGGTGAAGTTTGCACCTTTGCTCGTAAACGCGTTGGAATCCCACTATTCGCTGACTGTTTATGGGAAGTTTAACGACATATTCAGGTGAAGTATAACATGTCAGGAATTATGAGGAACAGGTCTCACAAAATATGTGGTGGACTTTTCAACATTAAGTGCTTGTTCTCAAAATTACCTCATATACAAATTCGACCCCACCATTGGAATCACGAAAACTACAGGAGAAACGAGGACGCTTAAATGGGGGCAAAATTGCAAAAATGCTTGCAAAAATGCCGTTTTTTTATTTAAATTTTGCAAATCCTTCCCAAGGTACTTGAAAAGAAAATCGAAATTTGCAGATTTCGTTTTTTTTTGCGTTGTTTAACGCAAAACCGCACACACATCTTTATTGATACTTTTTAAGCTATACAATGACTTTTTCAGATTTCCCATCTGACATTTCCCTTTTCAGCTACCATCATCATTTCTTGTTTCTGATAGTGGATTAATTGAGTTTTTCCACAGAGACATAGTGCATTTATTTCTGATTTGTAAATTGTTATAATTTCCTTTCTTAAATAAAAAGAATTATCACCTTAGTTGGCCTTGATTCCACCGAAGTATATGTCAAACGAAATTAGTACACATGTTTTCAAACATAATGAGTTTCAAAAATGAAGAAAAAACACAGAATTTTGGCCGATCATGTAGAACAATTTTTATAATAAAATATGTATAAGAAATATGATAGCAAATCTTCACATTAACGACCTTTCTCTTGGACACATAAATGAGTACGTCTATTTGAATTGGTAACAGCTCTAATAAGATCTCTTCTTTTAATACACCTGAATTGTGTAATGGTGTTTACTTTAAGTTTTTCAATCTTGTTATACTCTCGCTCCCCATAAACTATATTTTTCAGTGTCGAACAAATAAGTATCCAGAACTTACGTTATAGGCCACCTTTACGGGCCCCGAATTTAGTATCCACCTATGTGGAAATCTTTGATCTAAATCTAGTCACAGCAGCTCCAGTACTATGTGGGCAACTCATCGACATATTTTTCAAATTGTGTTTTCAAGAAATTAAGATATGTTTTATCATTTAATGTCCCCTTGAAAAAATAAGGTCCCAGTATTTGATCACTACAAATTCCAGCCCAAACATAGAAACGAAGATGAATTTGAAGACGCGAGATGTAAGACCGACGTCTAGGATTTTCGAGAGAATTAGCACATCGAGGTTCCGAATCTGGAGCCGTTCCGTGTAATTGCTGTTCTCCCTTAACTCTTAGGACAGAATGTCACGATAAAATTTTCAGGTTGTTTCACCTGTCAGAGATATTGAATACTCTCTTCGAGGTGTCATTTCTTTGTACTCAATATCTCTGACAGGTCAAGTAACCTGAAAATCGTGACATTCTGTCCTATGAGTTAAGGGAGAACAGCAATTACACGGAACGGCTCCAGATTCGGATCCCCTACGTGCTAATTCTGTCGAAAATCCTAGATGTCGGTCTTACATCTCGCGTCTTCAAATTTAACAAAATGTATCAAATACATAAAGAAGTGTTCGAGAGGACATTCAATTGTGGGAAGCGCAACTGATGAAGGTTCCCTGACCAGAAACAATAAATGTTATATATAATGTATATTGTCTTGCGTACAAAGGAATGACACCTCGAAGAGAGAAGATCAATTTTTCGCCTCACATCTCTAAAGGGTCTAGGGTTATAGTGACTCCAAATATGTTCATTAGTTCTATTGAAAGCTTTAGGATATAGTTCCTGTGAAACGAGTTTTTGGTAACATTTTAAACTAATTTCTTTAAACTGGATTCGCCCCTATATCAATGGCAAAGAAACCGTGAAGAAAAATCTCTAAAAAATCAGCGCTGTGTTTTAGGTTAGGTATTGGTCTGAAAGAAATGTTGAATATATGAATTTTAGGTAACTCGTAGAAATGTGGCGTTTTAGAATAGTATGGATAAGATGTTTACCTTAGTGTTCTGTGTGATTGTAATGTAAGCAGTATATTTTGTTTTGTATAGAAGTTGTTGGATGTTGGTTTAATTTTAATTTTACATTTTAGAATTGTGCCTTTTTTAATAGTTTCTTTGCCCTTGACAATGGACATAGACTCCCAAACGTATGGAAATTTATAGTAATTTCAAGTATTGTGGTGTTATTCCCAAAAAGTGCTTAAACATTTATATTCTCTTATTTCGTTTGTTAGGTTCTGTCATGTTTATGTCAAATCCAACTAAGGTGACATTTTTTCTTATTTAATTATTTGTGCTTTTAATAAAGCAAATTATAAATGATTGTTTGTCAATGAAATTAGAATAAAATGTACCATTTTACTATGGAAAAACTTATTGTGGACTCTATAAGAAAACGAAATTATGATCGCAGCCGAAAAACGAAACGTCTGATGGCAAATCTGAAAACTTTTATCGTATAGCTGAAAAGAAAATTATAACGAAAGCTCTAATTTTAAGTATTCAAAAAATTTAAATATAAAAAAGCACTAAATTACACAATTTGGCCACTATTTAAATTTTTTTGTATCTGCTGTAGTTTCCGCGATCCCAGTGGTGAGGGTCAAATTTGATATACCCCGTATCATACTTATTTATATATGGGCACTAATGGGTGATCATATTCTAGGGACTTCTTTCTACCAGAAGAGCTGTGAGAAAGACTTTCTGTAAGAAACATCCAATAATCCGGGAAGTTTTTCAAAGTTGCCACTATTACTGTTTGTTCCATTACAATTTATCCGTTACAGAAAAAAAGCAACGAGAGAAAACCTTAACGAGTAGTCAAAACAAACCAAGACCTCCATAACAATCATTTTGATATTACTTAAATTGTACAAGGACTTACATAGAACTTCCGAAACTATTGAAATACATATAACGGTAGAAGTAGTCGTGTAAAAAAATGGAGTCAGACAAAAAATGGCAAGCGGGTAATAAGGCTGGACTACTAAAATACGTTATGAGAGAAACCACTGAAACGACACATATTAGAACAATAAAATAGCGCCGTAAGGAATGAACTTACAGTTATGGTATTAACAATTATTAAGAGAGAGAATTAAGGGCGGTTAAGTATTCCACAAGTAGTGTATAAAGTCCCAGCGCGAGAAGACTGCGAACTAGAAATAAAGAAATAAATTAAGCTAACTAGATCGCTTTAGGATGAAATTCTATAGTTACTGGACCTGTAAGGATAGACGTTTTGTGAAAACTTCAAGGCGCATTAAGGTCATTGGACGTATGATTGAAAGGACAAGGAATGATTTAACTATAGAATCCTCGTGTGTAGATATCCTCCGGTAACATACATCTCAACCGGTCAATTGGTGGATAAACAGACATCCGGTCGTATCCCGTGGGTGTAATTCAGGAAATTACTTACCATAAGATGGAAATATTACATCAAAAAAATAACAATCATAACCTGATCCCAATAGAAAACAAAAAAGGAGCATAATGAAGGAATTCACTAATGAATAAGTTATGATGTTGACACAATGAAGTATTATTAGAATCTACCTGCATATGATGACGGCAACGGCGATATATTTCATCTTAAGTTATTGAGGAATTCCGGTTAAGGTGACCAGACAGACACATTTGTAAATAGACAACAATACAGGACTGAGGTTAATTAAATTATTAGAAATCTATTAAGATTTGTGCGATATGTTGAGCTAAATTACTATTCACTTCTGCGATGTTCCGAATAAACTTAGATATATTTTTGATGATCTTGTCTTTGCATTCCACGAAAATTACGAAGACCTACCCCTCGAAATAGATGCTCAAAGAAGTGAAAGACGTTCTAGAAGTATGATAGTGTGTAAAAGAATAAAATTTATTTATGGAATATAAGACAACTCTTTTTTCGTTAATAGGCACTGATACCTAGTCAATAAGAGCTGGAGCTCAAGACCAACCTCTACCCAAAAAAGTGTTTTGTGAACTAGAAGAAGGTTTTGCAACTATTTGATGTATTTTGGGTTTCCGGGTATTTATTCAATAGTTGATATTGAAATCGTAGGTAAAATGACAAACTTTTAACAGCGTCCCGTTTATCCATTGCAACTGTCGTTGTATTGTTCATATCAGTTCGATTCTGGCATTAGTTACTTTACTGCTAATTTAAAGTGATTAATTATTAATTATTTACTTGCCGAAATTATCAACACATACTTATTTATTGGGAATTATTTAAGTATGTATTGTTGATATAATTACCTTAATTATTAGCTTCAGTATACCAAATTTTTTTCTTTAACTTCCTTAGATATGACATACTAAATATCTTTGTTTAATATTATTTTGCTATTTCAACAGAATCTGATATTTTATCTACTGGGTGTTGTTTTAACATTTCACTTTACATATAGGGTGTTTTTGTAAGAATGGAATTTTTATTCAGTAATAGTAGATGATATACTTACATAACTCTTTGGAGTAGCTGTAATTTTTAATCAACTGTTAGCCAAAAGGCAAAAATAGGTCGAGTTTAACGGTGTACGGCTATCTTCATTTCTTTGGAAAAACTCTTTATCCTATTTGAACATATTTTCTTATATTTTTTCCGTAATTTTCATGTTAAAATAGATTTTTTTAATCTTATGTTTAAAAACAGAAATATTTAGCGATTCTAAAAACTAATACTGTACAGCTTTTGCTGTTTCGTTTTTTCAAAATGTGTATGTTTTTACTGTTATTATTTTTGAATAATGTTAGTTTTGAGACAAGTCCTTACTGGGGAATTGTGAAATATTTTTTTTGTTATAGGTGAGATTTCAACAACTTTGCATAAAATACAACTTATGTATTGGTTAAACATTTATTCTGGTGTTGAAAAATTGCAAGTTTATAATTCATCAGAGGTAAGTAAAGAACTGAATCTATATGAGTTAGCCGGGTGTGAATACATTCTTTAGTATAACGAGATATGTGAAATGGTTATAGATGAAAAATATATGTACCTACTAAATTGGAAACCTACAGTTACACAGATGTTTGGAGTTTTCTGGAAGTTCCATCATTTGAGTTTGGTTGATCTCACAATGTACCTAAATTGCTATAACTCCATAGTGTTTGGTTTCTGCGGATGCTTATGATTATTGTCTCGAGAAATTGTTTAATTGTCGGATATAACATACCAACGAGTTCATTTATATCATGAATGAAAATTGTTTAAACGGGATACAGATTAATCTACTCGCTTGAGACTAGTGCAATAACTTTTTATTTACCCGAAATTTGTTCTGCAAGTAGTCGCACTGTACGTCATTTGTAAAAAAATGTCGAAATACAGGATACAAATGCTTTTTTTTTGCACAGTCAGTGGCGTGAATGTTAAAGTATCTATTATGGTTATCTAAAGTTAATGTCTAAGTGTTTATTGGGAAATAACACCACACTTTAAAGGAAATCGCTATATATTCCAAAGGTTTCGGGGTCTAGATCAGACCCCGTTGTCAATGGCTAAGAAACTACGGATTCCAAGATCTTGGAATTGTACCTTTTTAATCCGTAGTTTCTTAGCCATTGACAACGGGGTCTGATCTAGACCCCGAAACGTTTGGAATATACAGCGATTTCCTTTAAAGTGTGGTGTTATTTCCCAATAAACACTTAGATATTGAAAAATATGCCACAAGTATTCTTCAGAAAACAACTAAAGTTAATGTGTTTAGATGGAACAAAATACGTAACTAGAAACGAAAGCGCTACGAGGCGATTGCGACTTAGTCATTTTACCATCGATCCCTGCAGGGATCAGTTATCAACTACGCGGATGAATTCCCGGAAACCACCTAAAACATTTAGAAAACATTATATATTAAAAACATATATATGTATATATATATATATATATATATATATATATATATATATATATATATATATATACATATATACCGGGTGTTCCTAAATTGGAGATACAAACGAAAAGGGGAGATTCCTTGAATAGTGTTAGGATGGAAAAGTCCCATAAACATGGGTCTGCAAACGTTTCGTTTTCAAGATACAGAGTGTTAAAGTTTCAATTTTTTTCAAGTTTTTTTCTCATAGTATCTGCACTTCACAAGATATTCAAATGAAATTTGGCATAGATATTACCATTAAGAGTTGACACCTTGTGACATGCCAATTTCGATTGCAAATCTACAGGGTGATATTTTTTCAGGAACACTGTCCACTGTTGTCCTTCAGAACTTTTTTTTGGTGAGCCACTGGTACTTTCAAAAATTGTAAAGAAAAGCTTTGTTGTTATACCAAACTTTATGTTCTCTTGTAGTTTTGTCGTATCTACTACTGATTTCGAGAAAAAATTTTGAATTATTAAACTAGCAATGATTCTTAAAGATTCGATAAACTGGTATAATCTTCAAAAAAATGAATTACTGCAAGAAACGTACAACTCAAAAATTAATCATAATAAAAAAACTAAATAACAACAAAGGAACTAAACTACAGCAATTGTTGAAAATGTCCTCCCCCAACCCTTATACAAGCTTCTGTTCTTCTTCTCATAGACGATCGAACTCTTTCAAACACTCCTGGAGTATTCCTAGTTGTATCAAACGCGCCTATTATACGATTTCTCAGTTCGTCTACAGTATTCACTGGCGTTTTGTACACTAGAGATTTCAGATGGCCCCATAGAAAGAAATCTAAACTATTTAAATCTGGGGATCTGGCGGGCCATAGCTGATGTCTACCTCGTCCAATCCACCTGTTTACATAATTTTAGTTCAAATACTCCCTCGCCAAAAGTGAAAAATGAGCAGGGGCACCGTCGTGCATGAACCACATTTCACGTCGCATCATAAGAGGTATATCATCCAATAACAAGGGCAAATCGTTCTCTAAAAAATGTCTGTATGATTGACCAGTAAGTCGCCCTAGCAAGAAGAAAGGACCAATCAAATAATCGCCAATATTACCACCCCACACATTTAATCAAAATTCCTCTTGAAAATAAGCTTCTGCAATTTCGTGTGGATTCTCCTCAGCCCATATGTGTTCATTATGAAAATTTATGATTGAAGTCCTTGAGAAACAGGCTTCATCAGTGAATAGGATTTGGCAATCAAAATGAGGATTGTTCAATAGTCTGTTGAGGTACCACTGACAAAAAATAATTCTTGGATGACAATCTCGAGGCAAGAGCGCCTGCACCCTCTGAATGTGACAAGGATAGAGCAAAGAATCCCGCAAGATCCGCCAAACAACTTGATGACTTGTATTTAAGGTAACACTATTTTTTCTTGTACTGGTTTCTGGATGTTCTTCTATTTCGTTCAGCACTGCCTCTTCGAGTCGTGGTGTTCTCACACTTCGTGGTCTACCTGCATTAATATTTTTCTCAGAAAAAGATCCAGTTTCTGAAAGACGCCTGTGAATATTAGAGAACATCCGATGACCAGGCATCACTCTATTGGGATAGTTTTCCATGTAAAGACGCTTAGCTTCTCTTGAATTACCATTTGCAAGACCATACATGAAATGCATGTCAGCCATTTCGGAATTCGTAAAATTCGGCATGTTTTGATATTAAAATGCAACCATCTTTTATTTTCAAAACACAGGAGTTTAATTTGATGTGTCAAAACTAACAATAAATTTATTCATTCACCACAGCCTACTAGGTAGATAACTAGATTTCTATGACAATTCGGATTTTCTGAGAATTTCAAGGGAATCATTCAATTTTTTTTTCTCGAAACCGGTAGTAGATACGACAAAACTACAAGAGGACATAAAGTTTGGTATAACAACAAAGCTTTTCTTTACAATTTTTGAAAGTATCAGTGGCTTACCAAAAAAAAAAGTTCTGATGGACAACAGTGGACAGTGTTCCCGAAAAAATATCACCCTGTAGATTTGCAATCGAAATTGGCATGTTACAAGGTGTAAACTCTTAATTGTAATATCTGTGCCAAATTTCATTTGAATATCTTGTGAAGTGCCGATACTATGAGAAAAAAACTTGAAAAAAATTGAAACTTTAACACTCTGTATCTTGAAAACGAAACGTTTGCGGACCCATGTTTATGGGACTTTTTCTGCCTAAAACTATGCAAGGAATTTCCCCTTTTCGTTTGTACCTCCAATTTAGGAACACCCTGTATAAGTTATAATTGCATTAAATGAAACAATTGTTTCCGTATTTGTGTAATATTGAAAAAGCTGCTGTAGATTAAGCATAGTTGTTTAATAAGTGTTTCCGAGCAAACGCTATTCTGCCAATTTCGGTATCTGGCACCATGATTTTGATTTAGGCTAGTACCGTCTTCACTAGAGATCCTATAACGGAAAACCTCTTGTTGTTGTGGAGGCATCCATCATAATACTGACTAGCTCAGCAAAGCACATCTCAAAATGGTGGGTGCGATTTTTTTCTTTTCCAACTTTGGACACCTCAGAGAGGGCGCCAGACACACACAAACATATAGGCAGCAAAATAAGACCAATTTTACACTCACAATTATATTTACAATTTTATAACAGATAATTTATATTGACAATTAAAAAAAAAGTGGTCAAGCCAAATACAGTTCTTTCAATTACAATAGGGCAGTTTGATCAGTATACCATCAGTAAATAATGACTTTAGACTTATCTGGGGCAATGCTCTCAGGTTATGGCCGGACTGTCTGGTGCCTCAGCTGTATCGGGAGAGAGAGAGAGAGAGCCAGTTGATTTAGAGGGTTCCGAAGCCTTCTAGGGAGCCGTGACTTTACTGGTTGGAGCTTCCCTGACGACTAGTAGCAGTAAATAGTCGCCCCTATGGTGGTAGGTGCTATTCCTCTAGCGTCCTTGGATCCAGCTCATTTTTGTGCATGCAGGAAAAGATAAAACAGAGAATTAGTACGTGTTACCCCTTGATTGGACTTGCTGAACTCCCCCAAAATTCTAAATTCAACCCCGGTTTGGAACTGGCATACGATAAGTCACTTGAATGTCTATGCAATATAACGATAGAGTCTCTATTTACATTGATACTTATGGTCCACTATTATTACAATAATGTTCTTTGATATTAAATTTATTTGTGAGTTATAGATAAACCGAAAATACAATTACAGAAAACTTCCTTCTCTCTGCAAGAGAGGTACGAGAAGGTATTACAATAATTATTACAACAATGAAGATTCAATTTCTCGAAAAAATATACTAAAATAAGATGACTGATTGGATCCAAACATATGCTAATACAAAAATAAAGATAACAGATTTGATCATATGCTAATACAAAATTAAAGATAACAGATTTGATCAAAAGTCTACGATACCAGAACGATATTCCTTAGATAGCAAGGAAAATATTATAAATAAGACAAATTTCTTTTTTTATTTACTTTAGTGAAAAGATAATGATTTCTAAGTACTATTAACTTCGGTTGATTTTAGTTATTTCACCTGACTGAAGGTCATGGAAATTTTCATAAATCTTTCCAAATTTATAAACAATGTGGTGTGATAGTTACCACCTTTATACGGTGTGAAGGAGTTTCAGCAAGTATCTTGTATGAGCAAATAAATAAAAAATTATTAATAATAATGCCCGCAAATAGATATACATATATTCACATATATAGCTAGGTAAATTGCAGCTAATAAAGAAAACAACTGAAAGAGAAGATATATATGACATAAGTAAAATATCGGAAAATTGTTCTGTGCTACTTCTAAATTCTAGCAAGAAAATCCCAGGTCAGCTAACTCTAAATCAAATACATTCCCTAATTTAAAGAGAGGTAACGAAGTAAGTGATATAAAAACAATTCTACAGTGAATGTGTTTAAATTTAATTAAAAAAATAAAAATAATCTACGTAAGACTTTAGATATAGAAAAATCACTTACTTCGCTTTCCTCCTCTGCTAAGTAGACTAGGTTGGCATCCAAATTTCCCAGATTAGCTTCCCCTTTTCCTTCAAACCTAGCAATGGTGGTCTCGGAAAGCAAACAAAATGGCTTCACTGTACGTGATTGCAACGGAAAATCAGGAATTCTCCCTTTCAGCTACAACCCTAAAAAAATGATAAAACCACAGTTCCTGTTCTTGGTTTATAAGAGAGATGTAATTAAAGAGAAAAAGAAATATATATATATATATATATATATATATATATATATATATATATATAAAGGCAAAAAGCAGTAGCACCCAGCACGTGTTCCAATAGAAAGGTTATGCTCTATAAAAAATTAAAAAAATTGATTCCTTTTCACCACCTAAATAGGAAAAGAAAATAGATCATGTAGAGTAAACACTCCTTTTAAACAATCCAACGAAGCTATATGATGAACTCTAGTCGGGAAAACATCTTCACACAGCTTCCGAATTTCAGCTACGATAAAAAAATAAGACATGTGCATATATACATATATCTACGATAGATAAAAGATAAATCGATATTTCAATTGATCGGTATTTTCACCATCAATTTTACTATAAGAAACGGTACAGATAATTTAATCACGAGAAAAGAATATATACTTGCTTTACTCACTTTCTTCGGTAATCGAAACGGTACGATAAAATAAAAAATGGCTTCATGAAAAATGCCAGGTAATATATCGATCTGGTCTCGTCGATTGACAAAAGGGAAGAGAATTTTTCGCCGGTACCCAGCAAATAAGTACCGCGCAGGTTTCTTAATGCGGTAGACGATACACAGAGTTGAAATGAGAATTAATTCAAAGATAAATTGATTGATTGATATTACTGATTTAGTTCATTGTACAAGTTACATTATGAAAATTAATCATTAGGCGATATAAGGGATGACGAGACATACTTTTAAAATTAAATAATCAGCCATGCAAAGCGAATAAAATAAAATTTGAGGAATATTTAATTTAATAACAGCGGAAAGCGAGATTCTAAGGTTTTACGTACCTGAGATGATATTCTGAACTCAACAGGGTTGGCGTACAAAATTTTAAAAAACCAAAATATAGAAAAATTATTAACATTTGCCCGAAGTGACGATTTAATCGTTACAATCCACCGTCGCCCGTTTTGTCTAGCTGTTCCCGATAACTTCACAAAGCTTTTGCAAGATGTTCTCGGTAGCTTTACAATGTTTTTTTTATATTTCCGGTGGCTGCGAAATGTCTTTAACTGTGCTTTGTAACTAATTCCGTGAGCTAATTCCGTTTTGTTGAATGTGACTGGAAAGATAGCTTTTTATTCGAAATCTATATGCCATCTACATGATCTGGTTACACTTCGGTATTGTTAGACAATTGTCAAAGCTGAAATTATTTTCCGCTATCCCACCGAGAAATGTCTGACTACAAGAAGTGTCGTAAAGAAGACATCCGAAATTAAAGAACCTTCTTCTGTAGTTTACTGTTCACTATTCACTAAGGTCATACAGAATAGAGGTACAAAGTACACTAGGCTATGCTCAGCGACGACAACATGTTAGATTCGGCCAGTGGTTTCTAGACCCATTGATTACTCACAAATACACTCAATACCCCCCATTGGACATTCATAAAACGAGAAAGCATTCGACAGCATATTACCGATAGCAATACTCAATGTCAAGAGTGAGCAAGGGGTAGATAAGCCATATACAGGGATGTTTCAAAAGTATGTTAAAATGTCTAAGGAGTAAACCTTGGCTTAATTTTCCGTATAAAAAAAGTTTTCAGATTTTTTTAAAATTTTATCATAACTGTAATTCTATTCTACTTTGTAATAAAATATTAATAACTTTTGTTTCAATTCAATTCTGAGCAAATTTGATCTCTTGATTATTATCTTTTGTCCGACGCATCGTTTTCGCTATCTCAATAGTTTGGTTTTCGTTATATCGGAGCATCTAACAACTTTAGTGTCTAAAACTTGTTTTAATAATTTATATGATTTAACAGAGCGTATAGTTGCCTTGTGTAAAACTATACGGTATACTTCGTGAATGTTTGAACGGGCGGAAGCATCCTCTATCCAAGTGAAGGTGGCCACTTCTAACCACTGTTGTTGTCGATGTTAGTATTGTTAATAACAAATAAGTTTACGCCGTTGATCTGAATTATTGCCATTTTTATTTTATATTATAGTAAAATCAGTTACATATTTCTGAAATAATTGTCAATAGATATTAAACGAAGTCAATAGCATGTAGAAAATGATATCCACACAACAGTCACCACAGCAGCTTTTTAGCTGTTTGACCCTATAGTAAAATGATTTTCATTTTTTAAGCGAAAACCATGCGTCGGGAGAAAGACAATCAAGATCTCATATTTTCTTTGAAATGAATGAAAATTTAAAATGAAATTTTTATTTTAAGAGAAAGCAGTGACATATGATTTCTTACCCAAAAATATTTAATTCATGAGGGGCACGAACGTCACTGGTGGAAATAATAAAATTGTTGGTACACCAGACATGCATAAAAGCTGTGTATCAAGTTTCATAAACTCACCGACAATAGTATCACACTTATTACAAAAATACTTGTTTTTCGGAAACCACTTTGTATCTCAACAGTTAAGACTTGTTGAACGTCCCATCTTAACAAGTTTTTTTAATAAAAAGCCACCTTAAATATTAACAGGGAAGAATCAATATCAGGATATTTGAAGGCAGTCTAGAGTTTTCCAGTAGCCAATGAGTTAGAAAAGGTGACGGAATCCCACCAAAACTGTTCGCAGCGACTTTAGAAAGTTTCTTTCGAAAGTTAGATTGGAACAACAAAATGTAGACGCCGAATTTCTAAAGAGATTTGCTGATGATATTGCCGCTTCATTGCCAAAAATTCAAAGGAATTTTAATAACAAATAACACAACTAACGCAGTTTTGTAATAAAATATGCCTAAACATAAAACATCAAGAAAACGAAAATAATGTGAAAAACATTAGTAGACATCAACAGACAACTCTGGAAGAACTGAAATATTATATAATAACCCTAGGAAATTTAATACATAAATCAGGTTTGCTATTACCAGAAATAAATAGGATCAACAAATTAGTATGAATGACGTTCGGATAAACCTCATTAGTGCTTAAGTCTAGAATGCCAGCCAATTTCAAGAAGAAAATTTTTAATCAATGTGTTCAACCAGTACTAACATACCAGTGCTAACATACCAGTACTGACATCCGATTCTGAAACCTGGAGTCTAAACTTCGACATTACAAGCAATCTTCAAGCTATACAAAAGTCTACGGAGAGAACTAAAGTGAATACACTGGGTAAGAACTAAGACCAAAGTAATAATAATATATGGTATCCTTAAAGTAAAATCCCTGAAATGGCAATGGGTGGACATTTGGTAAGTCAACAAGATAGCAAGTGGTCAACAAAAATCACTTACTTGTGCATCAGAGGTGTGAAAAGACCATGGAACTGCCCTAATATAAACTGGGCCTATGACATTCGGAAAATAACTGACATAGTCTGTTCACAAAAATCTAAAAACCGAAGCGCATGGAAAGAAATGAGTAAGAAGTAGGTAAGGTAGGCTACACCATGAAATACTGGTACGATATAGATGTAAATGATTCAGCGCTTAATGAAAACAAAAACAAAAAACTATCAATTATGTCGTTTCTATAGTTATTATATATTCTATAGAGTTATGGTTAAGAGTGCTTACAAAGATAGTAACGTTTTTCCACGAACAAAAGCACAAAACAAAGATCAAAATAGAGATATTCATCGTTCGAGTTATTGTCTTAAGGTCATATAAAAAAAACAATATCAGAGTAATAATTAGCTCAAACAGTTACCGTCCTCGTGTTATTGAGTTTAATAATGAACACCGTTTCATTTTTAATTATATAGATTATTTGTATATAAAATATTTGTTCAAATACTATCAAAATATAATTTTCACTTGGTCTGGTTGGAACTCAATAAATTGCAATATTAAAACGTCTCTATATTTAATAATTTGATTTTCAAACTGCTTATAACAGATTTTTGCCAGTGCTTCCATGTTCTTAATCAAAATAATTGAGATATTTTCTCTTGACTTGTGTAGAGTCCTTGCGAAGTCCAATCTCTTCTTCGTTACTACTTATACAAAACGAGTGCTTAATCTCCACTATCCTTCCATTTCACATAATTATATCCGTTCAGATACCGAAGTTCTAGGACGCCCGGGTGCTATTTTCTCATCGCCGAAAGGAAATGAAAAGGGAAAATCATAAAAGGAAGGACTCGAAACAGGTAGTGGAGTATATGGTGGTTGAAATGGCCAGTATATAAGTAAACTACATTAAAAACTAAATAGAGAGTTTTGGGTTTTAGTGCGCTTCCCGTGTTCGCAAGTTTCCTCGTGAATTCGTTGAAGCCTCACAATTCGACATCAATTCATGGCACTTTCAACAAAGTTCGCTCGACGTCAGAGTTTCCAGTTCGAGAATCGTATTTGTAAGTGGTCCCGTCAATTTACAATGCTACATTACGGCGTGAAAGTTGACAGCAAGGATTTAAGGAGACAAGTTTTAAAAAGAGATAAATACTCTTATAATATATTTCACGCTTTTCAGTATCAATCATTTATTTTTCGCATGTTTTTCAATTTCAAGTATAAATCGGATAACAAATCGTTGTAGAAATATGAATGGTAGATTATGTTTCATACATTATGGCTTATTCAAAAACAATTTAATAGTCAATGAAAAGCAAGGTAGCAAACGCGAATGCAGTTATATCATTAAGAAATAATTTGTAACGGGAGGTTGGACTCGTAGACTAAGGGTTCCGTACCAACTTTAAAGATATGTCATATGATATTTGGGCTGTTCCACGCCAAACAGAACACAGCTCTGTCCAAAATTCATGTTGATCCATTTTGGACTTAAAATTTTTGTTATTAAATCCTCATCATGTGCTAGTGTGGTATTTTGAAATTTTTAAAATAGTGGCTGAATATAGCAGCCGAAAATCACCACAAACACCACCACAAACAAAAATCACGCCTAAATCAATCGGTTTCCGATGCGTCATGAGGGACCCAAAATGACGACAGAAGGCTCAAAACCGTCAAAAATGACTCTGTCTTAGATTTTGACATTTATCGCCCAAAATTCCTATTATTAGATGAATATTTACCATATTTTAAATACTGGATACTGTCCTGGGGGCTAGTGGAGGGTAATTCAGCATTCGCCCCCTTATGCTGACTGATCTGAGTTTCCCTGGTTGATGAGGTTGTTGGTTTGGCTACTTCTGGTTGTTGATAGTTCCAGATAGACTCACGCTGCAGTCACGTTGAAAGTGTCTCTGTGGTGTTCTTTGTGATCGTTCTAGTAGTTCATGTATTGCGGAGAACATGCCTGGAGGGCTGGTTCTGGTTCTTCCTGGCTGAAGGAAACTGCTTCGCACCCTCGGTTTGGACATGTTCGTGACTGCCTCTACTTCCAAAACCCGAAGTAAAGCTTCATTACTTTTTTGACGCCACTAAGTCTTAGATTTCGTTGTACATTCACATCTTTGATACCTTTTAAGAAATTCTGTGTGGCCAATTGGTCTTTAGTTTCCTCTGGCAGATCTAGGTATCCTACTCTACCTACTTGTCCTAAAAGTGTACTAAACGTCTAATCTCTGCTTCGAATTCTTGAAGGCTCTCTCCGGATTTTTGCGTTTTTCCGCTTATTTGCACGTGGTATATTTGGTTCAAGGATTGATTGTCTTATCTTTTGTCTAAGATGGCGATGATCTTGTCGAAATTACCCTGTGCATATATTGGAATGCTTTGGAGGAGCTCTAATGCCGGACCTCTTAAGGAAATTACCAAAGAGGTAGATTTTTCTCAGGTATCCATTAGCTGTAGCTGCGGCTTCAAGTTGTGCATGGACAAGATGAATTGCCATCAAATGTGGTTTGCTATCTTTGGTACTCATGGTGTTCTGGTATTTTCCTCGCTGTACGTCCTGCCGCATTTTTTAAATTTCTGATTTCACTTTATTTTGGATGGCACTAATTTTATCTTGAACTGTGTTTTGAATTGAACTGATTTCAAATTTTACCTGGCCCTGGATCTTTATGTCGTCTTTTATCACTTTTATGTCTGATTCCACTATTTGCATTCTTTCATTAACTGTTACATAAACTTGCCATACTATTTGCATTAATTGTTCAAATTGCGGTTATATTTTTAATTCATCAGTCTGTCTTTTTAATTCAGTTTGCTCTTGTTTTTCTTCCAATTTCTAGAATAATGCTTCCATTAAATTTTGTTGTTCACTTTTCATCGTGGAAACAAAATGTTGTTGCTTTTCATTTATATTAGTTACAAGGTTCTCTCTAATTAATTCAATTTTACGTTTTTCATCTAAAGATTTCTTGGTTAGATTTCTTCTTGATGTTGTTTCTCCTTTTTGTCGCGTTTTTCCGGGATCTGAGTAATTTTTTCATCTAGTCCATCTGTAACCTGTTTGAATAATTTTTTGGTAATCTCGTCCATTTTTTCCATACTACGAGTTGTAGGCATAAATCAAATTACTATGTTAATTTCCTGGAGGTCCTACAAACATGGCCACTTCAGGCATTTTATTTTCCAGTTGTTTCTGTCTATCCATCCATCATTTCTATATCCCTCGAACTCATGCTTTCTATTCCTTGTCTTCGAATTGTCGTTGGTCTCCCTATTTTTTTTCTACTTTAAGGTACATAATCTAAAACTTTTCTTTGTGTTCGCTGATTTGCCTTTCTCTTGGCATGGCCGTCCCAGATCTGCTGGCCAGTTTCTATCCTCTCAATAACATTCATTTCCATCCTTGTTTCGTTTCGGGCACATTGTAATTTTGAAACTCTGCAGGATCTTCTTCGATAGTCCATCTCCACTGTTGTTTTGATGTTATTTTATTCGTTATTTTGCCTGCTAGTGTGACCTCAAAATTCACTTCGGGTTTCGTGTATTCGTTTTTAAAATTATTGTAGTTTCAAAAATACCCGGGTAATTGGTCAATTTACTGTTTAACTTAGCACCGACTTTAGAATAAGTATTCAATTATTTGAGAAAAATATTATTTGCTGTTTTATAGCTAAGATACTTTTAGGATTTTTTAGTAGGTTATTGTTTTATCATAATTTATTTATTGTTTAGCGTTTTCTTATCTAACTGCAGTCTCTAGAATATTTCCTGTAATTGTTCTTGTTGAAGCTACAAATTCGGCATTTATTTTTTGCTAATATCTGTTTGTGTCGAGATCTGAGAAATTTTCGGCTTCTCGTGTATTTGCTTAACTTTTTTGTAATAGTCCCAAAAATTAGGGTTATTTTTCTGAAAGCTTCTATCAGTTAGACTCTGTTGGTAATGTTGCTTTTGGGCTTGTTAACTCTCGTACATTTATTTATTAGTATAAGTAATTTAATAAAAAGCTTTAACATGAATTGGTTTGTTCTCAGATTTATCTCGTTATTACGTAATTCTGTCATGTTTTCGTTATTCGAAAAATTGCTTTAATGTCGAATATCGGGTATCTAAACGATGTCTCTAAAATATATCTAAAATATACATTTTGGAGTAAAGTGAAGAAGGAAGAAGAAATTACAATTGATAACAAACATGAAGTTCTTATTTTCACCAAATTGACATTGGTACCCTTACTTTATTATAGCGATTATATTTTACAAAAAAAGATAATATGAGAATAGCAAAAATATACTTGTCTATTCCGTCAATTTAAATTACTTTATGTATCGAAATCGAAAGCTCTTCTAAAAATATATGTGGTCATAATAAAATATTGGGTAGTTTAATCAAGCATATAACTTGTTGGTGTTGTTCTTAATTTGTTGTTAATGTTGTTTATCTTTTGGTTGATTCTCTTTCAAAATTGAAATTCAAAAAAGATAACATATTTAGGCTTAACTTGTAAAACACATTTTAGGACGTCACCAACATTATCTTTCATATCGATACACTCGTTGCAACGTTGTTATAAACTGTTTACTTGTAGCATGTTTTTGAGATCTGCGAACAGGTAATAGTGAGAAGGGAACAAACAGATCAAGTAAATATGGGAGTGTGAAAGTATTTATCCCTATTAAAACCATTGTTTCTTTACCATAGAAAACTCCTTGTTATCCATAGTCGAAATACAGACACTTTGGCCCGTATTATATTTTCATCTGTTTAAAGTTGAACGTAGTAGGTAGCGTCTGGCTATTTGCCCGACATTCATGTGTAATAATAAGTTTGTATTTCGGTCTTTGACGAAAAATCCTTTTCATTTAAATGGGCGTATTGCATAAAAACTTAGGGTACATCATGGAAACATTAGTATTCGAGTAATATGCACATGAGGATACTGGCTCACTTTTCTTATGGGACTAAAATAATTTTTTTAAATCGAGGTGGTACGCGGTGGAATCGCCTCTGGCGGGTGATTTATTGCTTGTGTATGTATGAATAATGTGTGTATTGTTTGGTAATGTATGTGTAATTAAAAATACACGTGTAATTGTTGAGATAATTAGTATTATTTAGTTCAAGACTGGTACTAGCGCATTCACCATAATATACGCGACACATGCACACTTGGTCGTCGGTAAACACGGGTCATCAGCATTGGTTCCCCGTCAAGGTCGGCCGGCTGGATTCACGATTTTTGCAAGTAATGGCTTGTAAAAGGTTGACGTCACGGTTGGTTATCGCGAAGACGGCATGTGATGATAGTACCAGAGAGAGGAATATCTGGTTTTCATACAGTGAATTAACCTACAAGAGCCTCTTATTAGTCTTGATTTTGCGAGTATATACTTGCAAAATATTCACAAGTCAGGGCTCACATCATCGGTGTGGTAGTGAAGGTCAACTAGTCGAATTCCGGGAAGCCATTTGATTTTTGCAATTTCAGGTGGATTGTTAGAGGAAACAAATAAAAGAGAGTATTAGAAAGAATATGTTTTATTAAAATTATAAAAAATATCATACAATTTTTTTAAATCTAATCGAGCAACTACATTAAGAGGAATTATAATTTCATAATTATTGCTTTTATTTTTTTCAATAAATAAGTGGGTTTCCCCATCCTCTGCCCATATGGTGACCCGTAAATTGTTGTCGTAATCTTCGGAAACCAGTACGTTGTTGTCGTCTCTGTATTCACTGATAAAATTTAGAAATCGTTTGAACCCTCGTGATGTAAAAGTGACAGAAGATATTTTGTTTTTTGGAAAGCTTATGAAATATATTTGATAGATAACATAGATACTATAAATCCAAAAGGTAACAAACTTAGTCTTCTACTAAGTATCAATAGTAAGAAAATAAATCGCATTATAGTTTTGTTCAGCTGATAGTACTGACGCTAGGCCAGATTTGTCGTGTTTAACTCTGGTAACTTCGTAGTACTACCGTGACTTTAATGTGTAACGTCGTCATTTAGGGATTCTTTCTATAGATTTTCTTTCATAGGGAATTTTTCGTTTTTATGGTTCTCTGTACTTGCTTGGTTACCATTGTTTCAGCTTTCGTTTTTGTTCTATTCTGAATGATAACTGTGGTATCTTTAATTTTTGAATTTGTTTCATTGGGTTATTTTTATTGCCATTTATAATGGGTCTTATTTAAATAATGAAACGTTTAATCATCCCCAAGAAAATTAAAAGTATCAATAAAATTTTGTGTGATTTCAAATGTTCTGTGAAAGTTGTAGATTAGACGCCTCCGTTTTATTAGAATTTAAAAAATATTGACAATAAAATCATTCACAATCAATGAAGATATCACGGAACATACTTATTAAAAAAATCAGCTGAAATGATAACTGCTTCCTCTTTTGAGGTCTATTAAAATTATCTTAAATAGGAATATGATCGATTATTCGTTGGCATAGTTCCAACAGCGATAACGCTTTTTATAAAAAAGTTGCGTTTCTTTAAACTCAGTCCTCTTATCGAATGACAAACTCAAAAAGTGTGGAGAAACGTTTATAATCACTTCAGTAACCAACTCAGGGTGTACATAAGCAATACCAAAAACTATAAACTCGAAGACAGATATTACAAAACACATTAAAACAGTTTCTACGAACTTCTTTCCATTCGTAGATGTTATAAACTCGTATAAAATACGAACAGAATAAAAATGAGAATAGTTTTTTTACACCCCGAAATTACTAAGCAAAGCGATGAACTACGGCATTATTCATAAAACCCAACAGACTGAATATATTATGTAACACATGATAATTTATTGTCACATCCTAAATAAAGAAGAAACCGCCTTTTCCGTTATATCCATATGTTTGTACGCCTATTCTTTCATTTCCCTTTATTCTCTGCACACTACGGCCTGTTCGGTGCCCTACATTTCGTGAATTATGTTTATGGTGCGAATATGATATCATTACTTGAATCTTTTTAGGGATGGTATAATTTTTATAAAAACGAGTTTGGAGCCCGTGCTAGGCAGAATATTATAGGACAGTTTGTTTTAATAGCTCTATTACTGCATATTGTATTTATATTTGATGAACATTGTATTAATAATATTTCTTAAATGAAATGGTTCTTATATATGGTTTTTAACTGCTTCCGTCGATTCTCAAAAACGGTTTAACTGATTTAGTCAGTTTAATCTGTGTTCTATCAAGTAGAGTCCAAAGTGGTTAAATAGTTTTCTCATGTTTATTAACCGTTTTCAAGACAATAATATTCTCAATTCGTTTGTGTATACAGTGTGTCTAACTTGGAAACATATAGAATGCGTTTTTATTTATTTATTTGTAAAGACCATTTGTCAATAATTCCAGCAGTTTGAAATATTTTCTGTAAATCAGCAGTCTCAAAAGTTGCCTGTGCCAACTTTCGATTCCTGGAGAATTTTTTAAATCGTTAGAATTATTAGCAACTGGCCTCTAGAAACAAATTGATATTAAGTATAATGTTATTATTCATAAAGAATTTAAACTTAAAATGAAGCTGACATAGATCTTTTTTTTTCAACTGCATACGAGGTTTCTCAATTAATATGAATTTTGCCGAAAAGTAAACTACCATTATTTATGATAATATCCAAAATTGTTATGAAAGAAAGTTAATTAGAATCACAACGTACATCTAATTAAGCAAATGTATTGACCATCGTGAAAAACAGGTATATTTTATATATTTGGATCTACTATATTCATTTGAAAATTGAATTGCGACCTAATTTAGCTGTAATTTATTAATGAGGTCGTTGCGGCTGTTTATAACAAATATTGCGATTCTCATCAAATTCTAATTCTAATTGCCCCTATTAATAAGGTATGACAAGTAAACGTACTGCAATATCACTAATTTAGTACTATAGCTACAAGGCTTCATCTTAATATATTTAGTATTCTAATCCTGGGGGCATTCATTAATATATCTGGTCCTATATCTTTTTTCTAATCGTTACATTATTTGGATCTTTACTAAGTCTACTATCACCCAAATTTTCAAATAAAACAATATACAAAAAGGAATAACCCGATTTTAGTTGTTGGAGTTAAATATAGGTAAACAGAAAAAAAAAGAAGTCTACTACTGTTTCGAGTTTCACATATAACAACTCTAATCCAGTTTGAAATTTGTAGTATCAAATTTCGTGACATAATCATAGAAAAGAACAAAATAATTAAATTTCTTGGGAATAAAACAACAGATACTGGGAAACCTGTATTATTTTAAATTCTTTTAAAGTTTCAAACAATAAAATGACCACGTTTTCGATGGCAACATGAACTGATGTGAATGTTCGAATTGTGATCTTTTCTATTCCTTTAATTCCGTTCTGTTAATTTTAACATTCACATCAGTATATATTGTCAAACATTTTATTTTCAGTTTGTAAATGCTAGAATTACCATTGCGAGCTTTTTAGTTTTATATTGGGCCTGAAACTGGGTCTCAATTACATCCCGAAACGTTTGGCGTATTTTAAATATTCAGACATTTCAGTATTTGTGGTGTTATTCCATAAAATTATAAAATACAAACTAGAGATGCCACAACTATTATTCAGATGATTGTGACGTTTTAATTACCGAAACGATATAAATTATGAGTTACAGAATACGTAAAGTCAGTTCTATTATCTATCTCTGGATACCATAATGTCCCCCATATTTTTTTCTGTGACGTGTGACCTAACTTGTAATAAGGCCGAATTATATTTGTGTGACGTGTCGTGACGTGACGCATCAGGACTGTATCTGTTTGATGGCTTGTGATGTGTCGCAATAGAACCGATCCCGATCTGTGTCAGATATTATAAATATTATAAATCCATTATTTATATGTTTTTTTGGGCAATAACACCACAATCGAAATAAAATGACGTATATTGATGGAAAACCAAACGTTTCAAAGTCTATTCTGACTTCGTTGTCAATGGCGTTATATTTATTGATGTAAATTGCAAAATGAAAATTTGTTTATATCAGTTTGCAATTTACATCAATAAATATAAAGCCATTGACAACGAAGTCAGAATAGACTTTGAAACGTTTGGTTTTCCGTCAGTATACGTCGTTTTATTTCGATTGTGGTGTTATTGCCCAAAAAAACATAAAAATAATCAAGAATATGCCACAAACAACGTTTAGACGACAATTATAAATCCATCTTTACAAAATCTGTACAATCATGTAAGTTTACAACAAAATTTAGTCCGGCGCCTTCGCCAGTCAATATTAAATGTTCGAAACAATGGGATAATGCAAAGAATTAATCGAGAATAGGATGACACAAAATAACAATATGTGTGTCGTGTTAAGTTATTACCATTTTAAACGAGGTCTGATCCAGACCTTGAAACGTTTGAATTATATGGAATATTCAGAAATTTAAGGCAATTGTGGTGTTATTCCCAAAAAATCAAAAAAATATGAATTTGGATTTGGAAGATTTACTACAAAACTCCTTAAGAATATATTTAACACATAGGTTCTTATACCCATTAATCAATTTTCGCCATTCTGTAAGCATACTTTTATATTTCTTGTATATTTTTCTAATCATTTCTTTATTAACAAAACATCCTGCAGTGAGTCTACCATCACAAAAATTGGCGATTAAATAAATTTACAAAAAAGGATGTTTACTTGGCTACGACAAAATAACTATTTTGCCTGTTCATTAGGGTTTTCTTCCCTCAAATTTTTTCCTGCAACAGGATCCAAACACAGGTAAGTATAACACAATATACAAAACACTGTGTAAATACAGGAATACTGGTTGATCATTTTGTAGACATCTCTTTCTCTCAGAATAACTGTGACGAAAAATTTCTGTACGGGAGCCAGTGATGCAAGCAATTTTACGAAATTATCTTACTACAGTTTGTGCTTCATATAAAATTTTCAACTTATCTGTTGCAGTAAAAAAATTGAGGAAAGAAAAACCAAATGAACAGGTAAAGTAATTCAAGACCTCATCACCAAACTTTTCGAAATTACTGACAAATTAACTATTTAATATTTGCAGAAAATTGTAATTTTAGTTTCTTTTCACTGTTTTTGTAACAGGTTTAACTACTATAGTAAATCACTGTCATTAGTTGTTGCAGTTAAATTGTTGCGTTATTTAAATTCTAGGTAAAAAGAAAAACTAAAGATATCACATACAGTTAATAACTAAGGATTTTGAAGGAAATGAGTAAATTTTCCAATAAGGAACGTTATTTCCGTTATTGTTTGAAATAATGATGATTGCTACTTTTGGTTATCAAAACACGAAATTCAAAATAAAACGTTTAAATATAACGATATACTGAATATGTAATGTATGGAATGAGTCTGGAAGTTTTATCTTATGACAGTGGCGGCCTTAGCGAATAATGTTCCAGCTGACAGTGACGTACTTACGGACGAATTGCTGTACTAATTCTCTTTTGCTGTCATGCACCTACACCACACACAATTCCTATACAGGGAGTACACGAAGGTGAGCGGTTACCTGTAACTTAAAAAATATATATACAGAAATTCTGAAAATTTGGCCACATAGGCAAGCCGATATGTTTTACTTGACTAAAATATTTTCAGAACTGTGGCTCTTTCGGTTATACTGGAAGTAGACCTCAGCTTTCTTATGTCAAATAGAACACCCTGTTTGTTATTGGATATTTGGATGCTACGTTTAATTCTAGATATATTTTATTTACCACATGTCATCTCTAAATTTAGCCATTCTCAAGATATTTGCACTTTTTTGTTAGAAATGACAGATGCTTTCCTGCGGGTAATCAACAATATTCGCAAAACTACCATGTGTTTTAAAACGGGTTTTTGGCATGTCTTATTGGAAGACTACCGCCAGCAAATGGCCTTTGCTTGGAAAAATAAAGTAAGCGGAAGAAGCTAGAAAAATAGTTGGAGGCGACGAAATGTCACTCAGTTTTTCAAAATTGCCAACAATGAAAGATACTTTCTGGTTGTTGAAAAAACAAGGGATCCTAATATTAAACTAAAATACAAACATTTAAAACAAGCATATTAAACTAATTACTGTAACCAAAGGGCAACATTAAAAAAAATTGAAAATTCTTCTAATAAACAAAAGAAATCATGGAATATTGTAAACAAAAAAATTGGGAAAAATATAAACACTGATGCTAGAATTACTCTCAAGGACGATGCAAATAATCACGCAGTTTATGAACCGGCTGATGTAGCTGAGTTATTCGTCAATTATTTTTCAAATATGGCTAATAAAACATTAATAATCATTTTGGAAACAATCTATTAAAAAATTGTACTTTAACAAATCCTTTCAGAAATTCTCTCTTTTTTGAACCTACTTGATGAGGTCACCAATGTAATAACTGAACTAAAAAATAAAATGAATGCTGGGCTACATGGTATAAGCACAATTTTAAAAAAAGTGTGTGGCCATATTGCTGATCCAATAGCGAATCTTATAAATTTATCGGTTCTGTCAGCAACATTTCCAAGTTTTTGAATGTTGCATCTATTGTGCCTGTGATCGTTCTAACATACAAAATTGTAGACCTATCGCTATTACCAGTAGTATATCTAAAAGTTTTTAACGAAACATTTTCAACCGTATCATTTGATTTCTTAATATAAACACGACTACAACTGGTTCAAGCATGGTTTCCTTAAGACCAAATCCACTGAAAGTGCCAGTTTTGATTTCTTCAGTTATGTGTACAATACCTTGGACAAGGGTGAATAAGTTGCAGGTCTATTCTTCGATCTGTCTCGTGCTTTTGTTTAAATTTTAATTTTCTTGAGCATAAGCTGCACAGATTAGGTTTTAGAGGTGATTTTTTGTTATTTATTATGTCGTTCTAAAAAAATAGAGAAATTTGTGTCAAAATATATGATACAACTTCAGAAATGCATGGCTAAATATGGGTGTTCCACAGGGGTCTGCGTTGGGTCCACTCTTATTTTTATTATCTATAAATGATATGCGAGAGGCATATGCCTCTCAATATAGCCTAGCATGTAAAAATTGTGCTTTTTGCTGACGATAATTCTATAGCGGTCTCAGCAAAGAACCCTGAGCGATTACAAGTAAAAGTGTGTCACATTGTCCAAATTTTTAGAAACTGGAGTGGCAAAAACAACCTTGTTTTAAACATTGACAAGACTCGTTCCTCGAAGTTTCTTTGGGCTGCCATCGTCTTGAAGTGGTTGATCTCACAACGTTTCAATAGCTTTGTATCTGCTATCGTCATCAGGTGAATGATAGGAAATTCAGACTATCCGTTGGCCGAAGGAGAGCTCTCTTCCACCTCCATGGTGAATCTAATGGATGGTTGGGATTGGTTCAGGTGCTCCAGGAATGCCTGCCTGCACCCATCAATTACTCTAACAAAGATTACTTCAATATGGTTACGATTTATGGAGAGAGTAATAAACTATTGTCATGAATATGTGAGACATTTGCTGCTAGATATCCTGAGAGGCAGAGGTCATCAGAGAACACCCTTTATAGTAATGATATATATTAAAATAAAATACTTTACAAACAAAAGCGTTAAAGAACTGAGTAGTAAAAACCAATTTCTTACGGGATTTTGGGATTCAACCCAGCAGAAATGTCTACATCATTAAAAAAGTCCCATTTAAATTGAATTTCAATTAAAAATTAATTGAGCTTACTGATATTTAAGTCCAACTGAGGCATACATATATATACTACTAAAAACAATAGCTTTTAGTATAAAGGTAATATTAAATATAATTTAAATATAATAAATAATAGAATATTGACAAAACAACACTGAGCTCAAAGAGAAACCAATAACAAAGTATCGAAAGAGAAAGTCAATTGTAGTATGTGCTTATAAAATACTTTATTCGAGAGAAAAGAAATAATCTGTAGTCTGTTTCTCCACATACCGCAAACTCGTAAGCCTTTGAGATTAATTGGAACACATTCAACGACTTGCGGGAACTATAAGGACTTTTAGTTGAAGGATGTGCGCTAAGATGTAAAGGACGAGAGCAGGCGAAAACCGATGATGCAATAATTTGGCAATCCTCCGATCGTCGAGTTTCCATTAAGTAGAGAAAACAATCAGTCAACACGAACGACAGAAACCAAAACGGGACGTTTTCTCTCGCACACGAAATTCCAGCGAAGTTCATCTCGGCAAAGCAAAATTCGCATTCCTCTTTTATCATTTCCTTATTCCGTCGTTCTTATTTAACTGCTTCAAAGCAAAGGAGCTTCTCGAGAGCCCACGATAATCGTCCAATTAGGATTTTTATGTAAGTTATACGTTTATGTCTGGATCGTATCTTCTCATATTTCAAAATCTGTTGATTTTTTTTATATAAGCCTTTAATACCGTGAATTCAAGATTAAAAAAAATAAATGCACCAGAATTTATGAAAATAATTTTAATTAGTTTTAGAATGCTACTATTTCTTTGTTTTAAAAACTTTTGAACAGAGCAGGCCGCATTAGTCATCGTTTGCGCTACTTTTAAAAGACAAGAATTATGTATTTGTCTGAAACTTAATGTTAAATATATAAAATCAACTAAATGGCGACATATAGGAGATTTGTATAGACTACTCAGATTTCATGTGGGAAGTTAGAGTGTGTGTAAGAAGTCACTCAGTGATTTCAAGGTTTCCACTGCTTTTTATATCTATATATGTACATATTTGTAAACTTTCGGATTACTGTGTCTTAATAAAAACAATTTTGTTGACGTTTCGATGATCTCTCATTCATCTTCTTCTGAACTGTCTGCCTGTATTGAAAAGACTAGTCGCTATCGGTCAACGCTCCTGCTTAAATGTGGTTTTGGTGTCTTCAAACTGGTCGGTTGTTTCTGTCCAATCCGCGCCTTTTACTGTTCTAGCTGGCGTATGGATGTGTATCGGATGGACTGCTGGTTTTATTGGGTTCCAGGTATGGTTTTTGAAGTGTATGTTGAGATTTTCTTTTCGTTTCTCGATTTCTATAGCTTTCCTTAGGATTCTGAATTTATAATTCTCTATCTAGTCTATGGTTTTTGATATCAAAAAAATATACAACTTCAAAATTGATCTTTTGAGAAAAATAATAATTAGATTTCTCTCGAGACCCTCAAAATATATGTAAAATATTGTGCATAGTTAGTCTGAAGCTGAAGTCTTGAAATGATTGATCAAACAATAGATCAGGTTAGTGATGAGAAATTCAGATTATCCGTCGTATTTATACCCTGAGGCGTTCATGCTCATTGGGTCACTTATCCCCCTATCTAGTCAAATCAGCGTCGCCGTACCTGGCGAGTGGTTGTCTTTAATGCGCAGCGGCAGTGGCTCAATGAGAGGTCTCGAAATGTTTTTAATTTGGACGCAGGGCTCGCTGATTATATTCTCATTAGAGATTATGTATGCCGTTTCAAAGAATTTTCGTTTATACCAGTGCTTTTTCTTTTGAATGGCCCCAGTAGATGTTATGGTATTCGGTCCATGCGTGATTAGCTAATCCTATCTCACACCGATTAAAAGTTCACGTATCTTACCAACAGCAGAATTTTCAAAATTCCTCCCACTATCATCCAACCTTAGGAGGGCAAAACGTCATCGCACGTCAAACATTCATAAGCATTTTCTCCAAATCATCGAGTCCATGGAACTTGAATCAGAACATCGCTTAGTGAATTTTGACGTTGAAAACCTCTTCACGAACGTACCATTAGACAAATTTCTCGACATAGTGAGAAAGTAACTTACCAATAGATTCAGTCATGGATTACTACAATGTTGCCCCAAGAACTGCTACTTTCAGGAGAAAGAATGGTTCTACATGCAAGAAGACGGATTGCCGATAGGCTGACCGTTATCCCTAACCATCGCCAACATCTAAATGAAATGGTTCGAAGATAATACAATGAAGGTGTGAAGGTTTATCGACGACACCTTCATTATTTGACAACACGGAGAGAGAACAGGCATTTCTGGATCATCTAAACCGATCACAACCATCCAACAGATTTACTATGGAAAAGTAGGAGAGTGGGTGCCTAGCATTCCTTAATGTGCCAAAAGGACTAGGACCGGAATCGAAACAACAGTCTACAGGAAATCTACACATACAGGGTTATACCTACACCACAACTCTAACCACCATTCAACAACGAAAACTGGCCAAAAATATTTGCACCACACCAGAGGCCCTCAAAGAAGTACAAATGAAACTTAGAGAAGACCTTATAACGAATATTTCTTTTCTTTATATTATATATTATAGGTTATTGCAGACTTTTGTCACCAATATTTTGTTTCTGTCCTGTCTCATTCTGATATTTTCTTCTGATACTGCGAATACTTATCTATATCGTGTGCATTTAACACCGTTTTTTTTGTTGTATTGTTTGGTGTTCATCGCAATATTGTTGTTATTTTTTGCACGTTGGATGTCTGTTATCTTTATCAAATCCCGTTTATTCTGCCCTAACACCAATGTTTCTAAGCTTAGCGCGTTTTGTTGACTTAGTTGCAGTTGACTTTTATTAGTGCTTAAGATTGTCCGAAATTTTCTTTCATGGTTTTATTATTTGTCTTGTTGAGTTTGAATCTGACCAATCCGATATTAGGGACAGTCTTTAAGCGGACAACCCTATGAATGCTCAACAAGCTCAAATATATTCCAGTTTTATTTATTGCTGGAAATTTTCCTAAGGAATATTTACATTTTCTGACAGTGTCCAAACTTTACTGAGCGCTCTCCATTTATTTGCTTTCACCCATAGATTCCACGAGATTTTGTCTTTGTCACACTTTGATATTAATGTCGTAGATTATATACTTGAAACGACTGTTATTAATGTCCGTTTTGATCTGTTGTGATATGTGTCATTCTCATTGACATAACGACTTATTGTTGAAGCTAAAATATGTATCACTTGATGGGACGAACATTAAGATATTGGAAATGTTGAATTAACAACCCGATCTGATGTACCTGAAATTTCAATGATCTCATTGGCAAATATTTTATAAATATCACTAAATGTACATTGATCCTCAGAAGCACCTTCAAAAACTCGATTAGTTAGTGTTTCATTTTTTTCTCCAAAAGTGCATTTCTCATGTCTGTCTTGTATTTTTGCAAAACCTAATAATAAATAAATAAATATTCCTTTATTCAACATTTAAAATCACTGCATTTACAAAAAAATTAATCTTACAAATACAAATGACTTATTCGCCTTGTCAAAAACAATCACCACCCGCGTCACTCAGCATCTTTCAAAAATTGATCATCCGAGTAGTATGCTTTTCTGGACAGGTATGTATAGAGCACCTTTCCAAACTTCATGGTTTAATATATAATATATAGTAGTGAAACTATTTAATGCTTCTAATGTGATGTTGTTCAGGAGCTGGGAAGATAGATAACATCTCCATAGATGTAATCCCTATACAAATGATCTCGGAAATTCTACTTATAGCGCACAGATAGGCTGTCATGTTCATTAGTATGTAGGAAGTGGAAAGAGGCACTAAACAGGAAAGAACTTTGGATGAAAATCGTATTAAAAATAGACAAAGATTTTCTAGAACCAAGTACAACACTTTTAACTGAAGAATATAACAGATACATAAAAGCTTTGGAGATAGGTTGGGAACATCTCCAGATTCAGGACAAATGGCTCCCGATGAGAGTACAGGAATTGACAAAAAGGGTCGTTAGGGTTTTGTATATACTTAGTGAAAGTTGTGTTCAGATAGAATCGGTGAGAATATTTGAATGGTACGACACATATCCGTTTAAGAAGAAGTGTATCATTTTTCGCGATTCTTGAGGAAATATATGTCACTACAAGTTCATTTTGTGGATGGGAAGCGTACCCTTAAGATGTTTTTCGCTGATGTCCAACAACAAATTTGAGCAGAAGCACAGCAGACATTTTGAAGTAACGCTGTCCTGATTAATAGAAATCTTTTATAATACGTTGGAATTTGTAAATTTAAATCTTAAGAACAACAAAGAAAATTTGGACGACCTCTTATTCAGTATTATATTGCGTTGTCCGAAATTAAAGAGGTTAAACTTTGATGGGGATGGTTAAAGCAGATTTTGTTTTCTTATTCTAATTACTTTTAATATGTCCTTTATCAAATATTTTGTGTCCTGTAACGTTTGTTTCACAACTGTCATCCTTATGCTAATTTGTAGAATAAATTATTGCAATATTCTGAAAATAGTGTGGTGTAAGGATCGACTTTTAAGTATAGATAATTAGTTACCAAACATCTCAATGACTCCTCAGATTGTTAGTATATTAACTCTTCCACATGGTACACTCAATTGTTTCCAAGGCAAAGAATCTGTGGAATTCGCAAAAAAATTAAATTAAATGCTCCCTCCTGTTTCTTCTTCGTTGTTATAAGATAGTCGTTCCGTTTTTATAGGACATCGTAGGGAAACGGACGGGACAGAACACATTGATCGTAAATTTTCATAAGATTTAGTGTGAAACGTTCTAAAAAAAGGACAGAGCATTGTTGGTGGCGTTGGCGTAAAGCAATATTTTATCGTAACAATCCTTTTCTGGGTAGCCTCTTTGTTTTGAGTCTCATTTCCGCTTAGGCATCGCACGTGATGAAAAAAACTCGCTGCCGCACAGCTACCAACACAAACGGGGCTACTGACTCGGTAGTAAAGTAAAAGGGGCGATGATAAAAAGAAAAAGGGAGAAACTCGGTCAGAGATCTGCACGTGCGAAATGATGAAAAGATCGATTTTTTAGGGAAGTCATCTCTGGTATTTCACACTGAGAGAAGAGATTTTGTAAGTCATTATCTGGGACTTTGTATTATTTCGACCACGTTTATAGACACAGATTTTAATGACTCAGCGATATACCTCAACCAGAAAGTTACTCCTTAGTCTAGGATCACTAAAATCCAATCCAATAATCGAATGGAAGGACAACAGCTGTAGGGTTTCAAATTGATCGTCAAATGATTTATACTATGACTTCCGGTCTGGACAGGAAATGACATTTATTTTTAAATGGAAGTACCCACTTTGTACCATGGATTTAGATAGAATGCCATTGTGTTTCGATTATTCTTCTACTCATATTACTTTCCTTACCTGCTTTACCTGTGGAGAATGCGATTGCTAGTGGTAGACATCTAGCAGTAACTTATTTTGGAGTTTTGATCACTATGTTAGCTAATTTCTGGTTTAATATTGTTATACTGAATCAACTCACACTGACATTTCAGTTGAGTCCTTGGCAATTGTCACAGACAACTAAGTTACCTTTATTGAGGATGCTGAAAAATTTCGAATGTCGAAATCTATCAGATTTTCCTATAGGTACTTTTAACATTGTACCTCTTATTTTCGATATTTAATCTAACAACGATATAAAAAATGGTGGTTTCCATTTGAAAAAATTGAGTTTTTTATGATTTCGCATTTCAATTTTCGGAATTTTTTTGAACACTGTACACAATTTTCAAACTAATGTTACATATTTTGGAAGTTCGAAGCTCAGTCAATCACCTTCCCGAAAAAACATCTCTTGATTCCGCTGCGTTACTGCATAATTCGCAATTATCTGAAGGCCTTAAAATGTCAATTTTAATAAATATTTTGGAATTTTTCGAAAAGGGCTGAAGTTAAGTATAGGGTATTATAAATGAATTAAAATTACCCGTAGAATTCAGAATTGCAATAATTTACAGGGTGTTCCATTTGAAGTTGGTATCAACTTCCGTTATAATCGGAAGTTTTACATGTTTGAAAATATTTTAGCTGGACTGCCCCCAATCGAAAAGTGAACTTTCCGTTTTCCCATTATCGATCGATATCATTCCCGGTGGGCCACACTGTATTGTATACAGAAGATATATCATTGTTATGACTTTTTAGTGCATAGTAACCAGTACTATTAACTGCTCATTTTCTGCAATGGATTATTTTACACCCGTGTATAACATCATAAAGAAGAGATTTTGCGCCAAATATTTAATAAAGGTAAAATAATGTAGAATTAAAGTAGGTATGTAGTTATAAAGGGCGGTTAAAAAAGTTATATGGTGTGAAACATAAGTAGTTGCTTATACAAGGTGTTTGAAGTAAGGATGGAGCAAAATTATTGCTATTCAGGGTGTATAAAACATTTGTTATATAAGTATAAGCAGTTAGGATATTTGAACTATAGGACGGAGTATAATATAATTATTGACATGAGTTCAAAAAAATAAGTTGTATATACCAAGTAGTTGAAATAAATGGTTGAGTAAAATTATTGTCATAAAATGGGGTTCAAAAATGTGAATTTTGTTATATAGGATAGACCATGAGCAGTTGCATAAATGGATTACTAGACGTATGGAGCGAATAAAATAAAAAAGGTATACAGGAATAATTTAAACAATAGAAAAATAGAAAGAGTCAATAGTGTGGAGAGGATTTATACCTATACAGGGTGGTATTAAAGATATTAGGACCTTTGCAATATTGTGTGGAGTTAAATTATAGTTATACAGGGTGGTTCAGAAAATGATAGTAATATAAGTTATATAGGGGTGACCAATACACAGAAGCATATACAGTGCGAACGCAGTGGCGGCGAGTTACATTTTTTTTGGATCTTTTTAATGCTTCTTCTCGTTCTTCTTTAAGTGTTGTTGACGTAAGGATTTTGCGATAGCTCCTTCTTTCTTTTGCTGCTTCTTGAATTTTTTCGTGCAGGAATTGCATGAATATCTTCAAATGACTTATTGTTTATCTGTGTCGACTTGTCTTCGTCATCTTTTCCTTCGAGATCAGAAATTGTTCCAGTCTGCGAATCTTGTTCGTCACTTGAGGGTGAAGACTGCCGTGCTTGTCGATGATTTTTTTTCAGAACCACGCCAATCTTGCTTTGCCTTACTTTTCGCCGTATACCACTAGGACCGGGGATAGCCTCTTGAATATGAGGATCGTCGTTCAATTCGGGAGTGATATTTGCAGTTTCAGGGATAACATTTACAAACTCTTCTTTTCCAAAAGTATTGCGATTGATTGGATAGATTCCTGCAACTTGAAATCCCTTTATTCCTTTGCAGGTGTTGTTACCCTGTTGTAAGCTTTGGCAAATAATTCTGCGATGTTTGTAACAGAAATGACCTCAAAATGACAAGTTTTCATATAATGGGCGCACTCTTGATTGTTGTCTGCCTTCAACGATCTAAAAAATGTGTGCAATGATTGTCCAAAATCAGTAGAGCAGTTTCGTCCTTTGAAACTTTAGTAAATGTAGCAAAACAAAGTAGTCACTCCAAAAATAAATCTAATGCAATCCACCCGTAGCTAGAACATCGATAAATGGAACCCACTGGTCCATTTCTATCAAGCCCTTCCTTCATTCCCTCCCGTTTGTATATAAACAATGGTGGAATATTCAGACCAGAAGCACTCATGCCACAAACCAAGGTGGTGGTTTACCTCAGCTCTCCACTTGTAATGGTACCAACTTGTTTTCGGCCATTTTGAGCAAGTATACGAGAAGGTTTTTGAGGAATAAACTGGTGTCTTTTCATAACTAGCTCCAGATTCTCATAAAATAAATTAACATCTGATCGATTAAATGCGAGCACTCTGTTTAAATTAGTACTAGTAGTAAGTCACCGTAATGAAATATGAGGATTGCGTCGCAAAAAAGCCATTTTTCCCTAACATTTTCATTTCACAGTTAAAATTGTGTTTAATGTTGTTGGACACTGCAAAGTCATAGGCGAATTGTCTGATTTTTTCTTCAAGCGACCTTGTAATGTAGCATAAGGAACGCTGCATAATTTGATAGCATTTAATATTGAACATTTATTATCACCTATGGCTGTTGACGCGCAAATAAGATTTTCTTTGGTCCAGGTTGAACGTGTCGTTTGGCGTACGGACTCTCTGGGCATCTATAGAGAAAAAAATAAACAATTTTCAGGTTTCATTGAATCTAAAAATGTTATAATAATAATTATAATAACAGTTGACAATATGTAAAATTGTTTCTTTATATACATATGTTGTTTTTATTATTCCAAGACCATGAGCTTCCAAAATTCAAAAATAACGAATATTTAGAGCAATGTATACTTCCAGCATATCTGGATTAATTTTCAACAGCAGTTGCTGTCCACTGTTTCTTCACCTTTGCCCATCTTTCTAAATGATCCCTTATTAATACATTTTTATCTGCAGTTGCACATTCTTCATAGTCCAGTATAAAATTGTCTTTATTCTGCTTTTGTTCAGGAATAGGGGATGGAATCCTGGTAACAAAAGCTTGTGATGGGGGTGGTAATCTTGCAACTTCTGAGATTGTGTCTTCATTCCATGATGAATCATATTCTGGTTCAGGTGATGATAAACGCCGCTTTACTACAACTTGTGGGTTTCTTGGTTGATTTTGTATCCAAGCTCTACAAAGGGATACAGTGGTGTGTCTTCTTCAAATCTTGCAAGATCCAAACTCCTATCAAACAATTTCATGACATAAGTATGATGATATGGTGTTGGCATACTCTCAATTTTTCGTTTACGTCCGAAGTCATTATGTGTCCGCCTATTATCATCAGAAGAATCACTTTCATCAGAAGATTGTTCCTTAAGTTGCCTAAGAACTCCCTTTAACCGGCCTTTTGACATCAAATAATCAATCCCCATGATTATGAATAAAAATTTCAAAAAAGGGGGTAATTTCGACCACCAGTGGGAAATATCGATCAGTATGGTCGATATTCCCCGCCTTAACAAGACCAAATACTCTCACAAATAGTTTCAGATAACCTCAATATTTTAGGCATTTTTTACACATATATTCAACTATGTAGTAAACATTGTGTACTACAAGAAGTAAATAAACTATTGAGCTTGTACGTACTACTTTATTAAATATGATTAACACTTAAAAGGAATTCTCACTAAAATTAATTTCTACCAGAGCATTTTTAAACGGCGAAAAAATAACTTCATCTTTGTGCCTAGTAACTTTACCGACTGCTAGAACATACGTACCTTTTTTAGCGATGTTATACTACTGTTTTCATTTTCATAATAATTGGGTGATCGAATTTACCCACTGGTCGGTATTATACGCCGTTTCCCTAGATTATATGAGGTTCGTAAATGACTAGGTTAAAATAATATAATGATATTTATCACCATCAACAAAAATTTTATTTCTTGTGCAGTATTCTGAAAATTTATTGAAGTCATTTTGCAGCTTCAAGTAATCAGAAATGGCCCTCATAATTCTAAAAATATTAATAAACTAAAAAGTTGAAATAATAGTAACACATTTTGTAGGTTTCAGGAATCGCTCTACCTGCAAACACCGTTACACGGGTTAGGTTCCAGCAAAAAATTAAATATAAATTATTTAATATTCTCCCAGTTCTTGTTAGAAAAACGTTGATGTCAGTTTTCTTCTGCTTATAATATTTGTGACGTAATTCCATAAATGGCCTATTCTAATTTATCTAACGTATTCTTTTTCTTCAGCTTAAAATTTAGGTGACGTTATTTTCGCAGTGTACGTTCTCTGTTTTAAGTCCGGACTTGTGAAAGCGCATTGAAAAGCGAATGTCTCGGGCACCGAAGCTCGTGGGAGAGGAGAGTTTTTGAACAGTTCAAATTTGAAAGGAACTTGTTCCTTGGGTTTGCTAATCATGTTAAGAAATGAAAAAACTTTTTGATGTCTGCCTTGGCTGCTTGGCTTGCCTGCTGCTTTCTGTTCTGTTGTCAAAGTAATTTATTATCTGCTCAGTTCCACGTCTTTGGCGGATTTCGTGACTAGAAATCATGTTTAATATCGTTCGCTCGCTATGCTGTCATATTAGATTACAAAAATAAAACTTTAATCCATGTGGTGTAGTGGGGAAAGCGGTTACCGGAAAGGCGATTATAAGTTGCACGCGGGATCGAATGTTCATTTTGGAGAATGCTGCAACTAATTTTCCAAGATTCCATCTTAATTAACCTTTGTAATTGTTTCATATTTCATTACACAATTAACTTATCTAATTAAGATAATTTGAAATAGTTTTAAGTTTACCTTTATTAGTAGTATTATAAAGTTTTCAGTAGCAGTCTAAAAATAAAACTTAAAAATAACAAAAATGTTGCTAAAAACTAATAAATAACTAACAGTATAAAATTACTACTTATGTAAATGAGTCGCTATGCAATAATGCTCTACTAAAAATAGTCGGATGAACGTTTTCACCTAGAGACAATATATAACGTAATCGCTTTCAGAGGCTTTGGTTTTGTTACGAATTCTTTAGTGTAATTTCTATCCTAGGATTCACGCGGAAATTGATTCTAAATCTAAATATGGAATCATAATTGCTTTGATGTACGACACATTATTTGAGGCCCCTGTGAGCTAGTTCTCTCTGAAACTTCTAGATGTCGATACACTTTTCACGATTAAATATTATATACCGCTGCATGTACTAAATACTACAATAATTATTGGAGATTACAATCAATTGATGAAAGTGCAATTGATGAAGGTTCTTGACTACAAACATTATCCTGCGTTCAAGATATAGTAAAATTTCAAAAAATAGTGTCATAACTGATAGCAGAATTTACAAATTATTTCGTGTGCTTTCTATCCTACGACATTTGTGGTCTCTGTGGTCCTTGAAACTTCCAGATAAAATATTTAGTACAGTTATATGTACTAAATAATTATATTAAATAATCGAGATTTTAATCAGTTTCTGATGAAGGTTTTCAACTAGAAGCAATATATTGCCTTGCGCTCAATGGATTGTAAAATCTCGCAAAGATAGCAACGGAAATGTCAGTAATCAACATCAACTAGGTTATCACAATATATAAAGGACAATAAATCAAGAGTAGATAAAAATACAAATCTGGAGTATTCAAAAATCACAGCCACAATTGAGATAAAGTATATATCAGCAGGTATTTTAGAAATTTTACCAACCAAATCAGGGAGCATAATAAATCTAATTTTGCCCGATATTTAGTAGAGGATGACCACAAATTTTGAAATGATATAAAAACTTTACCTTTAAGGAATAATGGTATTAAATTTAATTGATAAAATTCCTTGAGATTGTTAAAAGACCTGACCAAAGAACTACTTATGCCCACACCACCTAAAAATTGTAATCTGTCTGTCTGTTGGAGGTAGTGTTAACCCCAATTTTCTAAAACCTGCCTCTCCTAACAAAATTTGTCCGAACAGGCACAATTTCTGTAATCTATATAAAGGGGATTGCAGCAACTTGTCTGAGATATCTGAAATCAAATGAACATAAACAATTTCATCTATAAGACTCAAATAAACAACTCTGTGTTGTATGCTACAAACACGGTGAAAATTTCTGAAACCTCTACAACAAAAAGAAATATGATTATTGGAGGATTATTGAAGCCCAAGATTACTGGATGATACTGTCATTGATGATGGTTATTATAAAACGACGTCTTTGAAGCAAAATTCACACAAAAATATTAGGTGCATTTTGTATTAATACTGTAAAACTATATACAAAGAACAATTCAAATTTTACTGCCATCGGCAACGAAGTCAGATTAAGACATTGGTTTTTTTGGAAAACCGAACTTTTTTCCTCGTGTGTGGTTGATGCACCCAGCAAACCATAAAATGAAACGTACCCTCCTCTTCTTCTTCTCCCAGTGCCGTCCTCTAATGGGGATTAGCGATTACCATTTTAGATTCTTTTCTATTTTCAGCGATTCTAATCAGTTTCTTGAAATTTAAGCTTATCCAGTTCCTTATGTTCCTTAGGCAATCTAACTTTATTCTAATCGTTGTCCAAGAGATGTCCAAGATTTAGTGTTTTCCTAAGTTTGTTTTACGGAAAATTCAATATCTTCGAAATGGTAAGTAATAGGTAATAATATCTTGATATATACAATTTTCCAAAATAACTGGAAGGGAGTTTTATCATTTTTCGAAAATTGAGACATTAAAATAAATAGGAACGAATTTTACCATTTTGCGAAAATTCGTTAATTCGATAGGGGTATATGAGTATTTTTTAAGAAAAATTCACTATTTCTCGATAACCGAATATAATGCAGATATGAGAATTATGATATTATGCGGGCGTGAAAGGTGGTACATATGCCTTTCATATGCTTCTGAAGCGACTAGAACTGAATTTAATCAATTAATGTAAATCACGTACCCCATAAGTAGCAAGTGGAGTATTTTTTCATTGGATAAGAACTGATAAACTGATTCTCTTATGGACTTATGGAAGGGATGGTGACGTAAAAAAATCCAGAAAATCTCGGAAATATAAAAAATGTTAAGTGACAAATACGTATGAAATGAAAATAAATTCCAAAATATGACACAAATATTATAATCCTGGAAATTTTTAAAATACCCAAAAATACAAAAATGTAAAAGTTGACATTGTTAAAATTAATCTGTCAAAAATCTAAAATGAGAAATATTTCAAAAATTTGAAATATACGAAACGTCAAAAATGTCCACTTTTCCATAAATATGGAAAAAGTAATGTTAATAAAAGAAATGTTAATAATGTCTATAAATGACACAAACATAAAAAATGTCAGAAATTTCAAAACGTCAAAAAATTTAAAAATGTCAATAGTGTAAAAAATGTTATAAAAGACAAGAAAGTTAAAAATTCCAAAAATGTAAAAATCATCGAAAAATTTAAAAATATCAATAATACCAATAATGTCATTTTGTTCATACATGTAAAAAACTAAAATGGAAAACGAATAAACCTCAATTTCAAATATCAAAAAGCTCAAACCCGTTAAAATATGTTGTTTTCTGAAGGATATTTGTGGCATGGCATTGGGTTCCTGTCTGTCTTATGCTTTAAGCAACATTTTTATGGAATGATTTGAAGAACAAACAATTCCCTCAAAATAGATTAAACCCTTTGTTTGGTGGCGATATGTTGATCACATATTCGTTATTTGAAAACATAATCTTAAGGATTACTTAACGACATAAACAACAAAGAACAAACTATTCAGTTTACACTTGAACTTGAACAAATTACCTTTCTTAGGCACTTTAATAAGCAAAACACAATTGACATTTGATAAAGAAGTTTACAGAAAACCGACTCACACTAACAAATATCACAACTTTAATTCTAATCATCTAAATTCAGTAAAAAGAAGTAAATAATCGAATACCAAACAATCCCTAACAACCACCACCAAACTTCACCAAGCAACACTGACTACCACGATAAACACATTAATACAATAACTATGCCATACATACAGGGTCTCTCAGAACGACTAAAAAGAGTGGGAAAGAAATATAATATTAAAACATCATTTTAAACAAGAAATACACTAAAACTATTATATCAAAAACACAACTCAAAATATAAAAAATGCTTTTAAAATCTCTTAAGAATGTAATAAATTCTATATTGGAGAAACCTCTAGACTTCTAAATGTTCGAATAGACGAACACAAAAATTACATAAAAAAAACAAAAGTTTGAAAAATCCAAAATGTGTGAACCTTGGTCATAAAATACGGTTTCAAAATTCAGTTATATTACAGAAAGAAGAACGCAACACGAAAATAAAACTAAAACTTTTGTTTAGTGAAAACGATTGTATCGTTACTACTTCCGTAGAATTCAATCGTTCCTGATTGCCGGTGATTAAGGAAGAAATTGCTAATAGACATATCCTTGTGAATAACCTAATATCGGGATAGTTCATAAGGTTTCCCTTACGGTTTTAATGCGATGTCTGAATCAACAAAATTCTTTAATGGAATTTTTGGCGAATGTACTTATAACAAACTTGCACCCAGGAGCGCCGCGTAAAATTCACCCCTTTCAAATTCTTCCAATTTGAAAGGAACTTTATAATTACATGATCTTTAGCTCCCTGTATATTATCAACTAAAATTCACTTAGTTACGTCAGAAAGCAAATAATGGATATTGTCAAACATTTTAATTTTTCATTTTAGAATTGTGCCTTTTTTCATAGTTTCTTAGCCATTGACAACACTACACCCCGAACCGTTTGGAAATATATATTTTCGTTTTACATGTAGTGTTATTTCCCAAAAAGTGCTTAAACAACGTCAAATATGTTTAGACCACCATATTATATACCAAAAATATTTAATTTTTAGAAGAAGTTTCGATTATGATTGGAAAAATCTAAATTTAGTAAGTATACGAGTGCATGTGCATACGCAGAGCAACGATCATAGCGCTACAACGGCGGTACTTACTTAAAAAACACGCCTCGTATATTGCATGTAAATTTGTATATTTGTAAAGAAAGCTTATATGATACTACGTTAAATCTAGGATATACTGTTTTTTTTTTCATTATAGAATAATATATGGAACGATCTCGGGATCTACTTTAATTGAATATAACTTAAATTATCCAAATCGATTAAACTGTGTTAAGTAAAGATTAATACTTTGGCAATCTCATCTTACAAAATATTACAAGTACCAGTTTTTGAAATATCTTAACAGATCATAGTTTAAATTTTCTAAATCGATTACGCCATATACTAAGTAATAAGACATAAAAATAGCCGAACCTGTTTCGAAAATCGTTTAAAGCACATCCTCTACTTTTTTTT